>CAKMXJ010000008.1:600000-921621 GCA_928724745.1 Anthracocystis setariae | reverse complement strand
GCAAGTGCACTGGTGTTGGTGCTGGCATCATTGTCATTGTCAAAGAGCGTTGACAAGTCACGCAGGTGTAGAATGGCCTCTGTGGCCTCTTCTGTGACCACCAGATGCTGCTCCTCTGTCCTGCTGCCGTGATAGTGGAGGGCCTCACCGTCCAAGGCAAGGTGTGCAAGTAGAGCAAGGACATTGCCCCACATGTCAGCCCGCTTCTTGATGGTGGGAGGCTGGAGGTTGTAGGGCTCGGACGGCTCGTCACTGTAGGCGCGGAATGTCTGCTGCATGTAGCGGCCAGAGTCCATAAAGGCCTGCATCCAATGCAGAGCAAAGGCTTTGGTCATTCTAGCCAGCCAGTGAACAAAGTCACTGTGAGCGCCGGGCCAGCTTGACGTGTCTGTGCCCAAGGCGCCAATGGCAGTCAGCGGCTTGCCTGCCCAGTAGGAGCGCCACTTGAGCTGCTTGGCCCAGGGACCAATGTTGCCGGTGCGCATGGACATGTCCACAACAGGGTTGAGCAGACCTGCATCACGGAGAGCATCTTGATCCTGCTGGATGAATGCAGCAGCCTTGGCTTTGATGGCATCGTCCAGCTGGCGTGCATCCAAGTTGGGGTTGAGGATGGCTTGTGGAGGCGTGGGGTCCAGCTCCTTGTCCTGCACATAGACGTAGCGCTTGTTCTTGCCATGTTCCTGGATGACCTGCAGCAGGACAGGGTGCGTAGACTTGGCTTTGACCTTCAGGTCTGCATGTTTGTCCTTGAGGTGAGCGTACATGGCGTTCCTGGCAAAGATGGCATAGGAGCAGTGGTTGCACTGGTAACCGTCTGTGACCACCGGCAGCTCTTTGATCTTGGGCACAGGCAGCCGATCTTGGTCCACAGTGACATCCTTGGGAAGCGGCAGGTCAAGCTGATCAAGCATGGCCTGGATAGCGCGGCGTGAAGCGTCACCAAGAGGCTGGTGATGGAAACGCTGCACGTGAGCAGTAACATCTTTGAATGAGGGTGTTAGCGGGACTCCAAGAGTGCAGCCAATGCGCGTGCAGACAAGCAACTGCGGGTGATTGACCAAGCGGAGATAGAAGCGGCCAAGGTCAGCGCCTTGGGCAGCAGCAGCAACAGCACGGCTGTCAGCAGCTGCAACGTCAGGTACAGCAGCAGCATTGGCGGCCAGCTGGTTTGCAGCAGGTAAGACAGGACTGTGTTGGAAAAAGACACATGTATCAGAAACACGCTAATTGCTGGCGATGCGTGGGGACAGGACACAAAAAACTTACATTTCAAGCAAGGGAGTTTCCACTGACTCGTTGTCAAGTGCTGCGCTGATGTTGCCGTCAGCTTGGCTGTTGTTGGCAGGAGGCGGTGACTGTGGAGTCATGATTGGAGATGTTGAGCAGTCTGCGTTGATGATGGGCGTAGAGATTTGAGTGAGATTGGTACAGAGAGGATGAGGATGTGATGTCCTCTGCAGAACAGGCACCCATCTATATACCACTGAGGCCCGTCCAGCCAGCTCAGCGACGCCATTCAGTGTGCGTGACTCACAGACAATGTAGTACGGACAAAGCATGTACCTGGCAGGACAGTCTGCCAGGCAAGCGCAGTGAAAAATTTTGCACACAACCGCTGTACTTGCCCCAGCCCAAACAATGGCTGAGCGTGAGAACAAAGGGAATGTTTGACTGGACGCATGCTGATAAGTTGGATAGGCATGTCACGCCATGGACAAGGACAAAGGGAGATGGTGTTGGCAATGGCATTGTGTGGTGGTGAACAAAGGGATCCAGTCCGGACATTTCAACTGACCCGCTGAAAAGCTGATGCGCTGGAAAGCTGACGCGCTGGAAAGCTGACATGCTGATCAATAGACTTGATGGCGGTCTGACAGTCAAAGAAAATGAATGTGCTGGTCAATTGACGTGCTGGCGGTCTGACAGACGGGAAAAAAGGTGCTGACCTGGAGTTGATGCACCCACGGATACGCTCACTGGATCTGTACTTTGGGCACGGCGCCAGTGTCAAAGTTGGATCTGTACATCAGGCACTGGACCAGTCCTCCACTTTGACCATTGCCCAGCCAATTTCCTGGCAATTTTGACGCGTCCGTTGCCTGTTGCCCGTTGCTCCTGCTAAAATCTGGCGTTTGACGTTGCTGCACTGGAGCAGTGTAAATTTGGCTGTCCATTGGGGTGACGTACAAATGGAGGGGCCTGCCATTTGGCAGGGAAATGGGCGACGGATTTGACCGTCGCGTGCAGCCGGCGCACCACGGCCTAGGGCTAGGGAACACCTTGTAACCCTAACCCTAACGCGTCTTCCATTTTTCAAATGGACCGTCTTCCAGAGCTGCCTAGCTGGGGATAAGCATTAGAACCCTAACCCGAGTCGAGTCGGCCCAATATTGACGGAGCCGTACAGCAACATTTTATTATGCAACTTGCGTAGGGTTAAGTAATCAAATATACCTATTTTGGGTAGATGAACAACTTTTATTAAGCAACCCTAACCCTGTTTGTAAAAGCACACCCCCTTGTAAGGTTGGCCAACACAGAACCTGCCATACCTTGGCCAATACTTGGTTGCCTTGTCTGCAACTTGGATACTATCCTCACCTGACATGTCTGAACAAGTTCTAATAAGACAGCAAGACAATCCAAGGGGGGTCCATTTTTCACCTTTCAAAGGGGGGACCCTTGGAGCTCTGGCCAAAATCACCAAAAAAAGTCAAAGTGTCTGTAGCTCTGTCACCATGCATAGCACTTCCATGAAACTTCTAGGGTACTCCTTTCACACCATTTGCCCAATAGTTACTTATGGGTGCGTGTCCAAAATCTTGCATTTTTGCCGGTCCGACACGTCTCGGGCCCAACTTCACCGACCCGTCACCACAAATATTATTACTCAACTTGAGTAGGGTTGACTAATCAAACATGTATTTTTGACCTTTCTCTACAACTTTGCTTAAGCAACCCTACTCAAATTGTAAAAGGGACACCCTTGTAAGACACATGCGGAACAAGCAAAAAAGCAGGAATTTCGGACGCTTCCGGACGTGTTAGAGCACGTGTTGTGACACGTTCTGAACAAGCAAAAAAAGCAGGAATTTCGGACGCCTCCAGCTGTGTTAGAACACGTGTTGTGACACGTACTGAACAAGCAAAAAAAGCAGGAATTTCGGACGCCTCCGGACGTGTTAGAGCACGTGTTGTGACACGTAGTGAACAAGCAAAAAAAGCAGGAATTTTGGACGTCTCCGGACGTGTTAGAACACGTGTTGTGACACGTAGTGAACAAGCAGAAAAAAGCAGGAATTTCGGACGCTTCCGGACGTGTTAGAACACGTGTTGTGACACGTTCAGAACAAGCAGAAAAAAGCAGGAATTTTGGACGCGTCCGGTCTAATTTGTATTGGACCGTCTTAATTTGTATTGGACCGTCTTAATTTGTATTGGACCGTCTTAATTTGTATTGGACCGTCTTCCAATTTGAATACAGACGCGTCTTCCAATTTTCAAATGGACCGTCTTCCAGAGCTGCCTAGCTGGGGATAAGCATTAGAAAATTAAATAGCCAAAAATTCCGGCTCTAAAATAAAGCAATTAATAAACACTGTTAGATTATGTCAGTCAACACAATCTCACATTGCAAAAAAGGAAGAATTATTCTGCTGTGTTAGATCAGCAGTGTCTGACATGGGAGGTGACCAACTTTGAACCACTCCTGAGCCGTGACAAGACATAATGACGCACTGCAATGCTGGGAACATCACCGTATAACACCCCTCTACACATCCCATTAAAGCTTCAGCACCATCAGAGGTGATCAAAAACTTTTTTTTTCTTCCCCTCGTGAGCACTCCCCCACACCTTCAACGCTAAATATCTCGGAATTGGCGTTAATCGGTTACGCCAAAGTTTGCATACACCCTCCGTTTGGGTCCCTCTACAAGTTTCATTAGTACAGATTTCACGGTGTGAACGGCCTCCGTGGGAATCACCTTGTAAGACAATCCAAGGGGGGTCCATTTTTCACCTTTCAAAGGGGGGACCCTTGGAGCTCTGGCCAAAATCACCAAAAAAAGTCAAAGTGTCTGTAGCTCTGTCACCATGCATAGCACTTCCATGAAACTTCTAGGGTACTCCTTTCACACCATTTGCCCAATAGTTACTTATGGGTGCGTGTCCAAAATCTTGCATTTTTGCCGGTCCGACACGTCTCGGGCCCAACTTCACCGACCCGTCACCGCAAATATTATTACTCAACTTGAGTAGGGTTGACTAATCAAACATGTATTTTTGACCTTTCTCTACAACTTTGCTTAAGCAACCCTACTCGATTTGTAAAAGGGACACCCTTGTAACCCTAACCCTAACCCTACCCTGTTTGTAAAAGCACACCCTCTTGTAACCCTAACCCTAACCCTAGCCTCCGTGGGAATCACCTTGTAACCCTTCGTGGGAGAGCCCTTGTAACCCTAACCAAACCTAACAATTAAATAGCCAAAAATTCCGGCTCTAAAATAAAGCAATTAATAAACACTGTTAGATTATGCCAGTCAACACAATCTCACATTGCAAAAAAGCGAGAATTATTCTGCTGTGTTAGATCAGAAGTGTCTGACATGGGAAGTGACCAACTTTGAACCACTCCTGAGCCGTGACAAGACATAATGACGCACTGCAATGCTGGGAACATCAACGTATAACACCCCTCTACACATCCCATTAAAGCGTCAGCACCATCAGAGGTGATCAAAAACTTTTTTTTCTTCCCTGGGTGATCAGCCCACCACACCTTCAACGTCAAATATCTCGGAATTGGCGTTAATCGGTAACGCCAAAGTTTGCATACACCCTCCGTTTGGGTCCCTTTACAAGTTTCATTAGTACAGATTTCATGGTTCGGAGGGCCTCCGTGGGAATCACCTTGTAACCCTAACCCTAACAACTTTTATTAAGCAACCCTACCCTGTTTGTAAAAGCACACCCCCTTGTAACCCTAACCCTAACCCTAAGTAATCAAATATACCTATTTTGGGTAGATGAACAACTTTTATTAAGCAACCCTACCCTGTTTGTAATTCAGACCCCCTTGTAAGAGCACGTGTTGTGACACGTTCTGAACAAGCAGAAAAAAGCAGGAATTTCCGACGTCTCCGGACGTGTTAGAACACGTGTTGTGACACGTTCTGAACAAGCAAAAAAAGCAGGAATTTCGGACGCGTCCGGTCTAATTTGTATTGGACCGTCTTAATTTGTATTGGACCGTCTTAATTTGTATTGGACCGTCTTCCAATTTGAATACAAAACGCGTCTCAGATTTCAATTCCAATTTTCAAATGGACCGTCTTCCAGAGCTGCCTAGCTCCGGATAAGCATTAGAACTTGAGGTTGAGGTTGAGGCTAGTGAGGTTGCAGAGGTTGAGGTTGAGGTTGAGGCTGGCTAGGTTGTGGAGGTGGAGGTCCGGGTTGCTGAGGTTGCAGGCTAGGTTGGCTAGGTTAAGGAGGTTGTCAACCTCAACAACATTGAATGATGACATACAGCCTCAACCATTTAATTTGAGATGATATGGCTATCCATTCCCTTACCTGTGGGCCCCAGTGTATGTGTCCAGCGCATCTGCAGACAAGTCAATTAGCAGAATCAACTCAAGGTCAAAAAAACTTTGACGGCTCGGAAAGTTGCAATTTTTGTTAAACTTTAACAAAATTTGTAACTATTCCGGTAGCTTATAGCCCCATTGAGGTTGCCAGATCATAAGAAGGCCAAGTGGTTTTTCCTTGAGCACCAGAACCTCTAATAACCCTAACCTAACCCTAAACCCTAACCCCAAAAATGGTCACGTAGGGTCAGGGTTGGGTCGGGGTCAAAACCCGAGTCACCGTATCTCAGCAACCAGGGATGCGCTCCCTCTGAAACTTCACTGCTAGCATCTCCTAGCATGTGTGAGCAAGTTTGATTAAGCTAGCATGGAGATTGGAGGTGGTCCATTTTCCCACTTTCAAAGGGGGGACCCTTGGAGCTTCGACCGAAATCTCCAAAAACGACAAGTCGGCCATAGCTCCACAACCACTTTGCGCCCTTCCATGGGAGTTTCAGGGTGTTCATTTGGGCCTATTTGAGCCATAGTTTACTATGGGTGCGTCCCTGAAAAGTGAAATTTTTGCCAACCCGAGTCGAGTCGGCCCAATATTGACGGAGCCGTACAGCAACATTTTATTATGCAACTTGCGTAGGGTTAAGTAATCAAATATACCTATTTTGGGTAGATGAACAACTTTTATTAAGCAACCCTACCCTGTTTGTAAAAGCACACCCCCTTGTAACCCTAACCCTAACCTAACCCTAACCCTAACCCTAACCCTAACCCTACCCTAACCCTAAGAAGCTAGAGGGTGGGAATGGTGGTGGTAAGGAAGAAGGATGGAGTGGAGGCAACCCCTAACTCTCAGAATCAAGGAACTCCACCTCCACCTCCACCTCCACCTCCACCTCCACAACTGACTGGACCTCCACCTCCACAGATCTACTTTCCTGCAGCTCTGCTTCCATAGAAGGAGCTGCCTGATAAGATTGATAAGATGTACTGATAACATTGTCAAGGCGCTCCTGGAAAAGACAAACTTGATTGTTAGTACAGGACTCTTGCTGAGCCTGGGGGCTGATGTAGCTAGAGTTGGACTTTGATGTGGATACAATGTTGGTGCTGCTGGATATGTCTGATGACTGAGAAGCATGGCTGGAAGCAAGGCAGCTCTTCACCTATCCTGACATGTCTTGACTGTGTGACACTGAACTGAGTTGGGCAATGACTAGGAGATGCGGTGGGGGTTAGGGGCATAGGTCTCACTCATCCTATACTATAGGAGACTGTACCAGCTAATTCTGAGCTTGTACACAAGAGACATACTGAAAGTGGACTTGTTCCCGCCAACTTTACCTTTACATGCCTTTAGTTGCTGATTTCAGATGATTAAAGGCATGTCAAAGGCAGGTACAATAAAACGCAAGATATCTTCCACGCAAATGAGTGTTCTGAGGTCCCTTCAGCATCATGCAGTGTCTTATAGCATAGGATTTGCTCCCTGAGCACTTTGCATAATTCACTGCTGGAGGAGGTGCTGGGGTAGGCAACAGCGTGAAAGCTAAAGTGTAGCTGTCCCACTTTCTAGCCTATAGGACACTGGAGCAACCTCTTCTGAGTGTGTACACAAAAGGCAGATCCAAAATGGACCCAAGACCGGGGACTTTACCTTGACATGCCTTTATTGGCTGATTTTGGACAGATAAAGGCATGTCAAAGGTAAGTACCTGAAAACGCAGGAAATCTTCCACGCAAAATAGTGTTCTGGACTCCTCTCAACCTGCTGCAGCTGCCTATGACAGCCATTTGTCTCTCAGAGGTGTTCCAGCTATCCATGCGGAAACTGGGTGCTGCTACTGATCCGCAAGGAAACACGCGTGAATGCAAAGGTTTGTTTCTTGGTGGCTCTATGCTATAGGACATTGCACAGGCTCTTCCTGAGTATGGAACACAAAGTCACACCTTGATAGCTTCACCTATGCGTGACTTCACTTTGACATGCCTTTATTGGCTGATTTTGGACAGATAAAGGCATGTCAAAGGTAAGTACCTGAAAACGCAAGAAATCTTCCACGCAAAATAGTGTTCTGGGCTCCTCTCAACCTGCTGCAGCTGCCTATGACAGCCATTTGTCTCTCTGAGGTGTTCTGACTATTCATGCAGAAACCGGGTGCTGATACTGGCCCGCAAGGAAACACGCGTCAACACAAAGGCTCATATATTGACTTCTCTACCCCATAGGACATTGCACAGGCTCTTCCTGAGTATGGAACACAAAGTCACACCTTGATAGCTTCACCTATGCGTGACTTCACTTTGACATGCCTTTATTAGCTGATTTTGGACAGATAAAGGCATGTCAAAGGTAAGTACCTGAAAACGCAAGCTTTTTGACCTGTCTTTTTGTGCACTGTGTACGTCTTGGACTGGTGCTACTTCCTACATATGGCAGAGATCCAGTGAACCATGTTTTTGTTGAGGCTCTGTATCAGCAAGGGTATATACCAGACCACGCAGAAGGTCAAGAACACGTGCCAATGAGGAATACCTGACCAAAATCATCAATTGGACCAACACTTGGTATGAACTAACACTCAGAATGCAAAAAAACACGTCAGGGAAATTATGGAACTTGGAAATCAGACTTGGGTGGCAGGATCAAAATAGGGGAAACTCGGCAAAAATTTTCAGCCAGGTCAGATTTTGGGGGTCTCGAGCCTTTTTGGAGCTGGTCATTCAGAATCCCCCCTTTTCTCTTCGAGTCTGGAATGGAATTACTTGTGCTTCTCATTGATAGCCTTGAGTCTCCTATGTGCAATGGTATTGATAGCCTGAGAAGTGGCTGGCATGATTGTATTAAGAGGTCTGGGGTGATTGCAACAGTTCAGCATCAAGAAGGAGGGGGACTTGTCTCTCAGAATCAAAAAGTAGATCGAAGAGACAAGTCCCCCACTGTGCTGTGTTGCCTGAAAATTATTTCCAAGCAATTTGGCTTCGAACTTCCAGCAAAGGGGGACTTGCCTCTCTGAGCAAAAATCTGAATCTCAGAGACACGTCCCCCCACTGTGCTGTGCTGCCTGAAAAATAATTTCAAGCAATTTGGCTTCGGACTTCCAGCAAAGGGGGACTTGCCTCTCTGAGAAAAAATCTGATTCTCAGAGACACGTCCCCCTCTGTGCTGTGCTGCCTTGGAAAATACAACTACCGCAGAGGAAAGAAGGCTCTCCGTGATTTGACTCTCCATCTTCCACACAGACTGCTTTGTACTCCTTCTGTGGTTCCCATGCTTTCCCGTCTGCTAGACTTGATGGCAGTCTGACAGTCAAAGAAAATGGATGCGCTGGTCAATTGACGTGCTGGGGGTCTGACAGACGGGAAACAGGTGCTGACCTGGAGTTGATGCACCCACAGACATGCTCACCGGATCTGTACTTTGGGCACGGCGCCAGTAACAAAGTTGGATCTGTACGTCAGGCACTGGACCAGTCCTCCACTTTGACCATTGCCCAGCCAATTTCCTGGCAATTTTGACGCGTCCGTTGCCCGTTGCCCGTTGCTCCTGCTAAAATCTGGCGTTTGACGTCGCTGCACTGGAGCAGTGTAAATTTGGCTGTCCATTGGGGTGACGTACAAATGGAGGGGGCCGCCATTTGGCAGGGAAATGGGCGACGGATTTGACCGTCGCATGCAGCCGGCGCACCACGGCCTAGGGCTAGGGAAACCAAGTGTAACCCTAACCACCGCGTCCGACTCTCCCTCCCAAGCGACATCAACGTGGATCCCCTCTTTGATGTGTCCCAACTCGACCAGGCTCCAGCGGGACCAGATCCATACGGTCGCCCTCTAGACGCCACACCGGTCAAGGGAACTGACGCGCCGGATGCAGAGCCCGAGTACGAGGTGGAACGCATAGTGGACGAGCGAACCCACCGAGGCCGCCTCCAGTACCGCGTGAAATGGAAAGACAGCACCAGGCTGACATGGGAGGACGCTCAGGGCTTGGAGTACGACAACTGCCACGACGTTATCAACGACTGGAAGCTGCATGACATCTCGACACCACCACCGCCCGAGTGCCACGAACACTCTGCGCCACTCGATGACGACGAGAACCTAGTCGAACGCCCAATCGCCTTCATCTCGACAACCACTACTCCTACAGAGTCGAAGATGGCCGCCATCGAGCTCGAGATTTCATGTCTGGCTTGGGCAATCCACCGCCTCCAGCACTATCTCGACGGCGCCGAAAAGGTCATCGTCATCACCGATCACGCTCCTCTCCCGGCAGTGTTGAAATCCCCGTCTCGCAGTCAACGTCACTTCACTCCGCGAATCGAACGTCTCCGCGCATACCTGATGCCTCACCTGGGAAATCTAGAGTTCAGATACAAACAAGGCAAGCTCCATGCCAACGTAGATGCTCTCTCACGACTCAGGCGCAACGACGTCACCGAATCCTGCTCAGAGCAAGAGCGTGTCAACACCAGCTCCTGACCACCGTCATTGCGATCTTCCGCCTCTCTCTCGACATTCCTCCGCTGCGACTCTCCCGACAAACCAGCCGTCACGCACCACGCCGGCCGTGGTCGCGCCGCTACCCACCCACCACCGTTCCGCATAGAGTCCTCGTGATCCCCTGTCCCGGCTCCGCTCCCCAGCTTCACTGTCCGCCGTTCCGTATAGAGCTCCCCGGATTCTTTGATTCACCCCGCCTCTCAGCCTCGTTGTTCACAGTTCCCGTCTCACACCGCCCATCCTCGGCTCTCTTCGGAGGGGGGGGATGTCGCGCGGTACTGTCGTGATTCGCGCTAGCTGCCGGCGTCTCGCCGGCCCTAGTTCCGACTTCCGTGGCTCTGTAGTTAATGGCTTCTCGCGCGAGTAAGCAAGCGGAGCGTGCTCAGCTTGCTCATCCGTGCTTCTCACTTCTCTCAATGAAACCATCATCTACTCGCAATCTCACTTTGGCCATGCCTGCGGCATGACAATTTATAGGGCGTACTTCGAGCGCACAGTTGATGATCCCTTAATCGATTCATTACCAACTTCTCCGTATCATAACGCCTGCTACTTACAGATCCTTACCGACGTCGCTACTGTTGTATCGACATAGGTCTCTCCCCTTTGTGCCTGCTGCCTAACGTCACCGCCCACTCTTGGTTACGGATCTAACTGGCCTGACATAACAACAGAGCCAGCTCTATACGCCCATCCACCAGTGTGAGGTCTATAGCGACTTAGCTACTTGTTATAGTATCTTTGGCAGACGATAGACTCACCGTACCTGGCTGCCTACCGTCAAGGTTGCCCCTTGGCGCAGTTGACTTCCAATATACAGACGCGTCTTTTTTGTATTGGACCGTCTTATTTGTATTGGACCGATTTCTAATTTGTATTAGACCGTCTTAATTTGTATTGGACCGTCTTCAAATTTGAATACAGACGCGTCTTCCAATTTTCAAATGGACCGTCTTCCAGAGCTGCCTAGCTGGGGATAAGCATTAGAACCCTAACCCTAACCCTGACGTCTCCGGCTGTGTTAGATGACGTGTTGTGACACGTTCTGAACAAGCAAAAAAAGCAGGAATTTCGGACGCTTCCGGACGTGTTAGAGCACGTGTTGTGACACGTTCTGAACAAGCAAAAAAAGCAGGAATTTCGGACGCTTCCGGACGTGTTAGAACACGTGTTGTGACACGTACTGAACAAGCAAAAAAAGCAGGAATTTCGGACGCCTTCGGACGTGTTAGAACACGTGTTGTGACACGTTCAGAACAAGCAGAAAAAAGCAGGAATTTCCTACGTCTCCGGACGTGTTAGAACACGTGTTGTGACACGTACTGAACAAGCAAAAAAAGCAGGAATTTCGGACGCTTCCGGACGTGTTAGAACACGTGTTGTGACACGTACTGAACAAGCAAAAAAAGCAGGAATTTCGGACGCCTTCGGACGTGTTAGAACACGTGTTGTGACACGTTCAGAACAAGCAAAAATAGCTGGAATTTCGGACGCTTCCGGACGTGTTAGAACACGTGTTGTGACACGTTCAGAACAAGCAGAAAAAAGCAGGAATTTTGGACGCGTCCGGTCTAATTTGTATTGGACCGTCTTAATTTGTATTGGACCGTCTTAATTTGTATTGGACCGTCTTAATTTGTATTGGACCGTCTTCCAATTTGAATACAGACGCGTCTTCCAATTTTCAAATGGACCGTCTTCCAGAGCTGCCTAGCTGGGGATAAGCATTAGAACCCTAACCTAACCCTAACCCTAAGAAACCACTGAATGCCCACCTGTTCCCTGCAGGTGCAAAGGGTTTGGTCCGGTGGTAGAATGTTTTGGAGTTGAGAATAACCAGGTCAAGCGGGTTGATCAGGATTCTGGCAGAGTACTCCGGTAACTCAATCCAAGCCGGCTCACCAAAATTGAACAGGAAGGATGGAATACAATCCTCTTTATCAACATGGATTCCACCTGCAAAGTCCGAGAAGAAAGCAATAGTAGTCCACCAAGGATGAAGCAACCTGAGAGAGCCGGAACCAAAGATGGATCCAAGCCACTTTCTGCCTTTGGCCCGGGCCTTGATGTTTTCTTTGAAGCTTGGATGGATGGATGCTGTCTGCATAACAAGAGTTGCATGCCGCTTTGCCCAAGCAAGTAGGTCAAGTGCTTCAGTTTTGTACCGATGATCTGTGGTCTCCTTGGTGAAGTCCAGGGTTGCTTTGCCTCGGGAATGCCAGATACCAAGGTGATGTTCAATCACTTTCCGCTTTGTGAACTTGATTTTGATGTTCTGATCACCACTTCTGCTTGCTTGAACAGAGTAGGAAGAGGTTTTTTTGACCAAGTACCGGTCATAGAGGATCCGGCCTAGTTGAGAACTTGCTTTTGCTTCGAGTGCTTTGGCATAGCTGCTAGGTGCAATCCTCTGCAAAATGATGGCTCCAGTCTCCTTGTCTGCCAGAGTGAGGTTTGGGTGATTAGGACCGCTGCCTTTGGCTTGCTCCGGCTCCAAATACTGGTGGTGGTCAAAGCTGCTGAGGTCCGCACCTTTGGAGATGGTAAACCGCCTTTGGATCTTGAGATGGATGGATTGGAGCTTCGGGTCTTGATAGGTCTGCCTCCTAGTAGCATTCCTTTCCGCATTCCTCTTCCTTTTCCTGTCCAGAGCGGCTGGACTCTTTGCTGGCATAGCTGTTGGGAGCGTCTTAGAGGCAGATGGCTGCAATGGATGAATGCTGGCTGACATCCACTCCGGACCAAAAGATGAAGTGGGCCAAAATTCAAGCAGGTTCCAGTAGACCTGGGCCCGGGGGACTCTCCTGTTTGAGTATTTTTGGTCCAGTTTCCGGCAAGTCCCCTTTTCTGACCAAGCCTGGGGGACTCTCCTGTTTTGGAAATTTCAAGTTGATTTCAGGCGAGTCCCCCTCCTGGCAATCTGCTGTTTTCCTTCCGCTGGGGGACTCCCCTGTTTGGGAAATTTTCCTTTGATTTCAGACAAGTCCCCCTTCCACATCCTGCCATTCTGCATATTTTCCTTCCGCTATTTACTTGTCAACAGCTCATAGGCATTACCCTTCCGCAAGACCAGGCCAAGGTACGGTCCTGAACTGCCCATGGGAATCAGCTGGCAAGCCCATGCCACACGCATCATGGTCAGAAGTGCAATGCTGCTGCTGAAAGCACCAGCTACACCATGCAGCAGCACTACTTCCTCCGCACAGGACAGAGCAGCGGTGTTGTGCCGCACCTGGGTGATCCACTGGGCCACCGCATCCTGACTACGTGTGCCCAGGTGATACTCTACTGCTTGCGGGTTCTGCTCCAGCCAGTCCAGGCTGTTGGCTTTGATCCTGTTGGGGGCCATCCTGTTGCGGTGCTGTAGTTTACTTTGAAGTAGTACCCCCATGCACGTAAGCAAGGACTGTTCTGCCTTTGAGAATTGTGTGGACTGCTTCAGCCCATGGAGCTCCGGTCTGGCACTGAGAGACTTGAGGGGCACATTGGCAGGTGCTGGTAGAAAGGTGAGGTCCATCACATCTGCCACCAGCGCATCCAGCCGGATGGCAATCTGCTGCTGCGCTGCCTCTGTTGCCAGGTGAGTCCGGAAGCGCTGGCTGGCAAGGTCATGCCGACACTTTCTGCACCTAGCACGGAACTTCTTTGCACTTCCTGACAGGTCATAGCTGCCCCGCCTGTGGCATCTCTGACACCTCAAATGGTGCCGGACATGGGCAAAGACCTGCCTGAGCTCACCGGCGGTCTTGAACATCTCCAGCTGAGCAATCAGAGTGGTGGCAGCTGCACTGGTCTTCCACCATGCTGTGGGCAGGTCCAGCGGCGTAGGCTTGCGGCCAGGATTCCAGCCAAGCGCATTGTGCAGATCAGTGACTACCTGGCGCTGCATCAGCGTACTTGGCTTCAAACCCTTTCCTCTGAAGTGCTGCCTCTCCTCTGCAACGGCAAGCAGCGCTTCCAAGTTTGCAAACACGGCTCCCCGCTCAAAGGTATGAGACAGCAGCTGCAGGTCTCCAGCTTCTTCAGAGAAGAGGTGCTGCGCATCAAGGAAGTGGCTGGCCTCTGCTGCTGCCTTTGCATGCGCCATGGTTGGTGCTTGGATTGTGAGTTCCAAGCGGATGCCTCTGCCAAGATGGGTGGGTGCTTGGCTGATGCGTTGCTGCCACTTCTTCAGGATGTTGATCCGGTTCTTGATGGTGGCCATTGTCATGGGCTGGAATCCTTTGCCTGCTCCGGCAGCCCCTGCTTTGAGAAGATGCGTAAACTTGGAGTAGCCCTTAAAGTGCTGTAGTCCGTCTGGATGCTCCTTCCACTTGAGTTCCACACCACCATAGCCACGCCCCACCTGCATGGCAAGCGGGTACTGCTTGTACTTTCCCCGCTTGGACTTGGGCGCAACGGCTGTGTGCTGGTCCGTGTACACAGTACGTCCAATGTCATAGATGTTGGTGTGCTGTAGTGGATGAGATTCCAAGCTGGCTGGATCAACAAAGCGGTCCACCGGCACCTTGATGCCAAAGGCAGACATCCGGATGGCTTGGCAGCCAATGTCTTCCAGCGCATCTGTCAATACAGAGGTTTCCACCCGCAACTCCCCATAGGTCAGGGTGGTGGCATGATTTGATGGCAGCAGTGTTGCCTTCTGCGGTGCCTGCGTCAGCCGTTCAACAAGGGGCAGCTTGTACTGTGGTTCAAAGCAGAAGCGGCACTTGAGCTCTGCAAAGAAAACCCAGTGCTTGTACATGTCCAGGTCTCTTGTTTCTGGTGCATGCGAGACTAGAGCTAGGTAGCTTCCAGGTGGGTAGATGCGGAGGAGAGTAGCCGGTGTGATGGTCACAGAGAAAAAGTCCACATCTGTGTCCGCTTCCAGGTTGTCCCAGCAAGCAACCGGTGCAAGCGGAGGCACCGGTGGCAGCCTGATCTCCTGAGCCTGCTGTCTATCCAGCAGTAGCTCCAGTGGTGGTATTCTTGCTTCCTCTTCTGCACCCTCACCACCTACCAGCAGAATGACAATCCCATCTTCCGGCATGTCAAAATCATGTGCAGCTGGTGAAGGTTGTCCTGGTTCTGGAATCACCGGCAGGGTTGGTGCATCCAAGTCTGGTGTGGGAGACCGTGACACATCATCAGGGATGGCATCCGGTGCTGCTTCCTCCAGCATGTACGCTGGCTCTTCTTCTGGCAGGTATGCAGGCCCCAGCTCTTCTGTGTTTTGAGTTTCTTCTGCTACATCTTCTTGCTCTTGTGCTTGAGGCACATGATCTGAGACCACAGCTGTAGCTGGCACAGACAATGGTGATTCTTGATGGACTTGGCACTTGCGTATCCCCTGATGGCGCTTCAGTGCGGCATGATTCTGGACCACCTGCCCACAAGAGCATGCTGTCAACCCACATGCAGCTGCTTGCGCTGCTGTAACAAAGACTCCAGCATGGGCTTTGCGGATGTGGTTGGTGATGTTGGTTGCTGAGTAGGTAAAGTGGCAGACTGGACACGGCAAGAAAGTCATGGCGGCGTGGATGTTGGATGGTCAGTGGTGAGATGAGCTGTCTGCCTGGCCTTTGCAATTGTAGTGGACTGTCTTCTGCTTTGTTACCAACCGTCTCCTGTTTCTTACTGATTGTCTTCAAATTGTTACTGACTGTCTTCCAATTTGAAGTAGACCGTCTGTCTTTTTCTTTGAAGTGGACCGTCATCTGCTGAATTCAAATCCAAAATAATTTTGAAGTGGCACGTCTTCCTGGCATTTCAAAATTCAGCACAATTTTCAAATGGACCGTCTCATTTTCTCAGGGACGCGTCCAAACAACGATTTTTTGCCCATCAAACCCTAACCCGTCTGTAATGTCACGTCGATAGCTGACGCAGCAGGTGACCATATATTTCAACACGACTAGCCCCTGGACGGGGTCGCCTCCCGAGTCGGGGCTTTTGGGGGCAGGGCTGCCTGAACTCGTAACGGAGTCCGGGGAACCGGGACAAGGCTGGCTACGGGTTTGCATGGTAGCTGGAGTCTCCGCGTTGATGGCAACGGGGAGGTCGATTGTAATGTTAGCTTACTCACTCTAGTAGGTGGAAATATCAGACCTTCTCCCGCTCTCCCGCTCTCCCGTTCCGCTATCTTGGCAACAATCCCGGGAGCAACACCCGGTACCACGCCCCTGGCCTCGATACAGACGCACAGCCACGTTCCGAGGTTCTAAGACCCCAGGAGCATAACACCCTCCTGAATAGCAACACTTGCAACAAGGAAGGCCAAGGTTTGTTTGTTGACATTGATATCCTTGCAGGAGCGCAACAAGCATCAAAGATTAGGCCTAGCAGACTGGCTCATTCTACTAGGGGAAGGGCCAAGATTGGCCGCCGCCATCATTCATGGCAAATGGCAAGCTGGTTGCAGTGTTTGGCATCGGATTGAAAGATGACGGAAATTGGGGAAATTGGGTGAGCTGACAGGGATCCGGTGCGTTAGGGCGATGCACAAAGGGTTCAACGTCAAGCCGAATTTCGCACGCTCCACACAACCGTCATCGTTCGTTCCCTACCCTACCAGAGGAGGATGGAGCCCCTACAATCTGCCATCACTCTGTCTTGAGACTCGTATTGATCTCGACTTGGTCGCAATCGTGCTCGTTTCGACGAGCAGCCCGCGCCTGTACCTGGCTAGAGCACGATATACACAGCATCACGCCTTGACCCGGCAAGGACCGATCAGCAGCCGTTCGAGCAGCAGATCCCGCATTCGGCTGTCTAGAGCTGTAGCAGCAGCAACAGCTACCGTCAGCACATCTGCATCCATACTCACATGGCTCGTCGTCAGCTGTCAAGCGAGGTCCTGCTGACCATCTGGCTGCTATGACTGGTCGTGATAAAAACAACAGCCATAGCAGGTCTGCTTTTGCTACCTCTTCGACCGACTTTGCACTTCCGTTTGGCAACAATGCCAGACAGTCCCAGCCCCACCCCAATGCCAACAACAATGGCAACGTAGCAAGCAACCACGGGCTCTTTCAAGCTGCGACTTCTTCGTCTGTCCCCATCTCGATACCATCCAGCCCATCCTTGTCGACGAACATCAGTCAAAATGTTCCCATGCTGTCCTTATCCGGAATCGTCCCCTCGCCTTCCAGGCTTTCCGGCTCGGGCGCTGGCTTGGGAATTGGCATCCTCTCGTCCCCTTCGGCTCGCGACACCAACAACCCCCTCGCCCACACATCCACCGTCCATGGCCAGCCTCAGTCGCCTACCCTTTCGCTCGCAGGAGAAGGTTGGCCTCCACCGCCATTTGCCGGGTTTGCTTCTGCTGCATCTTCTTCATCCTCGAGCGGAGCCACCACACCTGCTGCCTTGCTCAGAAGGACGCCCGGCATGAATTCGCCCGGTTTCGCCATCGCATCACCCGCGCGCTTTCGTCGTGCCAGTATGCTAGGTCGAGAGATCACGCCATTCCACCTCGATCAAGACGATCGCTCTGATGAAGACAATCGGCACGACCAAGCTTTATCGGCCCTGCAGCCTGGAGTCAGAGCAGAGGCCCATCACGATCCAGACGATGGCGACGACGAGATGATGCAAGTCGAGGAGGACGACGCCACCGCTTCTCGCGCACCAAACACACCTCTGATGGGCCCTCCGCTTTCACTCTTCAACACACCAAGCACGCCTCCCCCACCTACATCGCACCTGGTTCAAGTACGCCCCGGCATGGCCTCTTTAGCGCGAGCAAAAGCATCTGCATCGGACTCGGGCCAAGAAAGTTCATCGTCTACCGGCGGAAACACAAGCTCGCTGGGCTATTCCCGCACCGTGCCGCGATCACCTTCCACTGGATCGATGGGATCACCCTTGGGGCATGGGGGCAATCGATCCCGCTCTTCGTCGCTGCTCTCGTCCAACGTGGTGCGCAAAGCAGTCACACGCCGCGCAAATCTGCTGCCTCGTGATCGTTCCGTCCTTCGCGTCGCTGCATCGCTTCAAGACGAAAGTAAACCCGAGGATTCGGAAATCGCTTCCGAAGCCAAGCTGCAGAAGAGGCTCGGGGGAGAGGCCACCCTTCCTCGCACGCCGCGCTTCGGACCGAGTAGCAGTGCCGTTTCAGGTAGCGGAGGAAGCAACAGTACCATGCGCATGTCCAGGTCGCCCTTCTTCGGTGCTGCTGCCAGTAGCGCAGCAACTGGGTCTGCATCTCTGGCACCAGGCTTTTCCAGAAGGAAATACATGTGGGACGACGACGTGGACGATATCCGGGGTGTTTTCACCGCTGACGATTTGGATGATGGTGACAGTTCCGACATGTCGTCCGAGGCGGAGGAAATGATGATGTACTATTCTCGCAACGACTCGCTCTCGGATGAGGAGGACGAGTTGCGCAGCCACGTCAGCGACGGCACCGGCATCATGCAGGAGGACGGTCCCCCAAGCGCTCCCTCGAACGAGACCAGCACTGGCAGCTACGGAGTGCCCATCTCGACCAGTCTCGGCCGCACAGGGGGTGGCTCCACAGCCGATGGAAATGGCGGGGTGGGTTCGCTGCCCAAACGCAAAAACAACGCAACATGGATGGCATTTCGCGACAAGGGCAACGCGCACAAGTGGTCGCCCGGAGGCGCCGCATCTGCAGCTGCTGCGGCAGCGGGCAGTGGAGCTTTCGGTGGTGAGCGTGCTGCCTGGCGCCGAACTGGCGCGGCAGCTGGCGGCATGGGAATGGATGTGGACACCTCTCCTCGCGTTCTTGGCGCAGCTGGTGGCGCTGCGTCACGGCTTTCCAAGCGGAAAACGATGGGCGAAGACCGGTACGAGCCATACAAACGTCGCGCTGTGTCCCCGATGAATCTTGGTTCAAGCCTGGGCAATACGCCGACCGGTGCCGCTGCAGCCACTGGTTCGGGGACTGCGACTGCGGGTGTTGGGGCGGGTGGATCGAATTCGCCACTGCTGATGCCCATCTCGTCACCTTCAGGCGGTCTAATCTATCGAGGCATCCACCACCACCACCACCACCATCATCATCACTTTAATTCGTACGCAAGGTACTCGACGTCGCCGACGATTTCGCGGCCCTGCACTCCGGTCAACTCGGCCACTGCGGGCGCAGCAGCAGCGGCGGGTGCGGCGTTCAGCCCGGCCGGCTCAGGGAGCGGGCCAGGGTACGGATCGGGAGCGTTGGGCTTATCGATCTCAGCCAACAATCTGCAAAGTCTGGAGAGCCGTGTGCAGGCAGAGCAGCAGCAAGAGAATGAAGCGCTGATGGACCAACGTGTTGGCATGTTGGGTCTGTCGTAGTCGTCGCGGCTCCCTGCTTTGTGCCAAGGCAAGGGAGACGAAGGTAGAGCCAACGAGGTTCTGGTGTTTGTACAGTACCTGTGCAGTGCTTTTCGTCAATGCCACCGATTCGTCTAGAACATCCCACGACCATGAACTGCCGAAGGTGACCATAGCGATCCCGTCAAATCGCAGCAGCAGCAGCACACATTCACGACGTCAACCCCCGACTTCCAAGCCCACACAGCCCACCGCAACATCGACATTCAAGTACGCAAGTCCACCAGGCACACTGCACACTCTAGCGATGACACGCACGCAATGGTACAAGGGACGTTCTGTACTTTATGGACTGTGGTGATCCTGATTTTTGGTTTGATACATGCTTTTAGCGGAGCTAAGTATCGTTTCTGGGTGAAGAAAAGGGGGGTGATGCTGCGATGTAGTTAAATGTAATTTGGAATGAGTTTCGCGTTCGGATGGTTCCCGACCGTAGAGGCAGAGAGATCAGGTCGAGTCAGAGATGCTCCTCCACCCAATCAGCGCTGCCAAGCAGGCTTGTTCGACATGCGACTGCGACGGGGCGAAGCAGCACCTCCCGCACCCGAACCTGCCGCACTCGGTCCACCACCCATCACTGGACTGGTCGGCGAGTACTGCGGGGACGTCGGCGAGTACTGAGGAGAGGCCGGTGAGTACTGAGGGGATGTTGGCGAGAATGCCGGCGAAGCAGGTGAGTACTGAGGAGAGGTAGGCGAGTAAGCCGGGGAAACGGGACTAAAGCCCTTGGCACCGCCACGACCAGCCATCGCTGGCGAGGTGGGCGAGTATACAGGCGAGGTGGGCGTATACGCCGGACTTGCTGGACTGTAGTTGGGACTCATCGGCGAAAACTTGGGCGAAGCGGGCGAGTACTGCGGGCTTGTTGCCGCGCCGTAGCGACCCGCCGGGCTGGTAGGCGAATAGCCGGCGCCAGCAGGGCTCGACGGCGAGTAGTTCGGCGAGGCAGGACTGTAGCTCGGCGAAGTCGGCGAGTACGACGGACTGGTTGCACCACCGAAGATGCGCGGCGAGGTGGGACTGTATGCCGGCGACGTGGCACCCATGTTTCCGGTCCAAGGGCTCATGCCACCAAGAGCGCCGGCAGGCGAGGTGGCGTAGCCCGGCGAGGTGGGGACGTAGCCAGGCGAGACAGGCGAGAAACCGTAACCTGCGGGGCTTTGTGCGCCCAACGGGGTACGCATCGGACTGGTTCCAGCGAGGAGATAGTCGGTGTATCCACCCTCGTCGCCTCCGGTCTGCGCGAGAGGACTGAACATGGCCTGCTCGTGAACACGGAAGGCGTCGTCCAAAGCTGGCGAGCTCGAGTCGTACGGCGTCATGGCGCCTGGGGTCTTGCCACCGGCCGCATCCAGAGCGCGAGACGAGAGGAGCGTGTCGTAGGGCAAGGCGTGGTTGACGATGGTATCTTTGAGCATGTCCAGGTCCAGATTGAGATCGAAAGCACCCGTGCCCATGGGTGCCATCTGTCCGAGCAGCACATTCTGGGCTACACCCTTGCAGTCATCGATGTCGCCCATCGAGGCAGCCTCGATCAAGAGCTCGACCGTCTCCTCGAAGGTACACCTCATAAGCGCACCCTGGTTTGTGCGGTTGATGCCGTGACGCGTGATGGCCATCAAGGCTCCCTGACTCGTCATGATGTCACACAACAGCGCCAAGTGACGGTAATTGACGTACGAACCGTCGAACTCGATAACGGCTCGGGTTTCCTTGAGCAACGAGTTTCGCGCAGCCTCGATACCGAACACGCGGAAGATTTCGACGGGGTTGTTGCAGCTCGTTCGCACAGCATCCACGCCTTCAACCGCGAGGACCTCAGCGAGGTTGCTTCCGTCGGTCTCGAGCACCCACTCGGAGACAGTGCGCCAGTCGCCTGTGAACGGATCGATGCGTCGGGTCTTGTTGTCTTGCTGGACAATGTAGACCTTCTGGATGCCCTTGATACCCTTGAGGTCGATCTCGGCCAGCATCTGCGAAGCCAGGTTCTTGAGGAAGATTTCCTCTTCGCCTTGAGCCTCCTTCTCGGGATCATTGTCGACGACACGGATACGCAAGATGAGGTTTTCGGCGTTGTCTTCGGAGTGCATCACAAAGATGTCCTGACCGAACATGGCGCTGATCTTGGAGGCAACATCGGCCATGGTCAAATTCTTGTCGAGCATCTGAGCACGATCAAGCTCGAGACGCAGCAACCAGGGAGACTGGCGCTCGAGCGAGGCCTCGACCTCCTCGTCAGGGATGGCGAAGAAGGCCTCGACGAAGTCCTTGTCCTCCTCGATCACCGTGGCCGACGGATCGGGATCGTAGTGAACCTCGACAGCCGAAGTGACGGTCTGAAGCGTTGTGTGCGCCAGTGCGGTCTGGATGACCTTGGCCGACTCCTGGGACTGGCTGTACTGCTCGGTCAAGTACACCGTCACCGAGGGTGTCTTGATGTTTTCGGCGCAGTTGATGATCTCCTTCAGACGAGGAACACCCAACGTGACGTTCTTACTCGACACACCGGCGTAATGGAAGGTGTTGAGCGTCATCTGCGTCGCCGGCTCTCCGATACTCTGCGCTGCCAGCGTACCGCACATCTCACCCGGGTTGGCAACGGATCGGGCGAACTGACCCTCGATTTCGCCGAGGATCCACTCCCAGGCCTCCTTGTTGATGTGGTGCTGCTCGATGACCATCTTGGAGCACAAGTAGGAACGCAGATGGATCTTGAAGAGCAGCGTGGCGTTCATCTGCGCCTCGCGCGAGATGGGATCGTCACCTCGGATGACAACGAGGCGGTCCAGCACCTCACGCAGACCGATGATGATCTCGGCCGGCGACAGATCGGTGGGCTTGCGCGGGTCAACGTGGAAGATCTGCTGGGCGTTGAGCACAAGGCGTGCAACGTTCATTGGGAGACGAACCTGTACCTGATCCGACTGGAAGATTTCAGTGCGGAGCAGGTTCCGGTCGAACTCGAGCTGCGCAAATTCTTCGTCGAGGAGATCTTGGAGCTCTTGCGACCAATCGCCAAGGCCGGGGCGCAGCGAACCCTTCTTGAATCCGCCATCGTGCAGGTCGACCCGGAACATGTGGCGGAAGTCGGCATCGTTGAGCTTGAGAGTCAACAGGGTCTGAGTCTCGACTTGAGCACCGTCGATACCGTCCTCACCGTAAGCGAATTGAATGACGTTGTTGGTGGAATTACGGACAGTTCCATCGTAACATACCATAACGTCTTCAAGCGCCTTGACCAATCGACGCTGGATGTAACCCGTCTCGGCAGTCTTGACGGCCGTATCAATGAGACCCTCGCGACCAGCCATGGCGTGGAAGAAGAACTCCTGGGCCGTGAGACCACGCAGATACGAGTTCTCAACGAAACCACGCGATTCGGGAGTGAAATCGTCCTTGGTGAAGTGAGGAAGACTGCGATGGCGGAACCCGAAGGGAATACGCTTACCCTCGACGGACTGTTGACCAACGCAGGCGGACATCTGCGAGATGTTGATAAAGGAACCCTTGGAGCCAGAAACCACCATCTGCTTGACGTTGTTGAAATCCGGAAGACTGGCCTCGGCGTGGTTGCCGACATCGTCACGGGCCTGGTTGAGCACACGATTGACGTTGGATTCGAACGACTCGCGCAGCGTCATACCAGCTTCGACCTTGAGCCAATCGTGCCTGGCATACTTGATGTAGTCCATGACCGCCGCCTTAGCCGCCACGATCGTCTGGTTGATGCTGTCCGTGGTGGCCTTGTCAGCCACCGTATCGCCGATGCCGATGGAAAACCCATTGTGCAGAAGCCAGAAGTTGACTACGCGCTGCACCCCGGAGAAGAAGCGCTTACAGACCACTGGACCTTTCTCTCGGAAGATGATGTGAATGAGACCACCCGCAGAGGCACCAACGACCTTCTTGTTGATGACACCGTACATGATCTCACCGTTCTCGATGTAGACACCGTCATCGTTGACAAAGTTGTTCTTGAGACCCTTGTCCTTGTCCAAGAAGACGTTGATACCTTTGGGGATGCACATGGACAGGATCTGCTTGCCAGACCAGTACGGCTTCGGCTTGAGGATGCACGGCATGGGGACCACGCCGTCCCAGTCGGCGACCCACAGCAACACTTGCTGGACCTGGTGGTAGTCGAGCAGACAGTCTCGCAACGAGAACTTGCGGATACCGCAGAGCGTGTCCTGGACGATGCCCATGACCGGCTTGTTGGCCTGGGGCGAAACGATCTGACGCGGCACCCATGCGATCTGCGAGAGCTCGGCACGCGTCTCTTCGCTCTGAGGTACGTGCAGGTTCATCTCGTCACCATCGAAATCGGCGTTGTACGGCGGCGTGACACTGAGGTTGAGACGGAAGGTCGAGTAGTCCATGAGCTTGATCCTGTGCGACATCATGGACATCTTGTGCAACGAAGGCTGACGGTTGAAGAGCACGTAGTCGCCGTCCTTGAGATGACGCTCGACGATCCATCCAGGCTGCAGAGCCATGTCGCTGCGTCGGTTGTACTTCAAGTCGATACGCTCGCCTGTATCGCGGATGACGTACTTGGCACCGGGGTAATCGTTGGGACCGTTGCGGACGAGTTCGGAAAGCCATGCTCTGTTGTAGGGAGTGACTCGCTCCGGGTACGTGAGATTGCGGGCGATCGACTTGGGAACACCGACCTCGTCGAGTTCGAGAAGAGGGTCTCCGGTAATGACGGTACGTGCCGAGAAATTGACACGCTTACCCATCAAGTTGCCTCGCAAACGACCCTCCTTGCCCTTCAGACGCGCACGGATCGACTTGATCGGCCTGCCACTCGACTGCATAGCCTGCGGTTGACCCGCGATGTCGTTGTCCATGAAGGTGGCGCAGTGGAACTGCAGCAGCTGCTCGAAGTCGGCCAAGATATGTGCTGGCGTGCCTTCCTGTTCCATCTTTTTGAGTGTGGCGTTGGCGCGAATCACATCGGCGAGCTTGTAGGTCAAGTCATCTTCTCCACCGTCTTGTACCGATGGCCTGACCGGCGGCGGAGGGACGGGAAGGACAGTGAGGATCATCCAGTCCGGACGCGCGTTTTCTTCCGACAGACCGAGCACGGCGATATCCTCGCTCGACATCTTCTTGAGGATGGTATGCGCCTCGGATGCTGGCAAGGGACGCTTTTCGGCCTGAGCGATGGCCGACTCCTCGCCATCTTCATCTTCGCCCTTGCCCTTTTTCCATTGAGTAAAGAGCTTGAGGCCTTCTCGACGGATGTTGGGCTGAACACGACCACAACCTCCGTGACCAGGCTTGGACTGCTCTTCAAAGCCCATCTCGTCGTCTTCCTTGGGATCATCTGCCTCGCAGATCAACTTTTTGGAGCAGTACTCCCAGACACGCTGGAATCGGCGCTTTCGACTTCCGCGGGTTGCTTTGACGATCTGATCGAAAACCGGGTCGGTGACGACGTCGGCTTTGAGCTTACCGCAGTGGAAGCAGACGCACTCGAGGATCTTCTTGACCTTGCCGAGGTAACCGATGTGGAAGACAGGCTTGGCGAGATCAATGTGACCAAAGTGTCCTGGACACTCTTGGTGACCTTCGCCGCATGTCTGACACTTGTAATTCCTGTCGAGCGTACCGAGGCGTGGGTCGGACAGACCACCGATCCTGGGCTTACCAGCCTCATCCTTGACTTCGGGCACTTCGATCTTGCAAACCGAGATGGCACGCTGAAAGGTTGGCAGAAGCGAGGTGGGCGCAGTGCAGACGGTAGAGCAGGGAAAGGAGGCCAAAGGCAAACATTGTCAGCAATCCGCATTTGGCGTATTTGGCAAGGTGTCTGGGATGATCTGGATGCGAAGCTTGGTGCGACTCTCAGTTGCAGCAACCACGGAGAGGATCAGAAACTGGGGCTGGGAACGAGAATGGTGCAGGTACCTACAATCTCTTCGGGACTCAAGATGCCGAACTGCACCTCACGCACAGGGCGGATGGGTGCAGTGGAATGAGCGAAAGATTGACCGGCCTGAGCACTCATGGTAAATCAGCACGGCGCTTCGAGTGTGGCTGGATGTGTTGTTGCGATCGCTGCTGGTCGAGAGACGTGGTAGACGGCCGAAGCTAGAATGCGAACGGACGAAGTGTCGCTGACTAAGCTTGATTTGCTGAATACCAGGGTGGCAACCTGCTGAGCGGCTTGCAAGACACGAGGGGACGGAGCAGAACAAGGATCTGACCGAGATTGAAAGGATGCTGAAGATGATGCAACGAATGACGCTAGGCGAAACGGCGAGTCAGCGGCTCGATATCGATGTTTTTTTTTGGTATAGATCGGAACGCCGAGGCTAGAATAGACAAGGAGGCGAAGTCAAGATGGGATGAGCCTTCTGGCGGCAAGTCTGGTGTCGAGACGCAGACTTGTTGGCGAATCTCCACAGGAATGGATGTCGCTGGATCGGATCAGATGCGGGGCATGTATGAGGTGGTCGGACGACGAGACGCAAGAAGGGAGGAGAGAGTCGAAGGGAAACGGGCGAGCGTGCGGTAGGCAAGATGTGTTCTGCTGTGCCACAGAGACGGTTGCCGAGTTGCAGGGCTGCAGAAGGGAGCTGAAGGAAGTTGGTGTGAGAACGGTTCAGAACCCTTTGTTTTTTGAATGCCTCGAGTCGGAGCCGTGTGAGGAGAGCAGCGGGACGGCACGAGACGAAACGAAGCGAAACGAGACAGGTCAAGGAATGAAAATGTGTAAATGCCTAAGGCAACAGCGATGGCCGGATTGGATGTGTCGGAAAAGATGTTGATGTGCTGGCCACGTCAAAGAAGCTGTCGGCAAGGATCCACAGGGAAGAAAGAATGAAGAGATTGAGGTGATCAAGGACGAAAAAATGAATGGTGGATGGTGGAAACGATGGCGGCGACGACGACGGGCGAGGGGCGAGGGGGACGAGGGGGGGGCAAGGCGAGGAAGATGACTGGCGACGGTGAGCAACAACGTGTGGAAATGTGCAAAAGTGGCTGCCAACAAAGGCGGCCGACTGATTGGATCGGTCGGGTCGATTGGCTGATGGGCTGATGAGCTCAAGAGACACAGAGACAGAGACAGAGAGCTGGCGCGCGCTTCCTGTTCTGTGCTGCTCTTCTTCTCTTGTCTCCCATCCTTTTTTTTTTTTTTTTTGAGAGAGAGAGAGAGAGAGAGCGCGCCTTTTTGGCCGCCAAAAAAAAAAAAAAAAAAAAAAAAAAAGTTGGCAAAAGCAGCAGAGCAGGCAGCTCTCACAGCACTACTCTACTCTACTGCTACTCAGCCAACTCGTGTTTTTGATTTGTACTTCATTTAACCTGATACCCTCGCCATTTTCAAGCGAATTCGAATTGAATAGAATTGAATTGAATTAATGATATCGGAAATTGCGTTTTGGAATTTGAACAAACTGTGATCGACTGCTTTTCTTTGATTATTCATTTTGTTATATGTTGAGTTCTAACATTGTTTGCAAGTTGGCTGAGCAAGTGGAATGAATCTATGTGGAGTGTGATTTCCGACTTGATTCAGCAGAGGTCCCAACTCTACGAAAACGACTCGAGGCAGTTGGGCACGAACCCTGATGAGAGCGATGAAACTCGTGGCGCGGCTGCAGCTTGTGTGCGTCAAGGCACAGCTGAGCGTAAGGAACCCTCCCTGCCTATCTGCCAAACAAACACAGCGCAGCAGCAGCAGCAGAGAAGCAGTAGTGTATAATAACAGTAGTGGTAGAGTGACGGATTGGATTCGATCCACACTCCACACTTGCTCCTTTGCTCCTTTCTTTTCTTTTCTTTCCTTCTCTTCTCTCCTCTTCACATCGTATCGAATCATTCCAAGGGCAGCCCTGTCGACGAAAAGTTGGGCCGACTTGACCTCACGCTATCACCATCATCGCCACCACCTGTTCGGACCGTCTGAACGTCGAGATACCAACTCTTTTCGAACCCTCTCCTCCTTGCTACGGCGCGGTACGGCCCCATCGCTTGGACGTGGCAAGCAACAAACTGCATCCCATCACCCCACACTCGTTCCTCAACTGTTACTCGCTAGAACGGGTGCCCCGTCATGTCGGCACTCTGGTCAGCATGGGGCGCCGACGCCTTCACGGAGCAGGTCGAAAAGGCCACTTCAGAGCTCTTGCCCGTTGGTTCGGAAGACATTGCTCTCAACCTCGAAATTTGCGACCAGGTTCGAGCCAAGCAAGTGCCATCCAAACAAGCCATGCAGGTGCTCAAGCGACGTGTTAGCCACAAGAATCCCAACGTCGTGCTCCTTGCCCTTGGTCTCACCGACATCTGCATCAAGAACGGCGGCGACCACTTTCTTCAGGAAGTAGCCTCTCGCGACTTCATGGACAACCTAGTCTCGGTTCTCCGCAATCCTGCCGGTGTCAACAACGACGTCAAGGCAAAAGCTCTCGGTTTGATTCAGAACTGGTCTCAAATCGCACAAGCCAGGCCTGCTCAGATGGGCTACATCACCGATGTGTACAACCAACTCAAAGCAGACTCCAAGTTCGAGTTCCCGCCGCTCGATCCCAACACCGTCGCATCTGCTGCTCTCGTCGAGACGCTCACCGCGCCCGAGTGGGTGGATGGCGAGGTGTGTATGCGCTGCCGCACCGCTTTCACCACTTTCAACCGCAAGCACCACTGCCGCAACTGCGGCAACGTGTTCTGTCAGCAGTGCTCCAGCCACAGTATGGCGTTGCCTTGGTTCGGCATCGGTCAGGACGTCCGCGTCTGCGATGGATGCCATGCCCGCAAAGGTCCTCCCAAAAATGCAGCCAAGCTCTCCCGCTCCAAAAGCGCCGGCTCCTCCACCTCGTCTACCACCCGACACGTTGCCTCGGGCCGCGGTGCCTCGGTGGGTCACCAACGCTCAGCGACTACCGGCTCAAAATCCAAGCGCAGCGCTGCGGCACGCCAGAAGGAGGAGGACGACCTTGCTCTGGCTATCAAACTTTCGCTCGAATCCTCTGCTCAGTCATCTCGTCCTGAAGCTTTCGCTACCCCCAGCCAGCCATTCGCTTCCCAGCCGAGCGCACAGAGAGCCTCCAACGGTCGCGTTCTCGAAGGCACCGACGCCGACGATGATCCGGATTTGGCAGCTGCCATCGCTGCCAGTCTACGCGACTGGGCACCTCCCCAACCAAGTGCGCCGGACGCGCTCGCCGAATCCGCCGTAGCACCTCCCGGTGGCGCCAATGCCGTGCCCTCCCAATTGCCGCTACCTCCTTCACTCGACCTAGCACCCCAGGACGTTGACAACATCCTCACATTTTCGCAATCCATCCAAGCACATCAAGCGCACGCCCAGCGCAGCGGCATCGTTGGCGCCCCACTGCCTCCATCCGCGCAATCACTGTACGAAAAGGCTTCGTCGGCGCGTCCACGTATGGCAAGAAATCTCGAAGAGGGTCACCGTCGCCACAACGTCTTGGTTTCGATGCACGACAAGCTCACTGAAGCCGTACGACTCTACGACCGCCTTCTGGACGCTCAAATGACACGCCCTACCCAAGCATATCCCGCAAACGGATATCAGCAAACCGGCTACCCTGTCGCTCAGCGGCAGAGCTACGCTTACGGCTACGATCAGCCTGCTCCAGCTCAAGAAGGCCAGTATCCAGCCATGCCTGCTAACCCTTCGTCCCACTATCCGCAGGCACACCAGCACAGTGTCGGCGCTTATCCTGAATACCACAGTGCCCCCGGTCCATGGCAGCAGCAGCACTATCAACACCACCAGCAGCCATATGTGGCAGACGAGGCTGCCCAATCGCATTATGCATCGCAACATCAGCATGTACAAAATCAGCAATACCCTCCGTACGGCACGCCCAATGCCGTCGAACCGTACGCCAACGGTGCCTACGTTGAGTCGAATCGGGTGGCATCGCCTTTGCGCGCACCTGCGTCTTCGCAGTATGGGGCCTACGGCTATCCCAATGCGCCAACTGGCCAAGCGTCGCATCCACCGGTCAACAGCGCAGGATATGGGTCCGGAACCGCGTCCGAAATGGCCGGGGGATCCGTCAGTCCAACAGCGGAACGCATGAGTGCGCCAGGAACACTGCCAGCACACACGGGCGGGACGATGAACGGTGCTGCGAACGGGGCAGCTTCCATTTTAACGCCTGGTGACAGCATCAATGTAGGAAACAGTGGTCAAGGAGACAACTCAATTACGAGCTCGAAAGTCGCTGCCGACACCTCGGCCTCTGGCAGTTGGAACCAGGCTCCAGTCCAAGCTGTGCTGCCTGCAACTCAGCCGGAAAGCTACCATGAGTCTGGAGCACAGGATGCGCACGCACAAGCGCAATACCCAGGTCATCATCCAACATCGCAGCAACGGCAGCAGCCACAACAGCCGCGACAACAGTACGAGCCACAGCCATCATCACCTGCTGCAACTCGTGCTGCGTCGCAACCCATTCAGCAGCTACCCAGCAAAGGTGATACAAGCTACCTGCCCTTGTTCCCCGTAGCGCCCCATCCGGACAACGGATTCAAGAATGAACGAAGCGAAGGACCCACAGCCGAGTCGACGTCGCCTTTGGCCAGCGTGTACACAAACGCACCACCTTCCTCGGCGGGTATGTGGCACAGCTCGGCGGGCAAGAGCCCCGGTGTTAGCCACCAGGCGGCGGCTGAGCCAGCTCTGATTGAATTCTGACGATGCGTGCAGATTTTGTAGGCTGGTAACAGCACCGGCTACGATAAGAGCTGCGGCGAGTGGGACCCATGTAATGTCAAGTGGTTGAGCAAATGCCATTGTCGTGGTTTGGATCCAAGCTGGTGCGCGCGCCGGTGAGACTGCAGGCCGGTCAATTTTGCGAAGCGTGATTGACTAGATTTGAGGTTACAGTAGATGTGCAAGGTAAGGGTCAAGGGTGGGGTAATTAATATAAAGAAGCCGAGGAGTCGGGTGGAAATCTCTTGGCGGATCCAACATAATTGGCCGCTTCTGGTTGGTCCGGCGCAAACCGATCCGCGATTGATTGCATTCCGCATTTCGGATAACTGTAGCGCAAACAACTGCAGTACAAAACAGTACAGTACAGTACAGTACAGTACAGTAGTGTAGTGTAGTGTAGTGTAGTGTAGTGTAGTATGTGTGACAAGGTATTATAATATTTGATTCAACTCACTAACCGGAACGAGGTGAAGCAAAATTCGACGTTTTGGGTACAGTACCGGTACAGCATCGGAAGGTTCCCGATTGTTGCCTTGTTGATTGGATACTTCTGAGTCAAGCCGAACAAGAAAGAAAATTTGCACCACCAAGAAGGTCTCTTCTACAAAAAGGCAAGAACCCTGAGATGGAGTCCAGCAATACAGTAGAGCGAGAAGGATAGCAAAGAACAACGGAAGAACCCTTCTTAGTTAGTATTTTTTGCGAGTCCATGAGAACTTTGCGCTACGACGAACGAACGCTGGCTGCATGGTATAATATACCTTTTTTCGCTTCAGATCGTGGTTTGCAGCAATGTCATCGTGATTACTCCTAATGTCTTCGTGATACATGTTCGATATCCTAGCAATCTGAGCGTGATTCTACATGATGTGATCGTGAGTCTCGATTGGCTGTGTTCGGGAGTCAAACAAAGTATCAAGATCTGCCAAATGTATCGGGAATGCTGTGTGAACCAAATCGCATTCAAATCACATGATCAAGGATACCTTGCCAACAATCTTCTCTCGGATTGAATCAGGAACTGAGCTCTGCTTCTTGGTCTGGACTGTATGGTGTTGTTGGCGATGCGATGTGATGGTGTCAAGACAGAACTCAGCCCCTCGGCAAGAACAAGGAGAAGCTCAGCACTTTGGACAAGCCGAACAGATTGATCACGCATGTTGCTGACTAATCACGATCAACACAGACCTCTCCCGAAGACAAGCAATTAACACTCACGATGACAACGTGTAGAATCACGCTCAGATTGCTAGGATATTGAACATGTATCACGAAGACATTAGGAGTGATCACGATGACATTGCTGCAAACCACGATGTGAAGCGAAAAAAGGTATATATGGAAACGCGGACGGCGTTGTGCCGACGCAGTTTGTGCAGCAGGCAGGCAGGCACTGACTGTATTTACAGAGTAACTGTAGAGTAGTGTGAATAAATTCTTGTCTCAGGAGCGTCTGGAAGATTGCAGTTTTTGCGGAATGTGATTTTCTGTGATCCCCTGTGTGGGTGTGTGGGTCAGAGTGGAGGTTTAGGTGTGGTTTGGGTGCATCTGCTCGTGCGTTTTCAAGTTGAAAGCAAGCGGTTTTTTTTTGACAGGTCAGAGCAGCTCGCTCGTGTGTGCACATTTTATTTATTATTTATTTTTTTCGCAGAAATTGTCATGTCGCTGACACGAGTGCTGTACGGCCTACTGTATATCCTCGTCGATGCTTTGCTTCCATCCTTCTTCCTTTCCAACTTGGTTGGCATTTGTCTCGACCCCTCTCCCGGAACCACTCACTACCCACTCTATGCTCACCGGCGCCCGTCTCTTCCCTTGCTATTTAGTGGGTCGTCGGTAGCTGTCGCTCTTTCACACTTCAAGCTTCAGTTTCACCGTTCATCCCTCACTTGGAAGCCTAAGCCCTGAATAGCAGCCCCAACCTGCTCGATACGAGGCAGGCGCTCTCGGTTCGGCAGCCGACGATCACCATTTTCAAGGGCTCCATCTTGCACCCTCCCGCAGCCCATTGCCACTCGCTACGCGCACCACTCATGACTGCGGATCGTTCGGCACCCACTTTGCTCGTCATGCCCTTCTCATCCAGCTGCCTGGGTCGTCCCATCTGGAACGGACTCGATTGGGACGTATGCTTCCATCAGCAGGTGCTCAATTCTTCCTTACCTCTAGCGCTCGTCTTGCTCTCCTTCTTTCTGCTTATCGTCCATCACTTTCGTCGCCGTCGTGCGCTCACCGCTTCGGTTCAGAATGTCGCCATTCTCGACCCTGGCGCTTCGTCGTTCTCGGCTGTTCTTCAAGCACAGCCTCGATCCCTACCGCACCACCCCAGCCCTTCTCGCCAATCCGCAACTGTGCGCTTCATGAGCTGGCCTCGCCGCTTGCTCAGTGCTATCTTGCCTTGGAACTCGTCGCGTATCCTCCGCAGTAGCAGCGTTTCATCTGCCCACTCCTCTGCGCCTCCCTCTGCTTCCTCAAATACCGCTGCTAAGCTCAACTCGGCCACTGCTGCTTCTCAGGCTGCGCTTCAAGTCTTTCACACCGAGAACGCCGTCATCCTCAATGAGGTGCATCTTACGCCACCCACCGTCCGCGATCCACAAGCCCTCGACCATCTCCGTCGCCTCGAGTTGGTTCGACGCATCGTCGACGTCTTTGGTTCAGTCACCTTGGCAGCTCTTCACGCTGGCGATTGGGCCACTGGCTGGCACTCTCGCAGCTACCAGATCTACTGGGCCTTCCTCTGGTTCTACCTCGCCTCTCTGTCTGCTTATTCGCTCGTCACCAACCACTCGTTCTTCTCTCACAAGGCGACACTCATGTCCGTCTACCTTGTCCTCGCTCTCTTCAACCTGCGCACCGCCCTACTCAACCGACACGCACACCCCACCCTCCACTCCACAGGCGCTGTTGTCCTCACCGCTATCGAGCTCGCCGTTGGATGCATCACCCTAGCCCCCACCTTCCTCTTGCCGCTTCAGACCGTGCTTCCTCGCGACTTGCGAGCCATCTACACCACAATGTCACCCGACACTCAGCATGGCGAGCCTGGTACAGCCTTCCCCTCGCCTCGTCTCTCCACCGTCGATGGCCGGCTCCGTCCCAGCCCCGTCCCCGCTACAGATGCACCCGAGCAGCTCATCCCTGCGCCAGAAGAGACTGCCTCGCTTCTTTCGCGTGCCACCTTCGGATACGTCACGCCCGCGATTGTCAAGCACTACAAAGTTCAATTCACATTGGCAGCCATCCCGGATCTGCCCATCGCAGACAAGGCGGCCGCCGTTGTCGCATGCTTCCGCGCCTACACTTCGGCGCGCTTCGACGACTCGCATACCTCTGCTCCCTCCAGGCACAGCCAAGGCTTGCACGCTGGCCTAGCCCCATCCACCCGCCCACTCTGGCGTCGTCTCTTTGGTCATTTCAAGTGGTTCCTAGCGCTCCAATTCCTCTGGGCTACACTCGAGGCAATCCTCGACCTCGTTCCGCCTTTCTTCCTCCAGAAGATCCTGGCTTTCATCGCAGCTAGGGGCGAGCAGCGTCGCAGTGGCAATACCCAAGGCGTCGAGCCGCTCCATCTTTGCATCCTCTACGCCTTTGGCATGCTCGTCGGTCAGATTCTTGCATCCATCTCGGCTTCACGCGCTCTCTTCATCGGTAGACGTATCTGCATTCGTCTCCGCGCTATCCTCATCACCGAGATCGTCACCAAGACGCTCCGTCGTAAGGACATTGGCAGCACTGGCGATAAGGATGACGCCGCCAAGGATGACGACGGCGACGCAAACGATGACGACTCTACTGCCGCCGCCAAGAACAAGGCATCCGACGAAGCAAATGGAAATCACGATGATGCTGTGCCCAAGCGTGCAACCGACGGTCAGGTGGTCAACCTCATCTCGGTCGACGTCTTCAAGGTTTCCGAAATCTGTGCCTACCTCCACTTCTTGGCCCCCAGGGCACCGCTCGTCATCGGTCTCTGTCTGGTCTATCTCATCGTCCTCCTCGGCTGGTCGGCGGTGATTGGTTTCCTGGTACTGCTTGCCTCGCTTCCCATCCAGACCCTCGTGTCGCGCTGGTTCGTCAAGCTACAGAAGCGCTTGCTCGAGACCACCGATCAGCGTCTCAACCTCGCCACCGAGGTGCTCGGCTGTATCAAGACGGTCAAGTTCTTTGCCTGGGAGCGCTCGTTTAACGCCCGCATGGACGAAGCCCGTCAGCGCGAACTCCACGTCCTCGGCCTTCGCTATCTCGCATGGCTCTGCAACACGTTTACCTACATGGGTACGCCGATGCTTGTTACCTGTGCAACCTTTGGCGCTCACACCAAGATCTTCCATCAACCGCTTACGGCTGAGAAGGCCTTTACCGCGCTCGCCCTCTTCAACACGCTGAGAAACCCGCTCGATGCCCTTCCGGACATGATTGTGCAGATCCTCAACTCGCTCGTTTCAGTGCGCCGTATCGACACATATCTGCGCGAGCAAGAAACACAGAAATACCAACAGCTGCTCCGCGACGACGACTCGAGCGAGTTTGGCGATCTCGAAGCCAGCACCGATGGCGAGACTGGTGCTGTCGCCTCTCGGTCATCGTCGACCAGCTCACATCGTCGACTCGGTTTCGAAGATGCCAGCTTCACCTACGCTGATGATGACAGCCATGTGGAAGAAGGCGCCTTCTGTCTGCGCGACATCAATTTGCACTTCCCCGTTGGGAAACTCAGCATCGTGGCTGGTCCCGTCGGCTCTGGTAAGACCACCTTGTTGCTCTCGCTTCTAGGTGAAACTCGACAGCTTAGCGGACGCACTTTCATGCCCTGCCCTGTGGCACGTGCCACGGCTCCCATCGACCGCGCCACTGGCCTCAGCGAATCGGTTGCCTACTGCAGTCAGAGCCCGTGGTTGCTCGGCACTACGCTCAAGGAGAATGTGCTTTTCGGCTCTCCGTACGACGAACGCCGCTATCGCGCCGTGGTCAAGGCATGTGCGCTCGAGCCCGATCTCAAAATCCTCGAATACGGCGATGAAACCGAGGTCGGTGAGAAGGGCACCTCCCTGTCCGGCGGCCAAAAAGCTCGTATCGCTCTGGCTCGAGCACTGTACTCCTCGGCCAAGCACGTGCTCATCGACGACGCTCTTTCTGCCGTCGACAGCCACACTGCCAAGCATCTCTATCGTCACGCTCTCAAGGGCGCCCTCGCCAAGAACCGAACCATCATTCTCGTTACCCATGCCATCAGCTTGTGCCTGCCCGGTGCTGCTTTCGCCGTTGCGATGGATAACGGCAGCGTTGTAGCAGCCGGGACACCTGACGTCGTCAACGCCACCGGTGTCTTTTCGGAAGAGGGCGAAGCCCTTCAGTCGAGCCTCAAGGCCGGCCACGCGGCCGACGTGGAAGGTGAGGAAATGACGATCGAGGAGCTCGCCGCTGGAGGCAGCGACGAAGCGGAACGCGAAGAGATGGCCAAAAAGCTCGAGAAAAAAAGGGCTCACGCCAACGAGGAGACGTACAGCTCGGGTGCGGTCGGTACCAAGAACTACGGACTCTATCTCGGATCCGTGGCCAGCAAGGCACGATACGCAGTGCTCTTGTGGGGCTCGCTTCTGCTCTTTTTCTTCGCTGTACGTGCGCTCGACATTGGCTCTGGTGCCTGGCTGAGGCGATGGGCAGGTTCGCACGACTATCGCGAGGAGTCGGCCGATGCGCAGATGGCGACCGCCCATGTCTCGTCCGTGCACAAGCCTCGACTCACATACGCACAGATTGAAACCTTCATGACCACGCCACTCATCGACACGCTCTGGTCAAGTCGACCATCATGGATCGGCGGCCTGCGATTGGACGACATCCTGCACCGTTCGATCGATCGTTTGGCAACCACCGAGTCGACACCTGAGCACTCGCTCAATGTCTCGGACTCGTTGACGTCTGGTACCTACACGGGCTCGGCAGGCTCGCAGGGCCAACAGGTCCTCTCGCTCGCTCCACTCAATCCGGTGCAGACGTTCTCCAAGACGCTCTCGGACATGACTAGCATCGATCGACGCAGCAACTCTGGCGACCTGGATACGTACTACCTGAGTGTGTATCTAGCCATCTCGCTTGGATTCATGATCATGGCGGTGCTACGCGACGGATACGAGTTCTTTATTTCGCTCAGGGCGTCTCGACGGATCTACCGACTGCTGACGGATGCCATCTTGAACGCTCGACCGGCATTCTTCGACCGTACGCCCGTGGGACGAATCATGAACCGTCTGTCGAAGGATATCGAGACGATCGATCAGGAAATGGCGGTCTGCATGCTGTTTTTGCTCGAGTGCACGCTCACCGCTACGGCGATCCTGACGCTGATCTGTTGGGCGACGCCGATCTTTTTGGTGGTGGCTCTGATCGTGATCTGCGTCTACTGGGTGATCGGCGCACTGTACTTGGTGAGTTCACGCGACTTGAAGCGAATCGAGTCGGTGGAACGATCGCCAATCTACACGGTAGTGGGCGAGGTGCTGAACGGATGCGTCGTCATTCGCGCCTATGGCGACGCGGGCCGTTTCACACGCCACTGTTTGCGTCTGGTGGACAAGGCGAACCGTGCGTTCTTCTTCCTGTGGTACGAGAACCGATGGCTGTCTGTGCGCGTGGACATTGCGGGCGCGTCGGTGGCATTCCTTTCGGCGGTGTTCCTGCTTCTGCGAGCGGATACCGAGGCGAGCTTGGCAGGATTCGTGCTGGCATATGCGATCACGTTTGTCGAATCGGTGCTGTGGATCGTGCGCATGTACACGCAGACCGAGATCAACATGAACAGCGTGGAACGAATCAACGAGTATCTGGAACTGGAGCCGGAGCGACAGGACGGGCAGGAGCCACCTGCGTACTGGCCAAGCAGCGAAGGAAAGATTGCGATCAAGAATCTGGCGGTTCGATATACGCCCGAGTTTCCTCGAGTGTTGGACGGCATTGACCTCGAGTTCGAGCCTCGCGAGAAGGTGGGCATCGTTGGACGAACGGGATCGGGCAAGTCGACGCTCGCGTTGTGCTTCTTCCGCTTTTTGGAAGCCGAGCAGGGATCGATCGAGATTGATGGAATTGACATTTCATCGATCCCGATTCAAACGTTGCGACAGAGACTGACCGTGATTCCGCAGGACGCTCAGCTGTTCAGTGGTACGGTGCGATCCAACCTGGACCCTTTCAACGTGTACGACGATGGTGAACTGTGGACGGCACTGGAGCGATGCCGGTTGGCGTCTTTGGCGACGCCAGCAGCATCGCGTGCGGTGAGTCGTGCTCCTAGTCGACCGGCATCTCCTGGACCGGACGGCGAAAGTGGGGTAGACGGCCAAGAGGGAAGTGGAGACGCGGAAATGTATGGACGGACCAACATCATCACATCTCTGGATGCTGTTGTGGAGCAGGGCGGACGCAACTTTTCGGCTGGTCAGAAGCAGCTGCTGGCGCTGGCACGTGGATTGCTCAAGCTGCGCGATAGTCGAATCTTGGTGTTGGACGAAAGCACGGCCAACTTGGATTCGGCGTCGGATGCACAGATTCAAAAGACGATCCGTCAGGAGATGGCACCGCAGGCGACGATCATCACGATTGCCCACCGGATCAAGACGATCGCAGACTACGACAAGATTGTGGTGCTGGGCAAGGGCAAGGTGGTGGAGTGTGGCTCGCCGCTGTCGCTGATGGAGAACGAGTCGAGCGTGTTCCATTCGATGTGCGAGCAGAGCGGCGAGATGGCGGAATTGTTGCGCATTGCCAAGCAGGCCGAAGAGCAACGTTCTGCCGATAAGGCCAAGACGAGCAGGTCCAATGCCGTTTTCAAGTAGGCCCGGCCAAAATAGTTGACCGACGCATCGGATTCACTTTTGTCATTTAATGTATATACAACAATAGAAGCGATCGTAAACAAGCGCGAATGCAAGTGCAAGGAGTGTTGTGGGGGGGGAGTGGGGATGGAACAGAAGGCAGCGTTGATTGAGTCGGGCTAGAAGAAGCGGGGAGGACAGTCTGTGGGGAGGTCGAGATGTAAGGGGTCGGAAGAAGGGCAGAGAAGAAGAAGAAGAAGAAGGAGGAGGAGGAGGAGGAGGAGGATCCGCTGGGCAGGGGCGCGTGCGTTTTGGTCGAAGCGAGTGAATTCGACGACAAGTACTCTGCACTACTGTGGATCGGGTGATGTCGAGAAAGTCGCGACAATTTCCGTGTTCAGATGAAGAAGGCTGCAAGGGGTTCCGCCGAAATGGTGCAAGCGCCTGAAAAGAATTAATATATTATAGTTCAACGGCCGCCCGAGTCGGTGCAGCCAAAAAGAAGGATTCGGCGGAAGGAGAAAAAGAAAACAATTCCCAAAAAAAAAAAAAAAAAAAAAAAAAAGCTTCTGTTGGTCAACGGCGCCGTGTTGCAGCAGACGCGCATAATTAGTGAAAATTTTTGTACCCAGCCAGGCCAAGGGTATTTAACCTGAGGCTTTGGCCCCAAAGGAATTCCCCATAAATTCAACTTACTCTCATACTTTTCTTAACGCGCACTGCAACACGCCGAGACTAGGCAAAAACGTGATACTGTGGTGACATGTCGGTTTGTGCACAGACGTTGGCATCGACAGCTGCAGCGTTGGCATGGTTGTAATTTTGCATCATGTGGTACAGTTCAGCACACGACCCAGTACGGTATCCTCGCTACAGGACTGTACGGTACAGTACTGCACTGTGCTCTGCTGTGTGCCTAGAGCGACTCGAACAGCCATGCGATAGGCTTGAAAGGGTATGGAGACGAAGCGTAATATTCAGGCACCGTTTGCCAAGCGAGATAGGCTTGCGACAGTACTGTACAGTACACGACAACAGCAAGGTGAGAGTGAGACAAACGTGTTGCTTGGAAGTGATGTGTCGCACAACAAGAGTGGAGTGTAGAAATGCTTTCTTTTTCTTTTTTTTTTTTCACAATAATTTTTTGTTTGTCGATCCCTTTCGGCGGATCGAATCGCATACACATACACATGCACATACACATACACATACACATACACTTTATGCACAGCAGTACAGAACGATAATTTGAATTCCGCTTGCGGGTCTGCAGCAAAAAGGGGGGGAATCCAGTACTATGCGCTGCCATGCTGTGCTGCGACTGTTTGCTGCGTTTCATGGGCCAAGCCAAACGAAGCTAACGTTGCATTGGCATTGCATGTTGACTCGCACTGAATGCCTCAATAATATTAATCAAGCTCACGCTCACCCTCTCCATGCCGCCTCGTTCCTGTCCAACACTATTGTCTCGAACTCCACTCATACTCTCTCTCTCTCTCTCTCTCTCTCTCTCTCTCTCTATCCCTTTCTGCACTGCCAGCAAACTTGCATCCGTGCTCCGCTACAGCTCGGCGTGTTGCTTCCTCACCCCTCTTAGCTTCGCCATCATGCAGATCATGCAGCGCTAACAAGCCGCCATAAAGCCTTCTACAGTTCTGTATTGTCGATCCTCCTGGTTGTCTCTCCGACGTCGGTCTTTCATCCTTGCCTGACCCTTCCAGCATCCCCCTCCTCCATCTTACGTCGGTCAACACGCGACTGCCCGCACCAACAAGCCTCGACCGCGGTACACAATTGGGCTGGATCCATTGTCGCTGGTTGTTTGGGGGCCATTCAAAACAACCTTGACGGTTGCTTCCCTATAAGACGGACGACGTTCTCATTCTACATCTGCACACCACCCCACCATCCCTCTCACCATCTTTGCTTTCTCTTCCCATACAATCATGAAGTCTGCTACGGCCCTGGTCGGCGTTGCTGCCACCGTCACCCTCTCTGGTGTCGTCACCGCTAGCCAACAACTCGATGTCTCGCACCAACCCATCCAATCCCTCTGGACCCCAGATGGCCAACCAAACCACCCCAGCTTCTTAGCTTCCAGGTGGGAAACCTCCGAGCTGCCTCTCCAATTCCGCAAGCGCGACCTTTCCGGTGCAGGCTCAAGACGTAGCGCAAACGGCTGTCGACCTCAAGCTGCCAACAACTTTGGCATCGATCTTTGCGCCCTCAACAACCTTGGTAACACCATCGACAACACCATCGACAACCTTGGCAATCAAGTCAGCAGCTGGATCCAAGGTGGCAAATACCACGACCACTCGCTTGGCATCGTCATCAACAAAGCCACAGACAACTCGGCAGACAACGAATGGCTCGTCAACGTTGGCTTCGGTACCGCTCCTCAGGATCTTCAAGTCGTCTTTGACTCGGGTAGTCCCGACTCCTGGGTCTATTCTCCCGCTTGTTGCTACGCTAACAACCACACCTTCTTCGATCCCACCCAGTCCACCACCTACCACAATCGTACTGTCGTCAATAACAAACCGCAGCCTGCCCCGGCTGGTACCCCGGCTCAGTCTTGGACCGCATCTTACGGTGCTGGCTCCCGTGTTTCCGGCTACGTCGGCCTCGACACCTTCAGCTTTGGACACCAGCGCCTCGGCGTCGATGGCCTGCCTCTTGCCCTTGCCACCAACCTTACCGGCTCGCGCGCTTCGCGTGGCATGGACGGTCTCATCGGTCTCTCTGCCGGTACCGGCTCCTACACTCAGGGCGGCTGGACCACCCCTTTCGAGGCCATGTCCTCGCGCGGTCTCCTCAACCAGACCTACCTCACTGCTACGCTCAAAAAAGCCAATCGTAACACCGGCCTGGGTGGCGGAGGACGCTACACTTTTGGCGAAATCGACGCGCAGCATCTCGACGGCGACATCACCTGGACGCGTGCGCTGTCTCCGTTCCTGTGGGCAGGTTACTTTGACAAGATGACCATGGGTGATTCCGTACTGGCAGCTGCTCCAGGTACGAGCGAGCGACCCATCCGATTTATGGTGGATACTGGTTCGGCTGTGTTTTACCTTCCTGCGCCGATCGTCAAGCAGATCAACAGCCAGATTGTCGGCTCGTACGTTGCGGCGACCAACAGCGGTCTTGCTTTCCCTTACCTCGTTCCATGCGACACGGGTGTGCGTAAGCATGAGACGCAATTCAACAATCCTACGTTTAACCTCGAGGTGGGTGGAACCAATTTCACTATCCCCAAAGAGGACTATGTGTTTTACGCCAATCAGCCGGTGCCCGCTACGCTGGCTGGGGGCAAGTCAAACATGTGCTACTCGGCATTCCAAACCGGTCCCGCACAGATCTCGATCATTGGTTTGAGCTTTATCAAGAATCACGTCGTGGTGTTCGATCAGGGTGGGCAAAACCTAACGGTCTCGGCAAGGCGAATTGGGCTTGGCAAGAGATCCGATGTTCGTTACAATTAAGAACACAACACTACTGCTACTGTTACTGCTACTGCTACTGTTGAGAGAAGCGAGATTGTCTTGTGTTGATGTTGAAAGTCCAGTTTAATTGGTGTTTTGATGTTGGGTGTGCTGTGATGAGTGGTTTGGGGATGGTGAGTTGGTAGAGTGGATGAGTGTGTTAGTGGAGGGGGATGCAAGTGTGGAGAGGGAGGGTATGCGGGTGTTCAGCGAGATTTTTTTTTTTTTTTTTTTTTTTTTTTTTTTCGCGAGTTTGAAAAGGGCGGTTGCAAATTTCCGGATTGAATTGGGGCGAGGTTAGTGAGAGAGAGAGAGAGGTCGGTGAGGGTCAGGATGAGGGTATGAAGTTTTGGAGGTGTGCAGAGGGGAGGTGGATTTGATGGTTCTTGTATTGCTTTGGATGAGGTTGATCCGGCTTGGTGGGACGGCGTTTCGATCCTACCTAAACGTTGCACCATTTTCCAATGGCGTCGTTGAGGGAGTTTTGAGATGAGTTGGTCGAAGCCGGAGGAGGGTTACGCAACGTGGGCAGGCCCGTAATCGAATGCAGCCCCAGCCCGCTTCCCTTTAGCTTCAGGATGGTGTAGGGGGAGCATATGTGGTGAGTCAAACGAGGATTCGAAACCAATTATTGCTTGGGCGAGTTGGGTTGGTACCACTTGTTGTAGCATCGTTGCGGGTGTGAGTTTTGACGCTGCAGATGGGCATGAAGCGCCCATGCGGGTGGGGAAATTTTGCTGATTCGCTGTTGACTCTTGGCACAACTTCTTAACATGCACCACAGTGATGGTCAACGCGTGCATACTAACCAGGGAGCTCCCAACGTCGCAATGGCGATGCAAAATTTGACCATCCCACCCCAGTTTCAGCATGTTATCAAACCCACAATACGGTTGAGGAACGCGAGCACAAGACCCTTAGAATACAGAAGCTGGGGAATTTGCTCAACCCCTTCCGCTGTGGGATAGATACAGTCAGGCTTTGACGGCGGCTCGCGGCGGGTTAACACCTGGAGACTCAGGACGAGGTTGCCAAAGTTTCGGTAGGCCGCGACTTTGCAGGATAGCATGGATTCGCAACACACTCTCCTTCGCTCTCCAAGACTTCTGTAATTGATCTTGTAGTGACCAAATCGCCTCTCTTTCCGACGCTGACCATATCCTCTCTCTCTCTCTCTCTCTCTCGCTAGGATTTTTTTGGCTTTGTATGTAGTTCGCTAGGAGCGATACTTTTTCTCGAATTACCCAGCGATAAGCTTGATCCATCCCGAGCTGATAGCGAGTGGATTACCCGAGGGTTGGTAGCGTTCGAGTTGGACACAGTACACCAGCTTCGCATTATTGATGCAGAATTGCCCATGTACCCCAAGTCGCGTGTGCTTGCAGAAGCAGCCTTTCATCATCTACTGTTACCGAATACCTTACCAAACACAAAAGTGCTTGACAGAGAGAGAGAGAGAGAGAGAGAGAGAGATGCTGGCTGTCAAACAATGCACACCAACGCAATCCCCCAAGCGGACGTTAGCTCGCCTCGCCTCTCGGTACCTTTCTCCGCCAAACACCCACTATCCTTTGCATCAAACAATGCGCATGCCAAACTCGCTGGCTGGCTAGCTGGTAGCAAGGCTTGCACGCCAACTCCCCCAACTCCACATCCAAAAAACAACCAGCATTACTCCCCGCCAAAACTCACCCCACGAAAACCCCCACCCCCCCCCCGGGGACAACCAACTCACAAACACAGATGCTTTGGAAAATGTCTAAACCGTTGACAAGTCTATGGTATACCCCGTATCAATGCAAACAATCGAAACTCCCAACCCTAACCCGCACCCGCCTCGCGTCCTAGACGAACAAATCGGGCGCATGATCGATGAAAAACTCGATGGTCATAGCCTTGCCACCCATATGCGCAAACTCCTGACTCGGATCCGCCGACCGCATCAACGTAGGCCCAAACACCACGCCCAAATTCCTCGCGTTCATCCTATTATCCGCACTCCTCTCCTGCACCCTGTACAAATGCTGCACCAAGTGCTGCAGCGTACAATAATGTTGTCGAGGCAGCCTCTCCACCAACTCCCTGATCACTTCCTGCTTAGCAACCACATCGTCCGCTTTACTCTCGACGGCACGGATAAAATCATCGTACAGCTCAAACGTAAGCAGAGGCGTAGGCAGCTCGCGAAAGTAATTCTTGAGCACACTCGTGATCGCCGACACATCGTTGAACCGATCCGTATCCTCCAAATCGAAAGAATTGCCGCGATCAAACAGTTGAGTGATGACCTTGAGTTGCGAAGTGCCTCCAGATTTGCGGTAGATACCCTCGTAGTCCATGCCAAACGCCTCGACCGCCTGAATGCACTTCTCGACGATGAGCGGAACGTCGCGTCCTTCGTCGACAGCTTGTTCGGTGAGCGAGCGGCCAAACATGGACGGCCCTGTGTTCTCTGCCTTACCCTCATCCGGACGGGTGTACGGCTGATTGCACGAAACGGACAGGTTCTGAAGACAACGCGAATGGCTGACTTGGCCACACAGTGCACATCGCATCTCGGATTGACCCCACATGTTCTTCTGGCAAGCAAAGCAGCGCGTGGGTCGAAGCACATTGAACGGCTGGAACAGATGCTCGCGCACCACGATATCGTGCGACGTGGTGCGCGTCATGGCCGAGGTGGAGTTGCCCGGGCTGAGACCGGTGCCTTTGGGCGGCACCGGTGGCACCGCACCGTTCTGTGCCGACGAGACGCTAGCCTTGGTAGGTTCAGAATGCTTCGGCTTCATCCATTTGAACTTCTTGACGATGGGAGCCGGTTCGATCCTGCCAGGTTTGAGCACTTGCTGAACTGCCATATCCACGGACACCGCGTCGTGGCTGGCGCTGTTGGGTGGTGCATCGTGAGATGAGACGGATGAGCTGTGCGCCGTATGCTTCTGCATGTGCTTGTTGCGTGAACTGAACGAGAAGCCGCCACCGGAACTCTTTGTCGAGGTGGAGGCAGAGGTGGAAGCCGAAAAGGACGCATCCTTGGGAAGCGGAGGCAGCTGATGTTCTCTGGAGTGAGCCGCGAGCTCGATCTTGCGGTTGAGCTGAGCTAGCATGGTGCTGAGCTCCTCGTTCTTGGCATTCAGACTCTGCGCTTCTTCGAGGAAGAGCTCCTTGGATTGCTTGAGCTCTTCGATCTCGATCAGAAGCGAGTCACGCTCGATGGTGAGCTCGTCGATCTCCTTACGATAGCGACTCTTGACCGCCTCCAAACGAGACGTGAGGTTTTGAGTGATGGCTGCATCGACGTTGCTGGAGGTGGGCCGAGCGTCTTTGGAGGATGACAGTGTCGAAGGAGATGAACCGGCCTGTCCGTCCTGCAGAGCTACGAGTTCGGCGACCTCGGCGACGGTCAAGTCGCGTTCCACGGTGAGTTTGGCGAGGTCGCGTTCCATACCTTTGAGCGATGCCTTGACGTCTTGAGAACGTCGCTCAAGCTGCTCTTGTTGGCGTCGTTCGCTGTTGGCTTCGGCTAGTTTGAGGGCTTGTTCGGCAAGCTGTCTGCGTAAACGCACCATCTCGAGCTCGGCTTCATGTCTGGCGTTGACCTCGTGCTCGAACTCCTCTTTGGCCATGGAGAAGCCGTGTGCTGCCTGCTGACTGGCGCGACGGATGCGGTCGTAGCGAGTCTGGAGCGATTCCATGCGTTGACGGGTCTGTTCGAGATCATGCAAGATGGTCTCGACAAAGGAGATATCCATGCTCACCAAACCGCCTTGAGCGTGCTGGATCGAAGCACGAACCTTGGATGAAACGTCTTTGAACGCGCCGCCGGAAGCAACTGGGGCGTTATGAGCGTCGTCGAGAAATTCGACCTGATTGTCGACGCTGTCTTGGCCTTGTTGGTGATCACCGGTCTCGGAAGAGACAAAGCTGTGGTGATTGTTCGAAGTGGCGGCTATGCTGGTGGTTGAGCGGGCGACGGTATCGGAATCTTGGCGGGTAGGAGGTTGATGGGAGGCGACTGCTGGCAGGGACGCATCTGTTGAGTCGGAGGATGAAACAGAGACATGTGGAACTGGAGGCAGGTTTGAGGGAAGGGGCGGCACCGGTGGAGCGTCGGCACGCAGCTCTTCGCTGGAATCAAACTCGCCAAAGGATTCGATGAGATTTAAAAAGTCAGGGTCGTAGAAAGAGTAGACTTTGGAGTTGCGCGAGGATGAGGCGGTAGCGTTGAGCGGGTTTCTGGAGCGTAGCGAGGTACCGGGACCATGTTTGATGGTGGAGGAGGGTTTGAGACTGACACCAAGACCTTGATGGCTGTCAGAGGAATGAAGCGGAGCATCTGAATCGCCTCGTGAAGATCCGGCGATGGCGATATTGTTGTTTTGCGGCGATGAGTCAGGGCTATTGGCGATGTCGTTGGTGGGGAGGCGAGCTTTGGCTGTTGCGGGCGATGCTCGTGGTGAAGGAGCGAGGGGCAATGATGACTTTTTGCGTGGAGAAAGCGGTGCGGTGCCCTCAAAGTGCTTGGGAGGGTGGACCTGTAACGAGTCTTGGGCGGCGGTTGCAGATGAGAGGGAAGTTTGTGAAGCATCGGACACAGAGTTGATTCGACTTTCGAGTCGGGACGAGGCACCAAGTGCAGGGCTGCGTGCGTCGCGGGAAGGAGGCGGCGGAGCATGCATGGGACGCTTTCCACCCGAGCTGCCAGGACGTGGAGGAGCGGTGGATGATGCAGCGGCAGCTTGTTGATTGAGCCATGGTGAGAGGTTTGCGCTGGTGGGGGAGGGAGATGGGAGGAGGGAGGCCGAGGCCGAGGGCGGGGGCGGGGGCGGGGGAGTCTGTTTTGCGGGTAGAGTTGGTGGTTGATCGGCGGTTGGTGTGGGGGAGTGGCCTGGGCGGAGGATTTGGTCGGGAGGGTGTGCATCTTGAAGCTGCTTTTCGCGACGAGCCTTTGCGCGTTTGTGTTCTGCATGTTTGCGACTGCGTGCGACGCGTTGGTTGTGACACTTCATGCAATAGATGCCTTGACTTGTCTTTGCAAAGACGAGTTCTTCGATCTTGGTATGGCAAGAGCGGCAGGTGAAGCAAGTGGCATGGTAGGATTCGTCGCCGGTCATGATGGCTTCTTCGGTGATGGGAAGACCGCAAATGTTGCAAGAGTAGTTGCACTCGCCGCAGATGGGATGACCGTCGGAGAGGAGAAGGATGTCGTCGCGATCTGTGCTGACGGGATTGTGGCACTTTGCACAACGAAAGCACTCGATATGCCAGAGTTTGGTTGCAAACTGAATGACGCCTTGTTCGACACTGTCCTCATCGATGAGACGGCCACAGCCACCGCAGTAGGCTTCGGGCAATTCATCTTCGATGTCGTGCACATGTGTTTGATCGGTAGCTGAGGGAGGCGGCATGCTGGAAGAGGACTGATCTTGGAGAAGCGCGGGCATGTCGAGCGGAGAGGGAGAGAGCCAAGATCAGAATGCGGTTAGGGCTGCCGACGAACACAGTTGATGGGAATGGGATGTGTGTATGTATGAATGTACGTATGTATGTGGCTGCAAGAAAGCGAACGTTGAGGGTAGAATGCTGTTGATAGACGATGCAAGTGCTTGGCGAGAGTTGTAAAGATGCAGGTGAGCGAGACAAGGAGAGAGAGAGAGTGTGTGTGTGTGTGTGTGTTAAGGTATGCGAATGAGACGACACCGAAACCAGCGGTGAAGCCTTGGAAGTGATGGAAGCCAAGGGTGATGATGAGAGAGAGAGAGAGAGAGAGAGAGAGAGAGAGAGAGAGGCCGGGACGGGATGATGGGTGTGGGGACAATGGAGCCAACGCGAACCGAAATGCGAAGCGACGCAAAGCAAAGCAAAGCAAAGCAAAGCAAAGCAAAGCAAAGCAAAGCAAAGCAGAGCAGAGCAGAGCAAAAGGGTCTTTGGGTCCGCGTGTCGCTCTGTCGCACTGTCACACTTGACAACTGCACTGTGGGTGGGTGGGTGTCTGTCAAATCACAATACTATACAGTAGTAGTGACAGAGTGACAGAGTGCGGGAACAGCGAAAGTGCGGCCGATATGCAAATTGGAATATTATAACTACTCTACTGTACTCTGCCAGTTTCGTTTGCCGTTCTAAGTAAAACCCTAAAAATGGGCGTCTCGGCAACGCACACACGCACACCTCTCGGCTCGCTTCCGTCAAAGGTCCCCTTGCCAGACTTGCTGCTGCTGCTGCTACTACTACTACTCGCTCTGCTACTCTCAGTGCTCGTCCTTTCACAAAACTATATGTAAGTACCCGTGTACAAGACAGTATAGTATACTACTCTAATTGTACCGATAGCGTGGTTGTGTGACGTCGATCACAAGATTGTCAAGCTTGGCAGCGGTCAGGAAGGGGGGCCAAAGGTCAGATCAAGCTTGACTCCATTTCCCGTCCCGCACTGTCTGTCTCGGCTTTGCTTTTTCGGTTCGGTTTCGCCAGGCGAGACAGGCAGCGTGCATGTGGGCGTCACCCATCTTTGCTGGCGTACAGTTCAGTACTGTACAGTATTCCATTGCATTGACTGTCTCGACTATCAACAAGGCGGGCTGAGACCGACCGACACCTTTCAATCCACACTCAATCTCAGCCCTTGCACCACCACGCTCACTATTGGGCGGGCGTTCCATTCACCGAGCAAGCAAAATGACATTCCTCCACTACTGTAGAATACTACACAAGTCAGCCATGTCAACGTTTCAGTCAGATACCAAAGCAAAAGAAAAACCATCGAGTGGTCCGTATACATATACAAATCAGTTGCCATGTATGAGTCCCAGCCAGCTAACGCTCCATCGCACCATGCGAGCAGCGCGTGTCTCAGCAGCTTTGCGACCAACATGCATCAATATGAGCTTTCGAATTGAGCAGCATCTAGCTACAGCATCCACCCGTAGCGCCTGTCTTGGGTGCCGAGTCGACGTTGACGTTGCCCGCTGCTGCTGCTGCTGCTGCTGCTGGCGAAGCTTGCGTCACAGCCGCCGTGTCGATGAGTCGCGTTTTGACTTCACGCGCCAGGTTAAAGAACGCCTCCTCCACGTTCGAGTTCGACTTGGCCGACGTCTCAATGTAAGCGATTCCGAGCTCTTTGGCTAGCTCTTGACCCTGCTCGCTCGTCACCGCCCGCTTCTCCTCCCAATCCGACTTGTTTCCGATCAAGATCTTGGATACGCCTTCGCTCGCATGCTGCTCGATGTTGGCGTGCCACGTTCGCACGTTTTCAAACGACTTTGGGTCGGTCACGTCAAATACGAGCAAGATGCCCATCGCGCCACGGTAGTACGCCGTCGTGATGGTGCGGAAGCGTTCCTGTCCAGCAGTGTCCCAGATCTGAAGCTTGATGCGCTTGCCATCCAGTTCAATCGTGCGAATCTTGAAGTCGATACCGATCGTCGTGATGAACGACGGCGTCCACGCATCGTCACAGAATCGAAGCAGTAGACATGATTTGCCCACGCCCGAATCACCGATCAGCAAGAGCTTGATCAAAAAGTCGTAGTGAGGGTTGGGCATTCTGCGAGACGAATACGCGAGCTTGGCTGCTGAGCTTAGAGAGAAAGTTGGGCTGCTTAGAGTGACGCAAGGCTTGGCGATCGAGCGAGGAGAGTCAGTAGGGCTGACGGCAGAGTGACGTGCGGTTGACGCGCTAGCCGAGCATGCAACGAGCGACGATGTCCTTGGTCGTTGTTGACTGCGTTGGGGTACCGAAGGTTTGGTCGAGGATGTCTGCGGATCACTGCTAGTGTCGGAGGATGGATTTTGTTGGATTGTGGTTGTACCATTGTTCGAGATATCGACGTCAGACGAACAAGCGAGCGCGGCCATCGAGATTGAAGAGATCCAGGACCAAAGACCAAGGTTGAAAGTTGCACAGCGATTATGCAGCCGATGGGTTCCGAAAGCAAGCGGCGATCAGGAGCGAAAGAGGGACAGGAACGAGAAGAAGCAGTCAGCAAAGGGATCACGTAGATAGTGGTCAAGATATGATGGTTGCAAAGCGAGTACGACCGGATGGACCATGAACCTCAGCCGAGCACTATGGATGAAAAGTGCCAGCTCACTTGGATGCCCATCCCGATGCGCCATCTTTGCGATGCCGAGAGAGAGCTGGTTGTAGCTCAGAACATTGACTTAACTGTGCGGTGGGTGGGAGAACACATGGTGGGGCCTCGTATTGAAATGCGGAGGTTACACGACACACAGTGCAGTGGGTTGCAGGGGTGCGACTTTGGCGAGATGATCGGATCAAGAGTGGGTGCGTGCAGCAGGGCGGACATGGTATGGGAGACACTTACGCTGTGATAAAAGCTTGCAGGATTGTCGATGGATATGGATATGGTTGATGATGAGGATGTGAATGAGGATGTGGTTGTGGTCAGACTGCAATGAGTTGAATTGAGTAACCCTACAGTATAAGCAATCATAATAATCATTATATTGTTATTGACGCCGTTTTTGGGTGCAGTGGAGGTTCACAGCCGAACAATCAAGCATCAAGCCTGCCTCGCTCGCTCGCTCTGTCGATTCTCAGCTGACGCTCACCTCTTCACAGGCTTGACACGGCCAACTGTGACTCTATCCGACCTCGAATTCAATTCTATACGCGCGCGGTTGAGCATCCCAAAGCAGGCCCAGTCACAGCTGTAAACGCGAATTAATAAGTAATAATAATAATTATAATAATAATAATAATAATAATAATACTAAATAATTTGCCCGTGTCTCTGCAACGGTTCTGCGACTTGACATGATTTAATTGTTATTTGCGTGGTGTTGTTGCTCAATTTTTATCGTGCGGGAGTTGCATGAGATGGACTTTGCTCTCTCCGAGTTCCATTTGCCGAGTTGCGGACAAGAACAAGAGGAAGAAGAGGCAAATTTTTGGAAAAAGAGAGTTGGAAATCTGCAAGGGAAAACCAAACCCTTTGAATCGAAACCAACATGAAATGTTGTCATTACAGTATTATTGGCTTCGTCTGTCCCATCATCTTGTCATCTTGGCAGACAGGAAGCGATTGGCGATCTAGCTGCTTTCGCTGTTGATCGCTCTACATCACCATCATCATGGAAAGGGTTCAATATCAGCTGGAACGTTCCGTTCCGCAGCTCCAGCTCCTCGATCAACACGCCGTTTTCACCAAGGAGCAGCTTCGATCCATCACCACTCAGCGCCAGACTTTTGAAGGTCGTCTCCTACGAAGAGCACCCGACAAACTCGACTTCGAAAGATATGCCCAGTTCGAGCGTAACCTTGCAGACCTCATCAACCTCAAGGCCAGCCGAATCGGCTTGCCACGCTCCTTCCATCGCGACAACGCTGCCGCACACACCGGTCACATCATCGCCATCTACGAGCGTATGGTGCTCAAGTTCAAGTATGACGTCGATGCTTGGAATCAGTACATTGCTTTTGCAAAGAGCAGAAAGATGCGCGTCGTCACCGCAAGGGTCTACGCTCGAGCTCTTGCCCTCCACCCCAACAATGTCCCCCTTTGGCTAGCCGCAGCTGCACACGAGCTCAACGACAATGCTTCCACCACAGCCGCACGATCCCTTCTCCAACGAGCGCTTCGTCTCAATCATCTTCCATGGGACAAGTCCGACTCCACCTCATCTACAACCTCCCATGCCAAGCGTGCTCGTCCTGCCCGTGCATCTTCGTCGTCCACCCACGACAACAGTTCTCCTCCCTCCTCGTCTGGGCCTGCTACCCTCAAGCTGTCTGTGCGTGAAGCGGATTTGCTTCGTCTCTGGGTCGAGTACATCCGCATGGAACTTGTCTTCATCGAACGCCTTCGTAGAAGGTGGCTCGTTCTTGGTCTCGATTGGGATGACACCACTCCCGCCCAGCACACTGCCAGCTCGTCCAATGACAGCACCGAAGCGCAACAGGCCGCTGTCGATCTTGACGCTCACGTCAAACTCTCCAAAGATACATCCGCAGATGAAGACGAAGATCAGGAGCGTATCTTGCTCAGCCAACTACCTGACAAAGACCAAATCACCGATGCCGAGACCACAGAAGACCCCTCGCCCAAACCCAACACTTTCACGCCAAGAAAGATGACCACCATCCCGCCAACCCAGATCGCCATCCTTCGCGGCAACATCCCCCTCTTCCTGATCGGCAACGCCTTGGAATCGTTGGCACCTCATCTCCACTTTGTCTTCCTCCTGGCTCTGATCGAACTGCTGCAATCTTTCCCGTTCGCAGAGCCCATCGGTCTTGACGCGCACAAGAGCGGCCAAGCGTTACGACACCGTCTGTTGGATGGCGTCTACCAGCACCTGTCGCACAGACAACGATGGACTTGGGCGCACTTTGTGCCTGCAGCACTGGCATCCTCATTACGCCCCTTCCGTCCTGATGCACCCGTCTACACTGACAAGTCCGATCGCACCGCAGCACAGCTCGCCAATACAGAGGAGATGGAGTCGCATCGATTGCTCACCTCAGCGAGTCAGCTGCGCACCACGTTCTCCAACGATACCGACGGTCTGCTCGACATTGCCGCGCAGCTCCGATCCACCTCGTTGTCCGGGTTGGCAAGATCGAGCGTTGCGGCTTCCTCGGATCTGGCGGTGCTGCTTGTGCTTCAGCTTTTGCAATCGCTTCTTACGGAGACGGGCAGTGGTGGTGTGAAGCCTTCGCGCGCTTGTCAGGATCTGGCCGCGTCGGGTGGTCTTCCTACAGCGGTCAATGAGGCTGTCAGTGCGATGCGTGCGCTGTGTGTTCAAGCCCCGCTGGATGCTGCTGCGCGTGGGTCGAAAAGTGCCAAATCCGAATTCTACACGGCCACCGCGTTGCTGATCGAGATGCTGCGCGATAGTCGACGCTCAGCGATCGATGAGACCAATCTGGTGCGGTATTTGGAATCGGTGCAGTCTCTGTTGGTCAAAGAAGCTCAAGCTGCTGGACCTCGGATTGAAACCGCTCAAATGCGGGCCATCACGCTGCGCCACCATATCGAGGCCGCTCTCACTATCACCAACGACAACGAGCGCAGCAAGAAACTTACCAAACTCAAGGAGCGCTTGAACGACGCCACCACCACCAGCAGTAGCAGCGATGGTGGGTTTGTAGGCAGCGATGAGCTTTGGAGTCTTCGCATTCTCGTGACGATGCAGCTCGCTCGGATGTCGAGTGAGGGGCGTGATTCGGTTGCGGCCGAGTGGCATCGCGGGTTGCAAGCGTGTAGTGAGAGTCTCGCTGGCGAGGTGGAGGCGAGTTTGTGGGCACGGTTTTTCGACTGGCTCGACAACGGCGTACTAGGCACATACAGTTCCGGTGACAAGCAAGCCAAAGTTGCTTTTCGGTATAGTTGCGAGCAGTATCGATGGGCGATTCGCGAGACTGGATCTTTGCTCTCTCGTAGCGTCGATAAGTCGGTCATTGATGTTGAGGCTGTGCAAAACTTGCGACAGAGTATCCATGACCTCTGCGTTTTGCGCTACGTTCAACTCAGTCGACACATGGACAAAGTTGACGACACAGTCGAGTGGACATTGCGATCATCGTTTGCTTCGGCTCATGTTTGGCTAGACATCATCGTCCTACTTTCGACGCATGACGCAACACACAGTCCCACAGCAGCGGTCGTGGACAAGATCTTTACCAAATTGATCCAGATCAAAAAAGACGATGCGCAGGTATGGATTGCGTACCTCCGCCATCTGGCGACCAGCGATATGGGCAAGGCTCTCAAGGTACTTGAGACGGCAAAACGTGGTTTGGAGAAGAGCGAATACAAGCTGGTTCAGAATCAATGGATTCAGATCTGCGACGAGCTGCAAACGCAGACCAATTCACTCTCCACAGACGACGACGACGACGATGACGACGAGGATTTGCAAGCCAGCGAGCAATCAGTCTAATTCGCCAGCTAGCACCTTTTCTGTAACTTGTCGATTTCCATCCTCAATCTGCATCAGCGTTAGACATCATCTCACAAACTTGGGCACATTTACTGTGATTGAATACGCATTTCTAGACTTGCCACGTGCTTGCCGTCAAAGGTGGAAAGCGACATTCACGAGCTCTTGGACATCGAACTCTTTCGGGCGCTTATGGAAAGCGTGGAGTAGTTTCGCGCATGCATCCTTATCCTCGTCATGCTGTTTCTCCGTACTAGATACCGAGGCGGACGGTAGGTAGAACCTTTGCAGCGTCAAGGCGAGCAACTGCGCCTGCGCCTGATCGATCCTCCCACCCTTGCCCGTCTTTTCATTGAGGCCCGTCACCTCGCCGCGCATGAGCACCACGCCGTTGGTCTGGCACAGATCCGTGTAAAACGTGAGGATGAGCACTGGTTGGCTGAAGTCCTGTTTGAGTTTGTACTCCGCCAGCGGGGTGAAGAGCGTGGTCGCGGGCGGAGCGAGGTTCGATCCGGCCGGTGAGGGGAGGAGGGTCCATTCGAGGAACTGCATCTCGAAAGCTTGCTTGTGTGGACTGCCAGAGGAGGAGGATTCGTCGATGACTTGGCGTGGAAGGGGCAGGACGAATTGAGGGAATGCGCGAGCATTGGCAAGCATTTCGAGGTACTTTTCTGTCGGGATGACAGCGGATAGTTTGTTTTTGATCATGTGGTAGCCCGCCCAAAGCTTGGCGATCGTTTCGCGATCTTGCGTCCGGAGCTTTTCAACGTCGAGGATCTTGCTGAGCGGTTTGATGGGGCCGTCTTGTGCACCGGTGGGGGTTGAGTGGATCTGTCCCGTAGCTAGTTTCTTGGCTGCTTCCGCTTGCGAACGCTTGTTGAGTGCATCTGCCAGTTCGAGATCTCGCTTCTCCACATCAGAGAGTGCACCAGATGGGTTTGTGCTTGATGATGTTGAGGTAGTCGGAGGCTTGTCGGCAGGCTTGACGACGGCAGCAGCTTGTTCGAGGGTTCGACGCTTGAATTCGTCCGGGGTCAGACCTTGCTGCATCGCCTTGACTTTGATCTTGGCCTCATACTCTTGTAGTTTCCGTTCACGTTTCTGCTGTACCGACGCTCGATGATCTTGTACGGGAGTGGAAGTCGAAGCTCGGGGCGTGGCATCGTTGACGTTGCGAGACTGGTCATCCGACTTGAGATGGGACCATGAAAAGGGCAGTGGTGGTGACACTTGGGCTAGGCAAGGTGTGGCAGCATGGAAGGCACGCAAGCGTGAGCTGGAAGCTGCCGAGGTGTAGCTGCCCCGCAGCGTGTTTGCGAGCGACTTGATCATGTTGGCTAGATTCTGATGGGGTTCCATGATGAGGAGTGACACTTGGTGCCACTTGTTCGGAGCTTTCTTCCTGCAATCAGATTCAGCTTCGGGTTTCGGCTAGGGCCAAGAACGAAAACCCAAAAAAAAAAGCCAACATGTTCTTTTTGAGAAATGTAACAACATATTAATTTTGCATTCACCACCCCCGATTATATTGTCTTTTTAACTCCAGGCAAGGGTCCAATCTAGCGCCGTGCATCCGCGGAAACCATGTGCAGTAAGTTGACAGTCGTCATAACCTTGGTTGCAAACCAGCACAGTATCACTGTACTGTACTGTACTGTACTGCACTTTGCGGAGCTAGGCGTGAGTCCGAAGCCACTACTTACTGTAGTTTACTCTAATTCCGTTCGTTTGCCTCTGACAGCCATCAAACCCCTAACACCCGTTGTTGGCGCAGTTGGACAGTCAAGCAAGTCGCATGGCTAACCCAAGTCTGGGCCCTGCCCCGGTGATCCCTCTATGGCTCATCCATGCTGGCTCATCCATGCTACGCTCCCAAGCCTCTAAGTCCGTGCGTGCATCTCCAGTCCCTTGAGTCATCGAGGTCAATTTTCGCCATCCTGCCTGTCAATGTCATGTCCGTCCTTGTGTCAACCGTCGTCAAGGATTCACCCCAGCCTCTTAGCCTGTCCCTATTCGTGAGTCGAGTTAGCAGCCATGACGGGCTTGCTTGACTGGATATAATCCTCGACCAACCGTCCACCTCGTTCCCTTTTCCTCATCCATCAACTTCTCCCTCCCCAAAATCCTCGATTAGGAACCCCTCCGGTCAACGCAACTATCCTCCTTCCCAACAACTCACCCCGCCAAAACATTGTCATCACAATGTCGTCGACGTCGTCGACCAAGAAGCTGCTGACCATCTTTGGTGCTACTGGCAACCAAGGAGGCAGTGTCATCTCGAACATCCTCAAGACCCCCTCGCTCTCATCCAAGTACTCTCTGCGTGGCGTCACCCGGGACACCTCGAAACCTGCTGCGCAGGAGCTTGCCAAACAAGGGGTCGAAGTAGTCGGCGCCAACCTTGACGACGCCTCGTCTCTGCGCCATGCGATTCAGGGCTCGCACGGCGTATTTGCGGTGACCAACTTTTGGGAATCCATGGATGCAGCCAAGGAAACCCAACAGGGTCGTAACATTGTCGATGCGTCGCTGTCCGTCGGGGTGCGTCACCTGGTCATTTCGAGTCTGCCTAACGTCACCAAACTCACCAACGCTACCCTGCACGTTCCGCACTTTGACAGCAAGGCTGCCATTGACGACTACGCCAAATCCATCCAAACCGACGATCTCATCGTCACTTTCTTCCATCCGGCATTCTTCCTTCAGAACTTCAACACGATGATCACCAAGAGTGACGAGCGGGTGTCGGGTGCGGGTTACACCATTACGCTTCCGATCGATCCAAAGGCGAGGGTACCATTGATTGATGTTATAGCCGATACGGGTAAATGGGTTGCGGGCATCTTCGAAGCCGGTTCTGCGGCTAATGGCAAAACCGTGCAGGGAGTGAGTATGTGGACCGACATGCATACGTTTTCCCATCAGCTCACCAACGCCATCGGTAAAAACGTCACGTACAACACCATCCCCTCCCATGTGTTCAAGAACTTGCTCCCCCAGACCATCGCAGACGAACTTACTGAAAACATGAAACTCATCGACCAGTACAGTTACTACGGCAAAAACGCTCAGGCAAATCAGCCCCAAAGTGACAAGTTCCTCCTCAAAGGCGCAAATCTTGCTACTGTACAAGATTGGGCAATTTCTCTCAAGTTGTAGCTTCATACCTACCCTTGAGTCCCGCTTTTCAATGCCAATCTTCGTCGTTCAAGACAATGCCGTGCAGTACTTATTCGCCCCCCGCCCCCGCCCCCACACTCCATCTGGCAATTCTCGATCTTGACGCAAGTGAACCACCACCACTCCCCCACCCCACACCGAGTCGATCGTCTCCTCCAGCTTGTCGCATCGCATCGCTTAGGAATTCACAAGCACAGTCAGCCAGAGAGAGGCGTGATTTTGTCGGGTAAAATCGAAATCAAAGCCATTCATTTCGATTGAAAAAAACCACATCGCGAACCGAAACATAAGAGAAAGGAGTCCAAATCGAAACGGTAGCGAGAGCTCGTAAAGCCATAGAGCCCCCCCTCCCGCCTCTGCTGTCGACACAGATCCTGGAGATGGAGAGAAAATCACGACACGTATGTACAAAATGCGGGGAAGAAGTGTGAGAGGGAAAGATTTAATAATCGAGGTGGGAAGGGAAGAGAGAAGTTTAGGCGGTAGCAGCGACCTTGGACTTCTCACCTGTGATCGGGAGGAACTCACGCCTCTTGATCGAACCGGCCCATGGCAGACGAGTGTTACCCATGAGATCGCGGTCAACCTGAGCAGCGCAAGCACGACCCTCCTGAATACCCCAAACGATGAGCGACTGACCACGGCGACAGTCACCAGCAGTGTAGACGCGCTCGACGTTGGTCTTGTAAGGGCTCTTGCCCTTCTGGTCATCCGCCTTGATGTTGGATCGACCGTCCTGCTCGAGACCAAGCGCCGAGATGGCGTCGTTCTCGGGACCAAGGAAACCGAGCGACAGCAAGCAAAGGTCGCATGGCCATCGCTTCTCCGATCCGGGCACCTTGTTCATCTGCCACTTGCCCGAAGCGTCAAGCTCCCAGTGAACCTTGATCGTGTTGAGCGCAACGAGCTTGCCCTCGGCGTCCTTCTCGAACGAGGTGGTCGAGATGCAGTACTCACGAGGGTCCGAGCCCCACTTGGCAGCCACCTCAGTATGACCGTAGTCCACCTTGAAGACACGAGGGAACTGAGGCCAGGGGTTGCCCTTGGCGCGCTCGTTAGGAGGCTGGGGAAGAAGCTCAAAGTTGACAATGCTCTTGGCACCGTGACGGAGAGCCGTAGCCTGGGCGTCACAACCGGTGTCACCACCACCGATGACAATGACGTCCTTGTCCTTGGCGCTGAGGTAGTGGCCATCCTGGAGACCAGAGTCGAGGAGCGACTTGGTGTTGGGAGCAAGGAAGTCCATGGCAAAGTGAACACCGTCAGCCTCACGCCCGGGAACCTTGAGGTCGCGAGGCCAAGTGGCACCAACAGCGTAAACAATGGCATCGTTCTGGGCATGGAGCTGCTTGGGGTCAACGTCACGGCCAACATAAGTGCTGGTAACAAAGTTGACACCTTCGGCAGCCATGAGGTCAACACGACGCTGGACGACGCCCTTGTCGAGCTTCATGTTGGGGATACCGTACATGAGGAGACCACCAATGCGGTCGGCTCGCTCGTAGACAGTGACCGAGTGACCGGCTTTGTTGAGCTGGTCGGCACAGGACAACCCGGCGGGACCCGAACCAATGATGGCAATGGTCTTTCCGGTGCGAACCTTGGGAGGACGGGGAACCATCCAGCCTTCCTCGAAACCCTTGTCAATGATGGCGCATTCGATCGTCTTGATGCCAACGGGCTGCTCGCTGATTCCAACCGTACAAGCACCTTCACAAGGAGCAGGGCAGACACGACCAGTGAACTCGGGGAAGTTGTTGGTCATCAGAAGACGGTTGAGCGCGTCCTCCCATTGACCCTTGAAAACGAGATCGTTCCACTTGGGAATGATGTTGGAAATGGGACAACCCGTGTCACCCTGGCAGAAGGGAATACCGCAATCCATGCAACGAGCGGTCTGGTACTTGAGCTCGGATTCCGTGAGACGGGTCGAGAGCTCCTTGTAGTCCCTGATACGTTTGGTGGGGTTGCGGTAGTGCTCGCCAAGACGCTTGTACTTCATGAAGCCACGGGTCTTGTCGATCTTGTTGAGTCTGGCCTTGGCAGTCTCGTCATCGACCATAGAATCTTCGACGTCGACAACCGCCGGCTCGACCGGCTTGGCAGCGGGGATCTCGCGAACGTTGTCGGCGGCATTGTCCTTGGGCTTGTCCTCCGAAACAGAGACATCGACCTGACTGCCGTGGCGAGAAAGAGTACCGAGCAAGTCAACGTGGCTCGATCGCTTCTTCTCGACGGCGGCCTTGGCGGCTTCCTCCTCGAGAACACGTTTGTAGTCGACGGGCAGGACTCGAACGAATCGGGGCAGAAGGTGGTGGAAGTCGTGGAGGACGTGGTCGGCAACGGTGGACCCCGTGTAGTGGCGGTGGTTCTCGAGAAGGTTGCGAAGCTCAGCGATCTCTTGCGGATCCTTGACAGGACCAAGCTCGACCATTTCAGTGTTGCACTTGGTGTGGAAGTCTCGGCTCATGTCGAGAACGTAGGCGATACCACCCGACATACCGGCAGCGAAGTTACGGCCCGTAGGACCAAGGATCACAATACGGCCACCGGTCATGTACTCGCAACCGTGGTCACCGACACCCTCGACAACGGCGTGGGCGCCCGAGTTTCGGACGGCGAATCGTTCGGCTGCAAGACCTCTGAAGTAAGCATGACCGCTCGTGGCACCAAAGAGGGCGGTGTTACCCACGATGACGTTCTCTTCAGCTTTGAACGACGAGACCTTGGGGGGATAGACGATGAGACGACCGCCACTGAGACCGCGCCCTGCATAGTCGTTGGCATCTCCCTCAAGTTCAAGAGTGATACCAGGAGCGAGGAAGGTACCGAGAGACTGACCAGCAGAACCGCGAGCGTTGATGTGGATGGTATCGGTGGGGAGACCTTCTTCGCCGAACAGTTTGGAAACTTTGTACGAAAGGGTCGTGCCGAGCGCACGATCGGTATTCGTCACGTCGCATTCAATCTGCACGGGAATTCCCTCGGAAAGCGCAGGCTCGGCCTCATCAATGAACTTGTTGTCCAAGCGCACGTACAGCTTGTGGTCCTGTTGGCGAACCTTGTACGTAGCAGCACCAGGACGCATCTCGTGAGCCGGCTTAAGCATAGCGCTCAAGTCCAAATTGGCCGTCTTGGGCGTGCGCAGGCTGTCATCCACTCTGAGCAAGTCGGAACGACCCACCATCTCGTTGATGGTGCGCAAACCCAACTTTGCCATGATCGATCGAAGCTCCTCCGCCAGATAATAGAAGAAGTTGATCACATGCTCCGGTTGACCTGCAAACTTGGCTCGCAGCTCCGGATCCTGTGTCGCAAGACCGGGCGCACACGTGTTAGTGTGGCATCGTTTGAGCATGATGCAGCCCAAGGCAATCAAGGGAGTGGTGGCGAAACCCCATTCCTCGGCGCCCAGGAGACATGCGATGGCGACATCCCGACCGGTACGAAGCTGACCGTCGGTCTGGACGACGACACGGCCACGTAGATCGTTGAGCACCAAGGTCTGATGCGTTTCGGCGAGACCGAGCTCCCAAGGAAGACCAGCGTACTTGATGCCGGTCCATCGCGAGGCACCGGTACCACCATCGTGACCGGAGATGAGGATGTGGTCGGCCTTGGCCTTGGCGACACCCGAGGCAACGATACCGACGCCGACCTCGGAAACGAGCTTGACACTGACGCGGGCGCGCGGATTGGCACATTTGAGGTCGTAGATGAGCTGCTTCAGGTCCTCGATCGAGTAGATGTCATGATGAGGTGGGGGCGAGATGAGACCGACACCGGCGGTCGAGTGACGCGTGCGGGCGATCGAAGGCGACACCTTGTGGCCCGGAAGCTCACCGCCCTCACCGGGCTTAGCACCCTGTGCCATCTTGATCTGGAGCTCGTCCGAATCGGCAAGGTAGTTGCTAGTAACACCGAAACGACCGGAGGCGATCTGCTTGATCTTGGATCGGAGAGAGTCGCCGTTGGGGAGAGGAATGGAACGCTCGGCATCTTCACCACCCTCACCGGTGTTGGACTTGCCGCCGAGACGGTTCATGGCGATGGCGAGAGCCGAGTGAGCCTCGATCGAGATGGAACCGTACGACATGGCACCGGTGCAGAAGCGCTGAACGATCTCAGTCCAAGGCTCGACCTGATCGACGGGGATGGCACGCGACTTGGAGTAGTCAAAGTCGAGGAGACCACGGAGCGAGGTCGCCTTGACAGCGTTGTGCGAGGCCTTGGAGTAAGCATCCCAAGAGGCCTGGTTCCTCTCACGGGCAGCATCCTGAAGATGAGCAATGGTCATCGGATTGTTGATGTGCTCCTCACCACCGTCACGGTAGTGGTACTCGCCCGATTCGGGCATACCGGGAATCGTGATTGTGTCACGCGACGGGTAGCCACGGTCGTGGAACTCGAGAGCGTCCATGGCAAGCAGGGTGAAGTCGGAACCAGAAATTCGCGAAGCGGTGCCGGCGAAGCAGCGGTCGACGACCGAGTTGGCTAGACCAAGAGCTTCGAAAATCTGAGCACCCTTGTACGAGGCCAAGGTCGAGATACCCATCTTCGACATGACCTTGAGAATGCCGTTGTCGACGGCGTGCGTCCAGTTGTCGATGAGCTGCTTGGCAGAGAGGTCTGCCTTGACGAGACCCTCGCGGGACACCTTGAGGATAGCCTCCATGGCAAGCCAGGGGCAGATCGCATCAGCACCGTATCCGAGGAGAACGCACATGTGATGCACCTCACGAGCCTCAGCAGACTCAATCATGAGGGCGATACGGCTGCGTTCCTTGTTGCGGATGAGGTGGTGGTGAACACCACCGCAAGCAACGAGCGAGGAGATGGACACGCGGTCGGCACCTACAGCTCGGTCGGAGAGGACGACAACACGGTAGCCTTCGCGGATAGCCTGCGAGGTCTCGGAGCAGATGCGGTCGAGAGTGCGCTCGTAGCCAACTATACCCTCCTCCTTGTTGTAGGTGATGTCGATGGTCTTGGTGGTCCAGTCAGCGTGGACGGAGTCAATCTGCTTGATGGCGGCGAGCTCATCGATGGTGAGGATAGGCGAAGGAAGCAGGAGACGGTGGCACTGCTCGGGCTTCATCTCAAGAAGGTTACCCTCGGGACCGACGTACTGCTCGAGAGACATGACGATGGACTCTCGAATAGGGTCGATGGGAGGGTTGGTAACCTGAGCGAAGAGCTCGCGGAAGTAGTCGTAAATGACGCGAGGAGCGGTCGAGATACATGCGAGCGGAGCATCGTTACCCATGGATCCCAGGGCCTCCTTACCGTCGGCAACCATGGGAAGCATGAGCAAGTTGATCTGTTCAGCAGTGTAACCGAAAGCGAGGAGCTTGGGATCGGTGCTGAGACGCTCGTCGTCGATGACGGGGGCGATGGCGTTGCCAGTGTTGCGGCGAACGCGGTCAACGATCTCGGGAAGACGGAGCAACTGGTTCTCGAGCCAAGCAGCGAAATCGGCACGCTGAGCAGTGGTCATCTTGAGCTCACGGTCCTCGACGACACGACCCTCGACAGTGTCGACAAGAAGCATCTTACCGGGCTGGAGACGGCCCTTGGCAATGACGGTCTTGGGGTCGATGGTGACAGTGCCGACCTCGGAGGCACAGATCATGATGTCGTCGTCGGTGATGTAGTAACGGCAGGGACGAAGACCGTTTCGGTCCAGGTTGGCACCGCAGTATCGACCGTCGGCGAAGGTGAAAAGCGCGGGACCATCCCAAGGCTCCATGAGACAAGCAGCCCATTGGTAGAAGGCGACCTTCTCAGGTTCCATGTGGGAGCTGTCGCCCTGCCAAGCCTCGGGAATCATCATCATGACGGCCTGAGGAAGGGTGAGGACCTTGTTGATGACGAGAAGCTCGAGGACATTGTCGAAAGCAGCCGAGTCGGATCCACCACCCTCGATAATGGGGTAGAGGAGGTCGAGCTCGTCGCCGAACGTCTCGGACTTGAGCAGACCCTCACGGGCGCGCATCCAGTTCTTGTTACCACGGATGGTGTTGATTTCACCGTTGTGAGCGGCCCATCTCATGGGCTGGGCACGGTCCCACGAAGGGAAGGTGTTGGTGGAGAAACGAGAGTGGACAAGAGCAAAGTGAGAGGCGTAGTGGACATTGTTGAGGTCGTAGTAGTAGTTGTAGACCTGGACGGGGCTGAGCTGGCCCTTGTAGATGATGTTGGTGGGACTCAGCGAGCAGATGTAGAACCAGTTCTGCAGACCGATGGTGTGGGTGGCGTGCTTGCGGAGCACGTAGAGCTGACGGCTGAAGTACTGCTCATCGAAAGGCTTGGATGCTTCAGCGGGGGAGCTGCCGGAGCCGTAGTGGTCCTGGAGCACGACAAAAGGCTGCATGATCTTGGGCTCCTTGCTCTTGGAAGCAGGTCCAAGGATCGAGTTGTCGACGGGGACATCACGCCACCCGAGAACGCGGAGGCCAAGCTTGTCTGCGATCTGTGTGAAAGTGGCAACGTGCTCGGCACGTGCCTTGTCGTCCTTAGGGTTGAAGAAGAGGTTACCCACGGCGTACTGACCCTGAGCAGGAAGCTTGACGCCGAGGTCACGCTCGGTCTCGCGGCGGAAGAAAGTATCGGGGATTCCGGTCATGACACCGGCACCGTCACCGTCACGGGCATCAGCACCGACAGCGCCACGGTGGGTCATGTTGCAGAGCAGAAAACGAGCGTCGGAGACGATCTTGTGGGCAGGTTTGCCCTTAATCTGGCAAAGGAAACCGACACCGCAAGCGTCCTTTTCGTTGTCGGGGTCGTAGAGACCCTGGGCAGCGGGCATGGACCCGGCCCAGAGCGAAGAGGATCGCTCTACCTCATCATAGCCGGAAGCCTCGAAGTTGTCGGAAGAGATGGCCTCTTCGTGGACGGGGGGCAGCTCGGCGTTGAGCTTGTCAACAAAACGAACCTGGCGGGAGTTCTCGTTGGTAGCGATAGGAGCCATAACAGGCGCTCGATCACAGGTGGGAACAGGAGGAGATGGTATAAGCTTCGCTTGGAGGAAGCTGTTTTAGAAAGGAATGCGATGGAAGCGAAGACAGGCTTTTCCCTTCGCTGCGTAGACTTGCGTTGCTGATGCTTCGGTGATTGGAAACGGGTATTCGAGGACGGCTCTTGCTACAGACTCCTGAAAAGTACAAAATGGAAGATGATGGCTTGAAGAAGAACGGAACTCGACCTGCGGATCTGTAAGAGGGAAAATGGAGGTGGTTGTGGTTATGGTAGAAGAAGGAAGAGTGTGGGACAAGAGGATGGAACCAAATAAGAGAAGTGGGGTCAGAAGGGTTGCCTAGCCTAGGCGGAGAGTGGCGACAGGGTACACAATTCAGCGGCAGCCATGGCGACGGACGGGCGATGCATGTAATAATAGGGCGTGGCAAACGACCAATGAAAATGAGCCAAAATCAAGATCTGACTCGGGCAATTTCCGAAGCAAGCAGAATCAGCCACGTCCAGAGGCGAGCGACATTTATTATTTTTTTTCCCTTCCTGTTCCATTTGGCTGGGCTCGGCTCGCGATTTGACAGCGCTGCTGAGGCTAAGCCGGGATTGATAGATTGGCCCATAATGCGGTAGAGCTTACTGCTGCTAAGCCCGTCTGCAACCGAGGAGGACAAAGGTAGGGACTTGAGTTGCACGGCTTGGAGTAAGAAAGATTATCAAAGCAGAAAAGCAACTTGACCAGATGGAAGCCCGATAAATCGCCGCAACCGAGTCGAGCCTTTTTCATGAGCCAATAATCTTGCCGACCTCCGTCAGAAAAGCGAGGCGAAATTCCGATTTTTCGAAAATGAAGAAAAATAATCTCGACGCAGACACCAGACCGCGGTCAGCCAACCAGACGGCCAGCCAAAGCAAAGATCTGGCTGGGAATCTAAAGTCGACGCGAGCTGGAAACAAATTCCTTCCTCGCTCGAAAGCGATCTCAACCGGTCCGCGGTTTCAGCCGTGGTCGTCACCGCTTGCGGATGAATCCTTTGTCCGAGTCCAGTAGGATGTATGTAGCATGCGCGATACATTATCACCAAAAGTGCCTTCTGCAAACGCTGCTGCATGCAAATCTGGAGCGGTCACGAGGGACTCTATGTTCTGAAGAAGTAGTATATGCAGCAGCTCGTCGGATCGGAGAAGCCGTCTTTTTAGACCTTCTGCGTGGAATCCAGACGTGTGCTTTGATCCCAATGAGCCGGCCCATAGCTGCTGCTGATATTGATATTGACGATGATGATGATGATGGATGATGTTGCCACCTGGAGGCTGACAGAGCAGACACTTACCTAGTATGCAATCCTTGATCGTGCGTGAGAAGAAGTCGAAAGACGAGAGATGCCGTCAATAGAGGCAATTTTGGTTTGGCTTAAGTTGAATGCGTTGTAGGATGCTGAGCAGACAGGGTGGCTTAGGTCCTGACTTCAAAGGGTTTGTACAAGTGCTGAAAAGGCGAAGAGATGTGTATGTGTCGCCAAGATGAGAGCGACAGAGAGATGCGGGATGAGGAGGATGTGATGGTTAGGGAAGAAGCTGGATGAGCGGATATGCTACTCTACAAAAGATGCAAGACGTTCTTGGCGTGGGGTCTTTCAAACGAGTCTCAGTTGCGGGACAAGGATGCGAAAGTGCTCCGACTGCAACGCGGAAGAAGAAGAAGAAAAAGATCAGAAAAGGGCAACTCTCTGCTACAAACATGGAAGGCACACAAGGCAACGACATGGATGAGCCTGCCGTCGGCGAAATCATCGGCAACAGTCCCACTTTCTCCTCTTTTTTTTTTTTTTTTTCATCGCCTCGTGACTCCGAAATCAGTAAGAACGGAGAAGAGGTGTTGCGGTAACCTCGTACCGTACAGGCACGACGAGGTCATCAGGGGGCATCTTTTCCATAGGCTGACGGAAGATGCGGAATGTCGCGGACCAAGCAAAGCTTTGGCATTGGCATTGCGGAAGGGGCAGCAATCGACATGCATCCGGTACCAACTGATCAATCCGTGTCCAATCAGATCTTATCCATTTCCATCCGACTGATCAAAAATCACCCAATTTTAATTGTACTCTGTATGTAAGCGCAAGGTGGGGCCGCTCAATCAAAAGAAAAGTCGCCCAAGCCGAGTGAGTGCGCGGAGAGGGCCAAATCAAGGCGGGCAAATCAGATCTTTTCATCCTTTGAGTGGGGCGCGGGTCACCACCTCATCACGCCAGTCTTTCTTGCCTTTCAACCCCTCCAATCTGCCTTTTTCCCCCGTTCGTGCATGATGCAGGTGAGAAGAAAGCCGAGTTGAAAAGGAGGCCTAAAACAAAGGATGTTTTCATTCTTATTATTAATTTCTTTTCTTTTTCTTTTTAACGTTGACGCCTTTTCAGATGAAAGCAATTTACCAAACATCGTACTGTGCTGCCAATCACTTCGTTTTCTTTCCGAGTCGACTTTGCATTTAGTCGAGCCGGCGAAGGCGTAATGCAAAAGAAAAAGGGAGAGAGAGAAAAAAAAAAACAAAAATGGGGTAAAGTCGACGCGTGTCTCGAAGTGGACATTTTAGTGTTGCGATCATGCACAACTCTAATCGCACCAATCAGAACGCTTTCTTTCATCAAAATCCAGGGTCCTCGCAATCTTCTCGTTGCAGCTTGGCACACTTGGACAGATCTCGGCCGAGTTCCGTTGCGGTCCGAAGGCGATGGGGGACGGCGGCGGCATAATTCTCGGCAGATTTGTCCATCAGCTACCAGTCCAAGGTGGGCAATTTCAAAAGGTAAGACTTTCGCCGGAGTTCACCGGCCAGCTTGGCTGATGGTACGTACATCTTCGCCTGCTACTGCCGGTGGAGTTTCCGATTGCTCGAGGTGGAGATGGCGTGCGCGCAAATCTGTGAAAGACATCGAGTCATCCATCTGCACTTCGCCTCGAAACCGCTACTGGATCGATGGACTGCCCTGTGTTGTGTTGCTCCTGTTCGAGCGGTCTAGGCCTGTTGCCAGCACACTTGGCTGAGACCGGCTTTGCATTCACCTTTCTTCCGTGTTGCCAAGCTCAGTATTCAGAGGTTGGGCGGAACTGGTCCGCGCATCGTTCGTGGCAGCCCTTCCGAGATCACCGCATGACACATCGAGGATGATGGCGACGAGACCGATGCTCCGTTACAGGTCACGAGTCCCGCACACATCTACATCATTTGACCTTGCAAAGAGTACGGTCAAGTGGTGTGTGTGTGTATCATTGCATCGGATTTTTCTACCGCTGTAGACGGCGATGAGAGGCGCTGTCGAATTGATCGGATGGTTTAGCTTGCAGCTTCAGCAAAAGGTGGACATCAATTCCGGTTCTGGCCGATCGATAACTTTTTCAACGCCTCTTTCCCGCTCCCTTCACGGTCCGGAATTTTCCGGCATTTTGGCGCTCTTCGTCTCAAATTGATGACAATGTTAGCTCTTGTGGTCTCGACAACAACATTTCTCTGGATTCGATCGCTACAACAGAGATGAAGTTTTGTGGCCAATTTCGCAACCAGATTTATGGACAATTTTTTTTTTTTTTTTTTGGTCATGTGTTCATACAAGAATCACTGTCGACTGCTTTGCGTCAGTCCTGGTGTCAGTCACAATTCTAAATGATCACCGACGGTTGTAGATCAGGTCTGATTCGGCGATGTCACGGGGCCTTGCTGCAGCCTCAGACTTGCTGCACAGGTATCTGCGTCGAGGAACAATGTTGAGATCATGGCAGCGTTCCTACCACGTTGCTCATCAGATGACCAGCCCGGCCAACTCTTGTTCGGCATGCGTCTCCAATGCACGTGATAGCACGTCCGAACGACGGGCCGAACAAGCCCCGCTCAAAGGCGTAGTCTCAACCCCAGGCAAGCACACATATCGTCCAAATAGCGATCGGTCTGGTAGAAAGGATCTTTGATTCTATTGAAACAACGCTCTAGAGAGCGTACGAGAAAGCAGATCTGACGAGGCGCACAAGTGCAGCAGTCGATTGAGCAGTGTTGAAGGCAACGGGCTTAGACACGGTGGATCATCGATTCACGGGCAGGGCCGACACCGATCCATTCGATCTTGACGCCGAGGAACTGCTCGATGAATTCCACGTATGCGCGGCAGTTCTCCGGAAGCTCCTCCCAAGTGGTAGCCTTGGAGATGTCCTGCTGCCAGCCAGGCAACGTCTTGTACTGCACCTCGACCTTGGCAAGAACCTCGAGGTCGGCGGGGAAGCTAGGAAGCTCCTTGCCGTCGACAAGGTAGCCAACAGCAATCTTGAGCTCCTTGAGCTGGTCGAGCACATCCAGCTTGGTAAGGTTCAGGCTGGTGTAACCGTTGATCAGACACGAGTAGCGCATCATGATCAGGTCGAGCCAGCCACAACGGCGTCTTCGTCCCGTGGTGGTACCGTACTCGGCACCAACCTCCTGCAAGTGGTGACCGATGTCGTCGTGGAGCTCGGTAGGGAAGGGACCCATGCCGACGCGGGTGGTGTACGCCTTCATGACACCGAGCACATCGCCAATGGCAGTCGGCGGGATGCCGAGACCGGTAAGCACACCACCGATCGAAGTGGACGACGAGGTGACGAAGGGGTACGTTCCGAAGTCGATGTCGAGGAAGAGGGCGTTGGCACCCTCGACCAGCACCTTGCGGTTCTGGGCAAGCGCCGTGTGGATGAAAGTGACACCGTCAACGATGTGAGGTCGCAGACGTTCGGCAAAGGCACGGTAACGCGCGATTTCGCCCTCGGTGTCGTACTCGAAATGGCCGTAGCGCTTGAAGCGGCCCTCGACGAGCTTGCGGAACTTGGTAGCGAAGAGCTCAGGGTCGTAAAGGTGGTGGACACGCAGACCTGAGCGCGAAGCCTTGGAGGAGTAAGCCGGACCGATGCCCTTCTTGGTAGTGCCGATGCTGCTTCCGCCCAGCTCCACCTCCTTGAGGCCATCGACCACCTGGTGGAAGTCGAAGACAAGGTGAGCGCGATCCGAGATGAAGAGACGGCCTTCGCAGTTCAGGCCCTTCTTTTCGATGGTGTCGAGCTCGGCGAAGAAGGAGGGGATGTGGACGACCACACCAGAGCCGATGAAACCGGCACAGCGAGGGTTGACGAGACCCGAAGGCAGCAGGTGGAAGTCGAACTTGGTCTTGACGCCGTTGACATCGGCGACGATGGTGTGACCGGCGTTGTTACCACCAGCGCAACGGGCGCAGACGTCCATCTGACCGCTGAGAACATCGGCGAGCTTGCCTTTGCCCTCGTCTCCCCACTGGGAACCGAGCAAGACGGTGGCCTTGCCTCCCGTCTTGGAGTCGGATGGTTTTGGCATCGCAGCCATGATGTATGAGAAAGCGAGCTAAAGTCGTTTCCAGGAGGAAACAGGGTTGGTGATCAATCGATGCCGAGAGATGAAACCAGGAAGCGAAGAAGGAGCTTCGACGATTGTTCAACCTTGAATATTGATCTGGCGCAGGCACTGATTCTGACTCTTGACACGGACACTCTGACCCTGTCTGACTCGCTCGCTAGCTCGACTGACTTGCTCGCTCGCTCACATCGTTCCACTCGCCGATGCCCAGTGCGGATCAACAGACATGAACGCCCCACGCATTAATTGAATAAACTGTACAGTACGTCGTTCAAAACGCCTTCTTCTTGTTGTTTCTGTTGTTGCTGCTGCCTTTCTTTTTCCTGACTCGTTCGTTTTCTGCTTTCTTCTTCTCTTGTTTTGCTTGCGGCCGAATCGGGCTGAACGACTTGAGAATTTCCTTTTTTTCCCCTTTTTTTCTTGCCTTCGGCCATCGCCGTGATCTCTCTGTTGGCTGAATAATGCCATTTTTCTTCCTTAATCTACTTTCTATGACTGCGACCCTTCAACGTCGCAAAGATCCTATTTCCTCCAACATAGGTCCAGAGTCGCTTACTTTCCACACCTGTTATGGGTGCAACCTTGGAATGAGGTCTCTGCCGAAGCGCGCCCCACTAGTGTTAGCCTTTCCGTCGGATGGTTGAGGAGCTGCTGATTTACGCACGCGTCTAGCAATGGATGCCTGCTCAGCAAGTAAACCAGTGTGGCGACCCATTGAATTGGGAGTCAATAGCCTACGGGCTCGAAGGAGTCGGTCACCCGAGCACTTCACACACTGATCCTCAGCTGCACGTATCCGATGGGGTCCAAGGCGGATAGGGAGCATTCACTTCATTATGGAGTTGCTTGAAAGCTGCGCATCTGGGACCACCTCAAACCTTTCTTTTTCTTTTTTTTGGCCTTTCCTTTCCTTTCCTCTTTTGATCATCCTCGACAGTCAGTAAAGATGCGCGTCTTGTCTAGCACGAACAGCTTGCTTAGCCCAGACAATGGAGGCTCTCAATGTGGCGCAAGCAGGGAAAAGCTTTTTTGTAATGCCAAGATGAAAATGCATAGATTGGTATCGGCAGGATGCGGCTGAAGCCAACGCTGAATGTATACAGACGGTGTGCGGGATGGAAGAAGCCGAATTTGGTATGCATTTACGACTCGTCCATGCCATCTGGTACTTGGTGAGGTTGTGGTGCGACCAAGATTTCTGCGGCGGCTTGAGTTGCGGTAGTTGGGGAAGAGTCCATATCATGATCTGTGTCGCTGGTCTGACTTGCGTCTCCCTCTGCGGCGTTAGCGATCTTCCAACTGCTTTCAAAGTACCTATTAGGATGGGTGACGGTTTCGCCACGCCCATCAAGACCTGCACCTTTCTTGACGCCTTGCTTCTGATGTGTGATCTCAAAAATACGCGTGCAAGCCACATGATAGTGACCCTGCTTGACCGAAGCGAGGATCTCGGACTGTTCGGCCTGGTTAAGTGCATAATGCTGCACCATAGCCGAGGAGAGGTTGATGGTGGAGAAGTGACGGAAGGGACAACCGTGCGAGTCTTGCGGACCGGGTTGGTCCTGGGTGAGGATGCGTGCACAACTCTTGGCGGGATAGTTCATCCTACGACCTTCCAACCCATACCCGTGCCGAATGTTGTAGCGATACTCCTTGTTGAACTTGTCATCAGTCATGCTCTTGAAACTCCTCCTCCAGAAGACGAGCGCTTCTTCAACTGGAAGACCGAGTTCCTTAAGGAAGAGGTTGTATTGCAATCGACCGTAGTGTTTGAGGTGGCCGGTGGCGGTGAGGGTGTGGTGGAGGTTCTTCATGCATAAGGGTGCATGCGTCTTGACGAGTGCATCCACCATACTAGCTGTGATAGTAACGCTGCCATCAGCAGTGATGCTAGATCCCGAGTAATCGGTCGAGATACCGGCGAGGAAACCCATACTGAGATGCGACAAGACAGGCAGCAGACGGTCGTCTTCGTCGAGACGTGGCAAGGCTCTAGCGGTCATTTCGAGATCGCGCATGAGCTTGGATTGGAACTCGGCCAGAACAAGACTAGCCTGCTCCTTGATGGGCACCCACGCCTGACCGGCGCGCATAAAGATCCTGCGCTTCTCGACCAGATCCGTCACACGTGTCCAATGCACCTTGAAAAACGTCTCGCTTTCAAACGTCGAGGCCATCTTGGGATGAGTTGCCACGAGCTGTTCGCGATACATGCGCTTGTCCTGGTTCGAGACCGGATCCCAGTCAAGATTGAGCGAACGCATGAAACTTTCGCGCTCGACCGCATCATCGGTTTCGAAGCGCAAGCGGAACAGCAGCGACTCTGCCTTGACAAACCGACGTCGCAGATCCTCGCTGCGACAAAAGGCAAGACGCAGCACAAAGTGGCTGACATGATCCTTGAGGCGTTCGGCGAGTAGGTCGGTGGTCTTGCTAGCGGTATTGGCGTTGAGCGGGAGCAAACGCTTGGCCAGCGCATTGACAGCATCCTTGGTCTCTGCATATGTGCGATTGCGAGCCTGAGACGATTCGATCTCGGCAAGAAGCTTGAGACGGTCGATAGCCCACGATTCGAATTGGTCGATGGTAACCTCCTGGATGGGCGGGAGCGAGTAAAAGTTCAATCGATGCGGGTACTTGGAAAGCGCCTTGTCGGTGTGGTGTCGAGCCACGGAACCTGACGTGGAGGAGCTAGCGTGTGCCGAGGCATGGACGCTGCCATAGCTCGAAGGCACCGTGGGAGGTGCTGCGGTGCGAAACATGCTGTGCGGGTTAGGTCGAATAGGAGTAGATGAGGAGGCCTCGCACGGAAGAGCCAACCTCGAATTGACGACGGTGATGGTGGAAAACGGTCAAGGGCGGCTGAGGTGTCGAGGGTTTGAAGGGTGAGGATCGTGTGGAGCGGTGTTGGTCTCTTTTGAAATTTGCACAGCTGCCAATCCTCAACGCGACGCGCCAAATGGCTTTGGTTGATTGCATTTGCGCCACACGCAACCACAATTGTTGCACCGCCTCGAGCCTCGAGCCTCGAGCCTGACTGTCAGATCCAAATCGATGCACATTCCGATCTGCCCGATAGCGCAGTGACCATCCATCCCAATCTGTCAGAATTTCGCAGATTTCGCAGTTCGTACACAACATTCACTCACACTCACACTCAACACTCAGTGTATGTTGTCCTTCTCCTTGCTCTTCAACTCCACTGCCATCCGCCGGTTGTCGATCTACCTACAGCGATTGCAAGCCATTTATACTTGAAGCCTTCTCTGCGCAGCGAGTGTTTTTGCGACTTGCAACGGCTTGCACACTACAGCCGAGCATCGACAAGCGAGGATCGTTCATCTCTCCACCATGGCGACAGAGCCATTCTCTCTCGACTCTCTGCGCGAGGCGGAGGCCACTTTCCGACGATGTGAACAGGGCCGTGTTGCACTTCCAGAGGTCAAGCAGAGGACTCCAGCGCGCGATGCTCCCTACGAGCAACACCGTCTCGACCCATGGGTTGGCTTTGACAAGTCGCGCACACTCCCCATCCCACCAGACGTCTTTACCGGAATCAAGAGCACCACTCCCACAGCCACACAGTCGCTCTTCCCATCCATCCGTAGAGCATGTATCACCGTCGACAACAAGGTCTATCTTTGGTCATATCTCGAAGGTCAAGCCGCCTTCGAGTTCTACTGCGTCCCTGATGACCAGGTAGTCATCGCTGCAAGCGTGGTCCCCGTGCGCCCAGGTGTGTTTGCCGACATTGTAACACACGTTCTTGTGCTCAGTGTAGCTGCTTCGCTGCGCGAGGGCAAGTACGTCAAGGTGCTTGGCCTCTCGTACACTCAAAACCGCGCTCACTCCAAAGTCGAGGTGCTCGAAGCGGGCATGAACGCAAACTCCAACGGCGTCGTCCTCGACAACATCACTGGCACCGATGGCGGAAGAATCTTTGCAACCGGTTCCGACAATTGCCTTTACGAGCTGGTATATCAGAGGAACGAAGGCTGGTTCACCAACAAGTGCTACTTGAGAAACATCACCAGTCCACGCCTTTCCAACCTCTTGCCGACCTTTGTCAAGGCCGACAAAAAGCTTCTCTTCATCACCGTCGACAATGCCCGCCAACTTGTATACACTCTCCGCCAGGGAGATCTCATCGAGGCCTTCAGCCTCCCCTCCAAAGATCCCTCTTCACCACCAGAGAGACGCGGCCAGACCATCGGTACCTCCGGTCAGCAAGGTACTCCCCACGCGCGGCACGATGTCGGCTCGATCGTTTGGATCGGTCCCGTCGAGCGTGAGGCTCGATACAACGTCGTGCTCCTGGCCGTCACCGACCGTGGCTACCGCATCTTCCTCGACAACTTCCAGGGCAGGTCCGAACCCGCCATCACGGTTCGTGCTCCTCCTGCTCTCCAACAGCCTCCCGGTGTTGCTTCCCCTTCTACATCTGGATACTTGCAGCAACCACCTCAACAGCAACAACAACAACAACAGCAACAACAACAGCAACAAGTCGTGCCGCAACAGCAAGCCATCTCACGCGCAGTGTCGTCCGTCTTCTACGCCGGTGACGTCTTCATGATGGGCTTCAACTACAACAGCTTGCCTTGTCAGATTTGCTGCATCACTCCGGCCCTAAATGCCAACACCAACGCTACTGGTCCCGCCGAAAAGGCCACGTTCATCGACCTTGAGCTTGCGCTCAGCACGCCCGTCTTTGCCGAGGCACCACCCGCCCGTCCCATGCCTCCCGTCACCGACAACGGCGAGCTCGTTCGCGCCACATATGCCCAGAACCTCCGACCACCTCGCAGCTTCCTCGTTCTGGACAACAATGGTCTCACCGAGCTGGTCGAGCGTCGACCTGTCGACACGCTGCGAGGCTTGTTGGAATCAGGTGCTGCCATCAACAGCGCGGCCATGATGCAGTTCTTCGGTCTGTTTGGCTCCATCGAGGCTTGCGAGAGCGCTCTCGCTATCGCTGCACACAACTCGCAGGTGGCGGCTCCGCGGGTGACCATCGGTTCTTCTGGCGGCATTCCCGCTGGTCTAGCCCAGACCGTGTCTGACGAGGTGGTCGCACTTGCCTCACGTGTCTTCTTCAGTCACTTTGGTTCTTGGCCTGCCGACACCACTGTATCTGCCGCGCTGTCCACCCCTCGAACCTCGCGCCACGATGGTCTTGCCCTTTACATTGCCTGCGTCCTCAAGCGCGTCTGGGATCGCGCGATCATGCCTCCGCAGCCTACCCAACCAGGTACAAAGGCAGCACCCCCGCCCTCCAATGCACTCACCACCTACCGCCCCGCCGGCACGACAGCTGCTGCCGCTGCTTCCACCGGTGCCAAGCTGCCGCTGCGCAAGGAAGACCTCGAGCAAACCCTGCAGGATCTAGTGCCGCTTCACGACTTTATGCAAAAGAGCGGCAAGCTGTTCGGGCTTGGAGGATCTTCCGCCAACCGCAGCTTCGTCAATGGCGTCGGCTATGACCAGGAGCGCGCCGCCAAGCTCGATCAGGAGAGCTTTGGCCGGTTGCAGGCGCTCGTGTCGCGAGCGATGGAAGCTACCAACTTTATGCTCTTCCTGATCGACCATGGCTTGAAGCCGCTCATCGATGCATGCTCGGCTGAAGCCAAGACGGCCATCTCGAGTTTGCGATTTGGCCAGCTCATCACTTCGGACGAGGGCAAGCGCGCTTCCAGGGAGCTGGTGACTGCGCTCATCGAGGCGCGCATCGGTGCGCAGGTGAGCATCGATGCTGTGGCCGATGCATTGCAGGCTCGATGTGGCAGCTTCTGTTCTGCTGATGACGTTCGTCAGTACAAGGCTACCGAATGCATTCGTCGTGCCAAGGAGACGCGGTCGGAACAGGACAAGATGGAGAATTTGCGAATGAGTCACAAGCTCCTCGCCAAGGGCGCAAGCCAGCTTTCCGTGGACAAGCTCAAGGCGATCTGCGAAGACTACCGTGCGCTTGGGTATGCTTCTGGTGCGATTGAGCTGGCTCTGCAGTGCGCTGCCGAATGGGACCCCGCGGGGATGGCGGCTTCGTATCTGGCGGAAGGAAGTCCTGAGGGACCCGAACATCGCGCACGCAAGCAAGTGGCGGCGCGACTCAAACAGGCATATCAGCTCGTGTTCGAGACGCTCCAGCAGTTGGATGAGAAACTCGATGCGGCATACAATCTTGAAGCTGACGAAGCGCAGGTGCGTCTGGCTATCAGCACGCGCGACAAAGCTCGCACCGAGGCGTACGCTCGTGCCGAAGCATCGTCGGATGTTTTGTTCCACGAGAGCATGTACGAATGGTTGATCGAGCGCAAGATGACAGACCAGCTTTTGTCCATGCGTACGCCGTATCTCGAGCAGTACCTGGTGAAGCGTCCCGCGGGCGAAAAGGGTGGCGATGTGGGGTTCCTGCGTATCCTACGGAATCTGCTGTGGCAGTTGTATGTGCGGCATGGCGAGTACTTTGCCGCGGCGCAGGTGTTGGATGCTTTGGCGCACTCGAAGGAGTTTGGCTTGGATCTGCGCGAGAGGATCGAGTATCTGGCTTTGGCCGTGGGCAATGCCAAGTCGGTGTCGCCGTCGCATGTCGAGGCGAATGATGTGGTGACGTTCCTATCGCAGGCGGAGGACTCGCTCGAGGTGGCGCAGATCCAGGCGCGCGTGTTGCAGAGTCTGCAGCAGATCGGAGGCGATGAGTTGGATAAGGAGCGAAGTGCGTTGGTGGTGGATTCGATCGAGTGGCTTAATGAGGAGTTGTTGGATTTGTCGACGTTGTATAAGAATCTGGCTGAGCCGTTCGAGTTGTTGGAGGAGCAGTTGGCGATGATCGCGGCGGCCGAGTTGAACGATGTTGGCGTGGTGGGCGGCATTTGGGTGGGGTTGATTTGTAAGCAGCAGCAGAGGGGGAGCGGGGAGGAGGCGTTTAAGGCGATTTCGGCGTTGACGGTGGAGTTGTTTACCAGGTTGGATCGAAGCGAAGTGGCGTGTCCGGTGGATACTGTGTTGGAGTTGCTGTTGCGGTATGGGTATGAACAGACTCGACCACAGGGGGAGGTGCGTGATGATAGTATTCCCGTCGGTTTCGCTCGTCGTTCTTGGTCGTCTGATGGGGTGGATATTCCGGCTGGTTGGGCAAGTCAGACAATGCTCCGTGCCACAAACGCACCTGAACTCATCCTCGACATGCTCGAATCTACCCTGACCACCTCGCCGCAACCATGGAACTCGGCTCACGCTCATGCTTTCCTCCAAACCGAACTGGTCGAATTCATACGCTCATGGGTTCATCTCTCCACCACCGATGCGAAAATCGCAGGCGTCAATACTCAACTCTCCCCAATCCAATCATCAAGACTCTTCACACTACTAAACCAACTCATCCGCAAAGCTAACCCTTCCATTGCAGATGCGGCCAGAACCGCTTTGGATCAACTCAAACTCTATTACTAGAGTTTGTGCGTCAATTGCAATTCTTTCTAACTCTTTTCCAACCTTGCTCCTCACCTCTTTAACGCTCTGGAGGCAAAATGGTTTGGTGGCACAGAAAAAAAAAAAAAAAAAAAAAAAAAGAAATGCGCACCCCAAATGTATTAAGTGTCTATCCTTGTTCACTCGCGCATCATCTCGTCTCAAATGCTGCGTGCAATTCTTTGCCACCTTGCCACAAAAGCGAAGCCAAAGGCGCCCAGGCGTCAACCTCCTTCCCCCCCAACCCCTCGCTATCATGCCCCTTATTGACGCTCTTTGAATCCTTCCACCTCGTCACAACGTAAGCGTAAAGTAGAATCAATGGACATAAGAGTGACAGTAACGAAATAGTACAACGTGAAGAAAGACAAGAAAGAAAAAAAAAAAAAAGAGGGGAAGGAAAGGGAAAGGAAAGGAAGAGTGTCGATCGGCTATCCTACCCTACCCTACCCTAACGAATCTTTTTCTTAAACTCACCTTAACGGTAGCGGTGGATCTCGGTGCGGTCCCTGCCACGCATCCAGTCGGGCTCGGTACCGGGGTAGTAGATGTCGGTCCACAATGTCTCTTCCTTAGGCTGGGGGCTCTGCTTGGCCTCCTCGACGGCCTGGTCGACTTCCTCCTTGGCAGCCTTGTCGATCCTCTTGAGCTCGGCCTCCTCAACCACACCCCAGTTGAGCATGCGCGCCTTGAGGCCCTGGATGGGGTCGGACGACGAACGCATGGTCTGGATCTCGTCACGCGTACGGTAAGTGGTACCAGGGTCCGAGAGCGAGTGACCACCGTATCGGTAGGTGACCAACTCCATGAGCAGCGGACCGTTGCCGCCGAGGGTGAAGTGGGAAGCGTGCTTGGTGGCGGCAGCGACGGCGAGCACATCCATGGCGTTGACCTGGATACCGGGGATAACGTCACCACGAGTGTAGTACTGAGTGTTCATGGACGAACGCTCGGCAGAGGTACCCATACCGTACTTGTTGTTCTCGCAGACGAAAACGCAAGGCAGGTTCCAGAGCTTGGACATGTTGTAAGCCTCAAACACCTGACCCTGGTTGGAAGCGCCGTCACCGTACATGGCGAAAGTAGCGTCGCCCGAGTTCAAGTACTGCTGAGCGAAAGCGATACCGGCACCGACGGGGACCTGAGCACCGACGATACCGTTACCACCGAAGAAGGTGGGGGTGAACATGTGCATGGAACCACCCTTACCCTTGGAGATACCAGCCTGGCGACCGAAGAGCTCGGCGATGACCGACTTGATGCTACCACCCTTCTGGACGGTGAAAGGGTGGCATCGGTAAGCGGTGATGAGCTTGTCGCTGGGCTTCATACCGGCCTCCATACCAACAGCGACGGCCTCCTGACCGATGGCCAAGTGGCAGAAACCTCGGATCAACTTTTGCTTGTAGAGCTGGTCGGCAGCCATCTCCATGCGGCGCATCTTGACCATCTCGGAGTAGAGGTGGATGAGCTCATCCTTGGAGGTCTCCCACTCGAGCTTGGGCACTTCGAACTTGTAGCCCTTGAACGAGTCGGCGTTGAGGTCGACCTTGAACTTTTCGGACTTGGAAGCGGGGAGTTCCTGCTGCGGGGAGGAAGCTTCGGCGGTGAGCTGAACGAAGCGCGAAGATGAAGGGATGGCGTTGCGCGAGTAGGCGGGGAGCGCGGAAGCCTTGCTCGTCGAGCGAAGCAAGTTGCGAGAAAGAGAAGCCATCGCGATCAACAGAGTAGGGGTGCTGACGATGATGGATGGGGGGGTGGGGGGGAAGGGCGGAGGAGGAGGAAAGGGATGGTGAACAGAGAGCGAGATTAGGTGGGGGGAGGGGGGAAGTGTCGGTGATGTTGACGGCAGGGTCAGCCCAGCGCTGAATAGAAAAAAAAACGCACCACACCACACCACACCGCACTGTGCTGCCGTCGGCCAATCTTGCTTGACTTGAACGACTTTTTCTTCTCGCACCAACCGAATATCCCAACCAACGGTGGGGGGGGAGGGGAAAGCGCACACACCAACAGCAGCAACACGCAGCAGCAGCGTCCCAATTATTCCCAACTTTTTTTTCTGGCGATTTTTTTTTTTTTTTTTTTTTTTTACGACCACTCTACCACACAAAAGCTTGCTGCTGTTGGTTGGAAATTTGACCGATGAAGAAATCGGCGTTGCAGACACTGACAAAGTCGTATCGATCCGTGTGATGAATTGACAGAGAAGAGAATAATTTTCGTTCCGCGTCCTCCTTTTCCGCTCAACGCGAGACCACGGAAATCCAGCCATCCAGAGCTCCCTTCGCCGAACTTGGCCCGCACCATTCGAATGCAGACATCATCGATATCGCTCAAAGTGACCGACCACCCTCCTCCTCCGCCTCCGCCTCTCCCCATCGCATGGCAAAATTCACCTTCTGTACTATACTGATACATCAATGTCCTCATATTTAACTGGTAACCATCATGCTTTGATCGCCAGCCCTTGCTCAAACATGAACACATCCATCGTGGAGAGCGGCGTCGATGGACAGCACGATCAAGCGTGGGTTACGAGCTGAACAGGGCATTATTAATATTGCAAAAGATAGGCATAGAAGTTGGGGCAAATTGCAGCCACGGCCCACTCTGTTCCTTCCCCAACTCTGCCAACTCTTTGGAAATTTGTACTGAAATGTTAGACTGATCCAAACCGATCACCTCATCAATGTAACATTGAGTCATCAAAATTGCCGGAGCAGATTTCTGAGAAAAATTTGGCCTCTCATCTATCCTTTCTCTGCTGATGCTACATATTCTTCTTTCCGACCCACCATCATCCACGACACCTATAAAATCGACATCGAAGAATCATGGCAATACAGCAAGCCTACTCCGACTGATCTTTGTGCGCCTGTGCGCCTGTGCAACCTCGCCTCATCTTCACCCTTCACCAACCCACCCACCCCCCCACCCTCAACTCAACTCACTCTTGCCGAAACCTCACACAACCCCTTGAAACCCAGCGACGAAAAGGAAAAAAAAAAGAGAGAGAAACACCCTGATCAAGGCGTGACACAACAATACACTACCAATGATGATTACCAAATACATAGAGTCAAGCACGGTCCGGTCGTGATCCCAACGTGGAAGCGATCAGATGGCGATACCTTTTTTTGTTTCTATCTGAACTCGTATTGTTACGCCAAAGCTTGGGGGTTTCTCTCTTTGTGTTTTCCTTCGTCGAAAGGTTTCGTAGGCATCTCGTCAAGGTTTTCGGGGCTGGTTCAGTTGAGGGTTTTGGTGGATTCAGTGCGAAAGCTGTTCGCGGTTAGACGAGGGCTGGGGGGTTTGGGAGCTCTTGAGACCTAGCTATTTGATTCGCTTTGAGATTCGTAGATCCCAACTTGCACCTCGGATGCCTTGCGTAATGATAGCTCTTCCAACTCAATCAATCAATCAATCAGTGCGATCTGATGTGCGTTGTCAACAGTATACGTATTGTCGAGGTGGTATTGAGCCATGAGGATAGCAAGAAAGGGCTGAAGCGTTGCCACGGGGGGGTTTTTTTTCCGGGAGTTCATAGTGTGAGATCGACAAACCCTACCAATTTTGATGAACTTCAGCACATCGTCGGAACCGACGGACCAACTTGAATGCGGGCGTTGCTGACATGCCAACTCTCACTCCTCCCCTATCACGCTCCTCCTCCAACCATCCATCCATCCATTGACTTGGCATTTGGCGGCATTACAGCTTGCGGGTTCGCACACGTCCTTCTCACCATCGACCCATCCGCATCGGCATCGCAAGCCACACACACAGAGACAAATATATATCATGGCGGGACACGCAGGAGCATCCACCAATCGATGGTACAAGCCCATGCCGGGCTTCGCACCACACCAGCCCGCATTCAAGCACCGTTGGGCAGCCAAGTTACTAGGTGCAACCATGTGGTTCTGGATCTTCTACCGTGCTAAACAAGATGGCCCCGTCCTTTTGGTAAGTACAACAACAATTCGTGAACGATAAATTCTCGATGAGAATTCAGGAGGAGGAGGAGAAGTTAGGTTAGGTTAGGTTAGGATAGAAAGAGGTAGGCGGAGAGATTTGGCATAGCTTGGTGCCAAGAATCGACGACGGAGGAAGCAATCGTTCAAGTGATTTACCCAGGTAGATGAGTATTTCACCAAGGCAGAGATCATCCGCAAAAAAGCATCCATCGAGACTTATTCACGTTCAACGCTCTTCGCAAGCTCAAGTCACTAACCCGCCCCTCCCCGCCCCCCTCTTTACGCTTTGCTTCTTCTTTCATAGGGCTTGAGACATCCCTGGGACGGTCACCACGGTCACGACGACCACCACGATCAAGATCACCACTAAATCCTCTCTACTTTCCCTTAACAATACAAATTCGTCCATTCCACATATTTCCCCCCCTTCCGCTTCGCCTTTGCTTGACACACATACAGCTTGAGAGTCAATCTCCCCTTGAACAAACAGTCTTTTACCACACTTGCAAACGCCACTAGACAAAATCAAACCAAACCAACCCTTTCTGGGCGCTAGAAGAAAAGAGACATATACAAAACCAGAACTATTCGCTTCACTTTACAACTGAGCGACATTGGCGTCACTTGGAACATTGGCAGCGTCCATGAGCGACTCCCTTACAACGGGACCTTGTTGGGACAAGCCACTGGCGGCACTACTCGCCTTGACGAGTTCTTCTCTGCTAACCGTCTCTAACGCACTCGCCCCCGCGGCGGTGGCGGCCTTGTGAAGCAATTCGTTGACGAGCGCCAACTGCTTTTGCACCGCCAAACGATCGGAATACAATTGCCTCCTTGCAGCCTCGATGCTCTTGCGCTCGGCGTCGAGCAGCGATTCGACCTGTTCGAATTGAATCACCTTAAGTTCCAGTTTGCGAAGCTGCGCTTCGATCGCGCAACCCACCAAACGTTGACATTCGCGTTCCTCGAATGACGCCAGCACGTGCGCTTTCGCCGCCGCCGCTCCAAGGGCAATCGCCGCCGCACGCTCCACAGCATTGCGTGGCACACCCCCACCCCCACCGCTCGTGGTCTTATCCCCATCAATAACCGAAACCCTACTCTCCCCCTCACCCTCACCCGCCTTCCCCGCCTCACCATCCACCTCGACCTCCATCGCCTCACCATTCACACTTTCCTCCGCATTCTTCGCCCTCTTCCTCAAATTCTCCGTCAATTCGCCCAACGCACTCTGGGCTGCGGCAGCCGCCACCGCCGGATTCACCGCACTCGCCAAAAACGCCACCACACTCATCACCGGATTGTCCGCCTGCGCAAACGGCACAATCGGCCTGCCCACCGTATCCACCTTATCCCTCCTCGCATACTGCAACGGCCCCAGATCCGCCTGCGACGCCCCGTCCAAGAATCCATCCTCAATGGGCAACTGGATGAACTTGGTAATGCACTGCTCCCTACTTCGCGTCTGCACATGATTAGCCACCGCCGACCAATCATCATCAAACATTTCAAGCCCTTCGAGAAGACGCAACGTCTCGGCATCCGTCCAATCATCCTGACCCCCAGATGCTCCGCCGATGACGCCGCCACCTTGCTTGAGCACCGACTCATCCATGCGCACAAAGTCGCCCGAATACATGGAGCTCGGAAACCGTCCCTCCAAATAACACGATGCGCACAGCGAAAAGTTCTTGGCCTTGATGCTGTGGTATCTCACTCGAGTGCAATCGGTGCCGCAATTGTCGCACACGTATCGAGCCGCACCGCCAGCGCCTCCAACCACCGCGGCGTCAGCTTGCGCAGCCAGCGAGTTCGCCTCGACAACATCTACCGGCTTGGATCCCTTCATGGTGGACTGGAAGATGGTCTTTCGCAGTTCCAGGTTCATATCTGGCTTACCACCACCACCACCACCACCACCGGCAGCCGCAGCAGCCGAATCAGCGCCAGCGGATTCAGACCCAGCCGGTGCCGAGCTAGGCAGGTTGACACGAGTGCCCGGATGAAGCGGCTGCAGACCCCGCGGCGTATCAACAAGAACACGATAGTGACCCGTAAAAGGAGGTCCAAGCGTAGCTGGACGAGTCTCGGGATCGATCTGGTAGTTGATCAAACCCCACTGCTCCAGGAACGCATGGACCCGCATGATGGCGCAGACGTCACCCGCCAAGTTGCGACGGCACGCGGTGAAGGTGAGGTACTCGCTCGGGTTGAGACGGTACGTGTTGATCATAAAGTCGCGGTAATCCTTGTAGATGCTTGGCGTCTTGCTGCGGTTCTTCTGGTTGAAGAATTCGGGCAGCGATCGCTTCTCGATCGCGTTGATGCTCGACATGTCGAACCAAGTCGAGTAAGACGGAATGATGACCTCCTGAGTCTGTGACGCAAGATACTTTTTGGCGATCTCCTCGGCGCGAATGCGTTGCTGTTCAACTGCCGCAGCATCAGGCTGGATGACAGGCGCGGTAGCATCAACCGTGGCTTCCGTTGGCTCCTCCACCGCAGCATCGGCGGGTTTGGGCTTATCCGCAGTGGCGTCAGCCATAGTGGCATCGCCGTCGTTGGCTGCCCTGACGGCCGGCTGCTCACCGTCAAGCTTGGCGGGGCCAGCAGATTCAGCTGGCAAATTGCCAAGCACACCACTTGGAACCGCTTCGTTCTCGTACTTCTTGCCTGGGATGGGTGCCGAGCCGGAGAGGTCGATGGGCACGGCACCGACGGGGCGAGCTGCGACGAGAAGCTTGATTCGCTTGCTATTGCCCTCTCCCGCAGCTGCAGCCGAAGAGGCATCGGTGATCTCTTCGGGAAGACCGCGCTTCTTGCCCTTCCTGACGTCGGCAGCAGGAGCAGCCGCACCTGCAGTCCCGGCAGAGTCGATGGCAGCTTCGACGGCGTCCTCTTGCTCGTAGTCCTCCGGATTCATGAGCTCGTTGAAACGCACACTGTCGCGAAGCCACTTGGTGCCAATCCTCCAAGGAACACGTTTCTCGGGTGCCGGATCAGGCTCGGCAAAATCCGCCGCAGGGAGCCAAGTGTCGTACGAGTCGGGTCGGTACCAAACGTGGATGAGCGCACGTCCGGATCTGGATGCGATGGTTCTGAAATACTCTTCCGAGCTTGCAGACGTCGAGGACTCGCCCTCGTTGGGCGACGACGGAGGTGTCGCGTCAGAAGGGAAGAGAACGTGCGAGGCGGAAGCAACATCGTCGGACCACTTGCATTCGAGTTGTTCGGCCATCTGCTTGAGCGATGCGGCTTCTGCCTCGGTGATGGACGGCGATGCAGCAATGGTAGGGTGGTCCAGAGCACCAGCTTGTGTGAGCTGCTGACGGACGTGTGCGATGAGCTGAACATTGTCGGATTTCTGAGCGGGGTCGGAAAAGTTCCAGGTGGATTTGCCTTTCGAGGCGAGATAGGCAAGCGCCTCTTGCAAGAGCAAGCGGAGGTGGCTGCTCTGTGAGTCGACGACGGCGGTGTTCTGCTGCGATGCGGTCGGGAGGAACAAGTCGGCAGGGATGCGGACGGGGTGTGGTGACTGAGGCGCGGATGCGGAAGGGTCGGCAGGACGAGGAGCGTTGACACCGAGCGACTCTTCCTGGAAGGTTTGCAAATCGTACACGAGCGATGCGAGGTCGGATGCAGAGAGCGAGCCGGATTTGGATGGGATCGCGGCAGCATCTACACCGGCAGAGGTGAGTGCACTGGTGATGGGATCAACATACGACTCGAGCGCCTGCAAGAGGAGTGGGTCGGTGCTAAGCTTGGGGTCAGGATGACCTGTGAGGTTGAGCGTCGACATGGCTGAGATTGCACACTGTGCTGGCTTTGCGATCTTGGTGCCTGTAAGGAAAAGTCAAGGCTGGGCCAAAGGATTGGGAAGCAAGTGTGCTCTAGTCGTCAAGCAGCTAGACGATGCGATCTCGAATGCCAGCGACACGCGTCGGATGCAACGTCGATGAAACCAGATCCAGGTCCCGGATGAGACGAGAAGCGCGCCTAAAAGTATACTAGATCCCTTGCTAGCGTAGAAGAAGAATGAGTCGAACCAATGCCAAAAGAAGGGATGAGGTGACGAGGCTGATGGATGGAATGAGAAGAGATGGAAGATCGAATCGAGTTGATTTTCGAGCAGCCGCCGTCGTCGTCGTGTTGCCCATAATTCGCGCTTTGCTGTTGAGCGAGAGAGAGAGAGAGATCCCGATCTGGCTCTTCTGTTGGCAACCGCTTTCAGTTACTCTGTCAGAAGCGACTGCAGTGTGCTGTACTATACTACACTGTACTTACTCTGTATGAGACTGATGCTGCGCTCCAATCTGGTTCACGGTCGCGCGTCGATACTGTAATCCGATGCAGATTGAAAACACTCTGAAAATGAATACAAATTCAGCAAGCCAGACAGGCAGAGACACTAAGTACAGTACACTATGTGCTCAGATTTTGCAATTTCAACTTGGGCAGGGCTGGGTGGCTGCCTTGAATTGGCGCTTTGCACGCGTCGAGTGGTGGCGCAAAACCGCAACTGTATGTTAGGTCGTTGTACACAGAGAATCCTCACACGTGCAGCACCAGGGACACCCGAAGCAGACCCAGTTGGCAACATCATCACTGTTCAAGCTTGCCTAAACCTAGCATGGGCAGCGTTCAACTTGTCGGGACGGCGTCATATCATCCAAAAGCAAAGCATGATTTGAGGGCGGGCATACAAATACAAGTCATCTCGTCGTATCCGATCAAATCTTATAGAAGAGATCAAACCTGAACCCCAGCGACTCGAGCAAGTTCCTCACCAATCCACCGATCCCACCTTGCGACTTGCGCAACGACTTGCCTACAAACGTCGTCCTCCATGCCTCCTCTCCATCGATCTGTACACTCACCCTCACAACGGGCTTGTAAGCATCCCTTGCATCCACTTCAAATTCGGTCCACTTGTAGTTACCATCCGGCAGGTACTTGAGAAGCTTGTCCACTCCAGTCTTGCCATCGCCGTGGTCTTGAGCCAAGGTGCGGATGGGAAGGTAGAACATGCTCAGAGGCGAAGTCGAAAACTCGGTGATGGTATCCAGGATGCTCACTGCCGCAAACTCGTGGCGGTCGCCGCTCAGAATGATGGTGTTGGGTACGTATCGGAGCACGTTGGCGATTTCGTGGCGTTCCGTATTGTAGGCTGCCCAGCTGTCTTTCTGGCCATCCACGTCGAGCTCACCTCCCCAGAGCGTGTTGAAGGGTACGGACGAGACGATGAATTTGAATGCCACCGTCTCGTTGACGGCTGCGAGCCAGCGATACAGATCTTGCTTCTGGCGATAGCCCAGCATGGTCTTGTCTTGGTCATCGTCGGCAGTGTGGTGTGTGCGGTGTCGGCGAGTGTCCATCACAAAGAACGCAGCGGACTCGCCGTATTGGAACGTGTAGTAGTTTTCGCCTTGCTCCAGAGGTTCCGGGTTGACATCGCCAATGTACTCTTTCCAAGCTGTGTTGGCGCAAGGATAGGCTTCGATCAAGTCACCATCCTCGTCCTTGCCCGACCAATTGTTGATGACCTCGTGGTCATCGTAGATACCAATCACGGGAACATGCTTGAAGAAGCGGCGGAAGCTGTTGGACGCAAACAGGTTGCGGTACAGCTTCCTGTAGGCGCTTGTATCAGCACCGCCGTAGTGCGGGACATCGGCGTAGATGAGATCGCCAAGTTGGAGCAAGAATCGAATCGAAGGGTGCGATTCGCGGCCTTTCACGGTCCTCCGATAAAGGAGATCAAATCCGGGAATCCGGTTGCGCTCCGTGATGCCACCCTGCTCGGTGCCGATGCCTGCCAGTCTGAGAAGCCAGTTCCAGCCCCAGAATTGGGCTGGATGGTAAGGGAAGTCGGGCTTGACGCAAGAAGTGGATGCAAACGTGAAATGGTTGGGATCCTCGAGCGGATTCGTCTCTTGCGCGTCTTGGGCTTCGCCAAGATCGCTGCGGCGCGAGCCGGGGCTGCTGGACTGCACGTAGGTGTTCAACCTCGGATCAGGCCACGTGGTAAAGAAGTTGCGGCGGCTGATGTCACTGTTGGCGACAAACTTTTCGATGACGCGGACCTCGTCGGATGCATCCACATGCTCAGGCTGGAATTGGGAGAGACCCCATTCGTACGTGGTAGACGGCCAAAGCTCGTCAAGGGTGGCGGTAGCGGTCCAGTCGTTCTCGGGACGGAGAGTGATAAGGGGACCGTTGAGCCACAGACTTTGGTGGTTGGCGAGGTGGGGCTTGGCGAAAGCATGCGAGGACTTGCGGCTGGCTTGGTCGTCGTGGGTGTGGTTGAGGGCACGTCGGTATTTGACCAGAAGCTCGATAGGCTGAGCAGACTGCTGAACAGGAGCGGCGGTGCTGAGCGAGATGTCGGAAGAGACGGCGTCGAGGGAGCTGGAAAGGGAAGGGGCGAGGGTTGCGGAAGCGTCGGGAACACCGGCGAGCTGCGGAGGCGGATAGCGCACGTGGATCTTGGCGTGGGTAGGACCGAGAGCACCGGTGCGAGCGAAGGAGAGGTTGTAGTGCCAGTGGGAAGGGAAGAGGTAAGGAGAGAGGAAGCTGTCGACGAAGACGGCGAAAGCAAGCGTGTGGGCCAAGATGATGTAAAAGTTGAAGCGCGAAGACTTTGTCGAAGTTCCAAAGATGAGCGCTTTGATGAGCTCGAAAGGGCTGGCGCGATGAAGCTTGGAATGGGTCGCTGCGTTGGTTGCTGCCTGCGATGACCAAGACTGTTGGGCTTGGGGTGGCTTGGCGCCTTTAGCAACATCCGCATAGGATGTGGATGGAGTGGCAGGCTTGGATCCGTTCTGATCGTTGGCTTTGTTCTCCACGGGCTTGGCGGTAGCTTTGGTGTGAATGTTGGTGTCGGTGACGTGGACAGTGTCGGCCAGCTGCTGAAGGTGGCGTGCGGCTTGTTGATAGTTTGCGAGATGATGCGAGATGGCGTTGCGGATGGCAAAGTGTCGATAGATGGAGGTGAGAAGGTATACAGCGTACAAGGTGGGGATCACGGGGAAAGCCAACGAGGTAGGGATCCAGCGCAAAAAGACATACAGGCTCAACTTGAAGAGCAACGAAGAGAGCGCCTGAATGAGGCCGATGATGCCACCCGAAGGTTTGCGAAATGGTAACGAGATGTGGGGATGCGAATGGGCATGGTTCGCGTCTGGCATGACGCCAGGTTCGCGTTTGCTGGGCATTGCGCAAGACAGATGCAGAGCAGCAGGGAAGTGCACAAACTAAGGGGATGGGGGACCGAAAGGGGATGAAAAGAGGCGGCTTTGTGCCTTGGCCAGGTTGGACTGGAGGATGCAGATACTTGACGAAGAAGATGAGATGCCGGTGCGAATGGAGATGGTGTTGGAAGGGGAGAAAGAGGTCAAAGCGAGTGCCAAACTGGCTTAGAGTGGAGCCAAGAAGGACAGCAGCTGTCAGCAAAAGAGTGGTAGCAGCAACTGTATAACAGATCGAGACAATGCTTTTGAGGCATGGACAGCCTAGAATGCAGTAGGCTGCTACTGTATTAAATAGATTGGTGACTCAGCTAGTGTATGGCCAGAGTATGTTTTGCTGTTGCTTGGTGCTTGTCTCTGAGACTGACACTCACACTGTCAACGGCTTGTGGAGGTGGAAAGCTCGAAAGCTGAAGAATAATAATCACCCGATTTGAGACAGGGTCCGCTTGTTTGCATCTTGGATCTTGATTGCGGCTATCAATTTCAGTTGGCTTCGACTCACTTTCGAGTCAACGTTTCGCTTTGCTTTGCTTTGCTTTGCTGTGCTCTGACTTTTGGGTTTGCACAAATTTAACCCTTTTCGACAGATAATCAATAAAAATTATATAAATAAATTGTCAATCTTCCAGACCCTGACTTGCACCACCCACTCACACTCTCCTCCTTCAACAGCAGCACTCTGATTCTTGGTTGCGCAACCGAGCGCCTACTACGAAACCATGCTATACCTTCTCGACTATGGCGCCGGTAATGTGCGTAGTCTCGCCAACTCGATCAACAAGCTCGGTTTCGAGTTCAAATGGGTCCAATCACCACAGGATATCAACAAAGCCGATAAGCTCCTCTTCCCTGGTGTTGGCGCCTTTGGCCCTGCCATGCAATCCATCCGCGATAAGGGTTACGCTGAACCTCTGAAAGAGTACATCGCATCCGGCAAACCTTACATGGGCATCTGCATCGGTCTTCAGACCCTGTTCGACGGCTCCGACGAGGCTCCCGGTGTCCCCGGTCTCGGTGTCGTTCCAGGTATCGTCGGCGCTTTCTCTCCAGTAGAGCCTCGAGGCAACAACAAATCGGTCCCCCAGATGGGTTGGAACACTGCAAACGTCGTCAAGACCCGCAACGATGGTGGCGATCACGACGCCGTCAAGTACGGTTTCCCTGCTCCTGGCTCTCACGATCCCAGCCACTACTACTTTGTTCACTCGTATCGCGCTGCATACAATCCTGAAAACCATGCCGATTGGGTTCTCACCACCACTCAATATGGCTCCGAAGTCTTCCTTTCCTCCATCCAGAAGGCCAACGTCTTTGCTACCCAGTTCCACCCAGAAAAATCCGGTCGCGCCGGTCTCGAGCTCCTCCGGGCGTGGTTGAGCCAGCCTGGCACGATCAATCCTAGCAAGCAGCGTCTCCTCCTCGATCCACACCAGCTCGCTCAACCCAGTCCTCACGATGGCCTCACAAAGCGTATCGTAGCTTGCCTTGACGTTCGCAGCAACGATGACGGCGACCTTGTTGTTACCAAGGGCGAGTCCTACGATGTTCGCGAAAACGCCCATGCTCCCTCCTCTCCAACTCAGACACAAGCCCAACCTTCCACCTCGTCCGCCAAGCGCAAAGTGCGTAATCTTGGCAAGCCTGTCGACCTCGCTCTTCGCTACTACCTCGAAGGTGCCGACGAAATCACTTTCCTCAACATCACCTCTTTCCGCTCCTGCGCACTTCAAGACCAGCCCATGCTTAGCCTGCTCGAAGCTGCCGCAGCCAAGATCTTTGTTCCTCTTACCATTGGAGGTGGCATCAAGGACTCGGTCGATCCCGATGGCACGCCTCGCCCAGCCAAGCAGGTCGCCGACGCTTACTTTCGAGCCGGTGCCGACAAGGTTTCCATTGGATCCGAGGCGGTCTATGCTGTCCAAGAGTTGTACCAGCGTGCAGCCCAAAACGGAGAGGCGCACAAGACCAACCCGCTCGAATTCTCGGATGCCTGTTTGACAGGCAAGACAGCTATCGAAACCATCAGCAAGGGCTATGGTGCCCAGGCTGTAGTAGTATCTATCGATCCGCGTCGCGTCTACGTTGCACAGGGCGACCAGGTCGACGACAAACACGCTCCTTGTGTCGTCCAAGGTATTACGGGCTCCGAAGACGAAGGCAAGACATGGTGGTACCGCTGTACCGTCAAGGGTGGACGAGAGGACCGTGATGTCGATGTCATTCAGCTGGCTCGTGGTGTTCAGCGTTTGGGTGCCGGCGAAGTACTGCTCAACTCGATCGATCGTGATGGTTCCAACAAGGGTTTCGACCGTCAGCTCATCGAGCTTGTACGCGGCAGCGTCGACATTCCTGTCATCGCATCGTCAGGTGCCGGTACTGCACAGCACTTTGTCGATGTTTTCACCAATCCCCAAGCCGCATCTGCCGGCGAGGCAACCGTCGAAGCCGCATTGGCAGCGGGCATCTTCCACAGGAAAGAGTGCACAATCGATGAGGTCAAGTCTACGCTCTTGCACAACGGCTTCAAGGTCAGGAGGGAAGATGTAGCAGCTGGTGCTGGTGCCATTTCCAAACAGTGATGCACTCAAAATGGTAACGCATGAAACCGTTCTATTAAAACATGGAGTCAAGCACAACAGAGTGAATATCTACAATTACATTCTTTTCAAACACTATACTTGAATCCAGGCAGCAGTAGCGCGAAGAACGGAAGGACAGCGCCGGCATTGACGACGCCTGCGATCCAGAATTTTGTACCGAGGGTCTTGTTGGCTCTGACGCCGGGGACGGCGAGGAAGATGCCGAGGTACATGAGGCCTCCGACGTTACCGGAAGCGCCGACGAGGCCGGAGACGGTGCCGATGGCTGATGGGCAGATGATGGCAGGGATACCGTAGTTGGCTCCGTTAGCGAGGAAGCCGGTGGTAGCGATGAAGAAGATGAAGCCGAGGACGCCGGCTAGGGTGGGGTTGTTGTGGTTGCAGTAGAAGCCCATACCGATCATGGCGATGCCTTGCGAGAAGGCGGTGACGAGAAGCCAGATGACTCTGCCTCGCAGACCGTATCGCGAGTAGAGGAGGTCTGATACGATACCACCGAGCGGACGAGCGTAGAGGTTGAGCAGACCATACATCGACGCGGCATAGGCAGCATCGATGGCGGTAAACGTTTTGGTTTGGAACAGTGTGGTGATCAGTCCAGGTAGCGCAGCGTCCATGGCGGTTTCTAGTCCAAAGGTGAGCAAGTAGCATAGGATGCACATCCACACACGTGGGTCCGAGAGGATCACCATCAGCCGCGCCAGAGTGAGAGGTTCAGATTGCGCAGTGTCGACGGTGGCGACGCGCTTGCCTTGATCGGCCGGATCGCGTTCGCGGAAGTACACCGTCTTTGCCGGTGCTTTTTCGTTGTCAGCAGTTTGACGTTCGTATTCGGCACGTTCGGAAGAGTCAAGCTGAACATGTTCTCCCTGAGCAATCGCAATCGCGGTACCTGCAAACTGATGTCGCTGACTCCACTTGCCTGCAGGATGATCCTTACCGAACATCAAGATCATCCCAGCTACCAACAACAGGCAGGGTACAGGCAGAGAGGGGAAACAAACACGCCAAGCAAGGTGATCCGACAAACCAGCTGCACGGAAACGTTCGAACAACCCAATCATGGCCGCAGTGGTGACACCACCTCCCATGTTACCCCAACCACCGGAGAAGGCATTGGCAGTGCCGACGATCGACTTGTCGAAGAACGTCGACACCCATGCCTGGCACGCCACAAACGTGGCACCAAGGATGCTGATGAAGAACCTCACTGCATACAGGCCCGAAGCAGAGTGTACCAGTGCAGCCAAACCGGAGGGGATGGCTCCCAGGATCAGAAGAGCCGCCATGACCTTTCTGGGGCCGTACCTGTCGCATGCTGGACCTGCAATCATTCGCACGAGCGCCGTTCCTCCAAGCGAAGCCATGTTGGAGTGCATGATCTGCGTCGGGTTCAGATTCAGATCGCGCTTGACTGCCTCAGGCATCAGTGGCGCGAACGCGAACCAACTGAGGAAAGCAACGAAAAAGCCGAGCGTTGAAAGCCAGAAGACGGTCGAGTAAATGTCCAAGATACGCAGGATGGGGAATGTATATGACTTGCCGTTGAGCGGGTTGATCTCGGCTGGTTTCCATAACGACGACCAGAGGAATTTGTGGTAACCGAAATCTTTGAGCTCCTTGTCTTTCTTTTCTTCTTCGGTCATGTACTCTTCCGATGTGACAACACCACCGGTGTTGGTGCCCATACGCAGCATGGAAGCCATACCTGGATGTTGGTCCACAGGAGCAGCGATGGCCTCGGTGATCTCAAGATCCGCCTTGGAATCGTCAGATCCATCGAGGCTCTGCGTGCCTTTCGGCGACGAAGAGATATCCTCCACCTTCAACTCTGGCACTGTCATTTTGACTTTGAAGCGGTGTAACGTTGAGATCGAAGAGATTGGTCGAGAAAGAGAAAAAAAAAGATCACAATTATGCGGTATGGACCAGCTGAAGGGTTGCAACTCTGGAGTTCTCGATCACCGGATGAGAGAGTTGGCTGGCTTAGAAGAGATAGGGAGAGCCTAGGGGGACGGAGAGTTGATGCAGTGGCCAAGGTGTCGGCCGTAGAGAGCTCTCATCTATATAGAAAGAAGGATGGCATCGGTCCGGGGAGGCGAGAGGAGGCTTCCAGGACAGCATCGAAATGACACAGGCGAATCGGCAGACTTTCTTCCGTCTGCTGCTGCTGCTGCTAAAGTTTGATGCACATGCAATGATCAAGCACACAAAGACCAGAAGGAATGCATCTGTACAATCTGTTATCAGAGGTCAACGTGGCTGCATTGTTCTAGACACGTTAGCAGCTAAGATAAGAGGGCAGCCGGTGGTTGCGGATCACCGCATGGATCCGGGGTTGTCTAGTCAACCTGGAGCTCGAATTGGATTACTGCGTTGTTGTCCGCCTAGATGCCGAAGCTGGGAATGCGAAAAGGGAAAGGGAAAGGGATGTGATAAGGAGGAGAAGAACTTGCCAGGGTAAGGGGCAAAATCTACACAGATAAGGAAGGCTTCCATCTCGCGCTTTGGTACCAAGGTATGCATTCCGCTTGGACCGCCTTCAAATCAAATCAAACTAAACCACCGCCGACTTTCATTTACACAAGGAGAAACTTCTGAGTGAGAACCGCTCTAGACTCGAAGTGTCGCTTGTCATCTCAAGATTGTGAAAACGAAAGACGGCAAGACTTGTGCAGGATTGGAAAGGCCAAGATCGAGCCGGTCGGCGAACGAGACGAGACGAAACGAAACTCCTGACTCCTGAGCTTCTTGGCGATCAAGTATCTCATCGGACCAATCAGATGGAATAGATTGCGCTACAAAAGCAAACCTGATTAGATCCCAAGATGAAAGAGGTAGCACAGAGACTTGTTGTGATCTGTCATGCCTTGTTGCCGGGACATGCGTCGAGCCGAAGGTCGGCCGTTTGCTGACAAGTGTAAAGGAGTGTGAGACCAAATCTGTGTTTCTCCGATGTATCTACGCACTTTGCCTGCACCTGGGTCGACTGTGCGGCAAGGTGGACTAGTGTCTGCACGGTCCGAACTCTATGGCTTTCAAATCAGGACTACTGTTGGCGAGAGCGGCGCAAGCGGGCCTGACTGCGTCGCATTCACCTGCAGATGATTTTGATTAAGGGACGCTTGTGCTCCCTTAGGGAACGAGGACCAATCAGGGGCGAGACAAAAGAGCTTGTTGAGATGATTGAAGCGTACGAGGCGGTATGCTGAAGGAAAGAGCAGCGAGAGCTTGCCACGTGTGTTTCAGAAGGATGATTGCTTATCTTTCTGGGTGCGTTCGTCGAGTAGTACAGTACAGCAACATTTGTGCTTAGAAGCGTCGACAGAGACAGAATATTGACGAACAGATCAGCACGATGCCAAGGCTAAGAAGGCTTTTGGGCGGTGTGGTGTTTCTTATCTCTGTGCAGCTCTTGTGCGTTTCCTTATCTTTTGGCGGCGTCGACATAAGCGAGCGCAATTTGACTTGTGGAATCGCGCTCGCTTTCTTGGACGTACTGTAAGCGACAGCAACCCCGAGCTGTTTCGTTCTTGGCTAGCCAATACTGTGCTGGATGTTGCATGTTCCGTGATGGCACAAGACCTGATTGGTTGGAATACCATTGATTGACCAACACACAATGAATGACCAACAATAGAAAGATCAAAGTTCTGGCCTCAGTAAGAAGCGCAGCTAATCTCAATCGATCTTATCAGTCCCAAGCTTTCCCCGCTTCTTTCCGCACTTGAGCAATCAACCTACATCAGCTTGCGAATCAGCTTCGGGCTGTGATGAAACTTACTGCCGTGGTATTTGCATCTCAAGTAGGAGTACTGTACAGTACAGTATCTTTGTGCCAATGGAAGGGTCACGACAAACTTTGCCAAGCTCGACGGTCCCTTTCCCTTTCCATCAATCTTGCTAAGCTGCCTAGTAAGACTTCGCGTGTTAATCATCTAGCATTGAAGCTTCCATTGACACTCTTCTCCCAACCAACCTTTCCGACAAACCACAAGCATCTCGCACCTCACCCCCTCCTCACAACTTCGCTTCACTCTCGCAATCCTTCAAGATCAAGTTCACTTTCCTCATAGTGCTTTCACGCCATCAAGAGCATCACATTCACATCACATCAACATGGCGCCAGTACCAACAGAAGCGGCAACATGGACGCCCTCCGAATCGAGGAGCACCGCTTCGGGATCTACCAGAGCCACAACTCCCGAGCTCATGCTTTCCACAAAAACAAGGAAGAAGGCCTGTGTAGTTGGGCTCGGCATGGTTGGCATCGCTTTCATCGAGAAGCTTCTCAAGTACGACCTCCAGGGAGGCAGGGACGAATGGGAGATCACTGTCTTTGGTGAAGAGCCCCACATTGCCTACAATCGCGTCGGACTCACACAGTACTTCAATAACCGCTCCATCGAGGCCCTCTACCTCAACGAATTGGCCTGGTACACTTCCCATGCCAAGGGCAAGCTAACCTACCACACTTCGGACCCAGTCGTTGCCATTGACACCCAAAACAAACTCGTTCGCACGGAGCACGGCATCGAGTTCCACTACGACGAGTGCATTCTCGCCACCGGATCGGATGCATCGCTACCACCGTACATCAGTCGAGAAAGGTTCTTCTCAACAAAGGGTACCTTCGTATACCGCACCATCAAGGACTTGGACGATATCATCGCATATGCAGCAGAAGCTCCTAACACAATCGGTCGACGCATCCGCAAGGCCGGTGTCATCGGTGGTGGTCTGCTCGGCCTCGAAGCTGCCAAGGCGCTCTTGGATCTCGAGGAGGTCGATCAGGTCGTTCTTGTCGAGCGAAACCGTTGGGTGTTGTCGAGGCAGCTGGATCAGGAAGGTGGGACGCTTGTGCTCCAAAAAGTTCGCGATCTTGGTGTCGAAGTCTTGCTGCAAGCTCGCGTCCGTGATCTCATCTGGAACGAAGAGGACCGCCTCACAGCCATGCTGATGCAAGGTAACGATGACAAGCCAGACCAACCTTTCGATATCGACATGCTCGTTTTCGCTGTCGGCATCAAGCCAAGAGACGAGCTCGCTCACGCCGTTCCCGGACTGGCTGTCACCAAGAGAGGCGGAGGCTTCATCGTGGACGATCAACTCCGAACAAGTCTGCCTAACATTTATGCCATTGGTGAATGCGCATCCTTCGAGGATCAGACTTACGGTCTCATCGCTCCGGGCATCGAGATGGCCGAGGTACTGGCCTTTAACCTGACTGAAGGCCCTCACCATGCCTTGCGCAAAATGAAGTCTCCCGATGTTTCTACCAAGCTCAAGCTCATGGGCGTGGATGTCGCCTCCTTTGGAGACTTCTTCGCCGATCAAGGCAAGATCAGCAAACCCCTTCCCAGCACCAAGGCTGCCTCGCGAAGAACCAACAAGCAAGGCGCAGAAACATCCATGACCGTCGAGGAAATCAAGAATTCCGTCAAGGCGCTCACTTACCGCGATCCATTCTCGGACGTCTACAAGAAGTACATCTTCACCGCCGACGGAAAGTATCTTCTTGGTGGTATGATGGTCGGTGACGTCAAGGACTACGTCAAGCTCGTTGCGCTTTGCAACAAAGGTGCGGCCATCGAGAAGCCACCTGCCGAGCTGATCATCGGAGCCAAGAAGGAGGGCGAGGAAGAGGGCGACGATCTTCCCGATGAGGCTCAGGTCTGCAGTTGTCACAACGTCACCAAGGGCGACCTGATTCGCTGCGTCAAGGACGGCGGTGTGCGTTCCGTCGGAGAGATGAAGGCCAGCACCAAGTGTGGTACCGGCTGCGGAGGCTGCCTGCCGCTCAGCCAGAGCATTCTCAACAAAGCGCTCAAGGAAGCCGGTGTCGAGATCTCGAACCATCTCTGCGGCCATTTCGCTTACACCCGCCAGGAGCTGTACCAGATCATCAAGTTCAAGAAGCTCAAGGACTTCACCACTGTCATGAAGACGGTCGGCAAGAAAGCGGACAGCCTCGGATGTGAGGTCTGTCGTCCCGCTATCGGCTCGATCCTCTCTTCCCTCTACAACGACTGGATCATGAACCCTCAACTCCGTCAGACGCAGGACACCAACGATCGATACCTCGCCAACATGCAGCGCGACGGCACCTACTCTGTCGTACCCCGAATGGCTGCTGGTGAGGTTACACCTGCCGGTCTCAAGGTCATCGGCGAGGTGGCAGAGGAGTATGGACTGTACACCAAGATCACGGGTGGTCAGCGAATCGACATGTTCGGTGCCAAGAAGCAGGATCTTCCTGCTATCTGGGAGAAGCTCGTCAACGCCGGCTTCGAATCTGGACACGCTTACGGAAAGGCGCTTCGAACCGTCAAATCGTGTGTCGGAAGCACCTGGTGTCGATACGGTGTTGGTGACTCGGTCGGTTTGGCTCACGAGCTCGAAACACGATACAAGGGTCTACGAGCTCCTCACAAGTTCAAGGGCGGTGTTTCGGGCTGTGTTCGAGAATGCGCCGAAGCTCAGGGCAAGGACTTTGGTCTGATCGCTACCACCAAGGGCTGGAATGTCTACGTCGGTGGCAACGGAGGTGCCAAGCCACGTCATGCCGAGCTCATCGCTGAAGACGTCACGCGTCGTCAAGCCATCAAGATCCTCGACCGTTTCATCCTGTTCTACATTCGCTCTGCAGACAAGCTCGAACGCACGGCTCGATGGATCGAAAAGTTTCCAGGCGGCCTCAAGGGTCTCAAGGAGGTCATTGTGGACGACAAGTTGGGCATCTGTCAAGATCTTGAGCGCGAGATGGAAGTTCTCGTAGGAACGTACCACTGTGAATGGACCAAGGTCGTCCGTGACCCTGCGCGTCAGAAGGCGTTCCGTCAATTCGTCAACACCGACGAGACGCAGGAGGTGTCGGAACTGATGCGCGAGCGCGACCAGCACCGACCTGCTGACTGGCCAGCCGAATCGGGCCCACTGCACTTCAGCATCCTGGACGTTGCCAAAGAGGCTGTATGGGAATGGCGTGCCGTGTGCAAGTACAGCGATCTGGACCCTCAAGCCGACGCTCCATCGTCTGCCACGATCAAGTACGGCGATACCCAGATTGCCGTCTGGAACATCCCCGGTCGCGGTGTTCGTGCGGCTCAGAACATGTGTCCGCATCGCCGCGCTTTTGTGCTTGCAGATGGTCTTGTAGGTGAAGACGACAAGGGGAGAGAGTATGTCTCTTGCCCGTTGCACAAGCGTAACTACATCCTGTCGGCCAATGCTGGCGATGAGGGTGGCAAGTGCAACGACGGCGACTACTCCATCATGACCTTCGAGACCAAGTTGGACCAGAATCAGGACCTTGTTTATCTCAAGCTTCCACCCACTGAAGCGCTTGATGCGGTTCTGTCCACTTCCAAGTGGATGCTGCGACGTGCGACAGAGGAGTCGGATGCTTTGGCGGGAGGTCAGTCGCACTCGGTGGAAATCACCGGCCCACTGGATATGGACCAGCTCGAGCGTTCGACGTCGAAGGGGCCAAAGAGGCAGGGCTCACCCCCCGCTGAGGCTGTCAAAGCTTCGTGCGGCTCTAACTCGCTTGATTGGTAATCCTCTCTTCCCAACATGAAAGCAACCAATACACCACAGCATCTGCATCGACACATTGTATATATCACTTCATCATCATTCACATGGAACCATTCGTGCGTATCTGACTCCAGCTTGTTTGCCCTCTTGGAAGCGTTAGATCGAGTTGAGAGGTAGGATTCACAGCCTGAGGCTCGCAAGGGATTCATTGGCAGGGGACTGTTCCATCGTCTTGGCGGCACTTCTCTCGCACGACAGGCATTGCGAGAGGCAACTCGGCCGTTCCACACCGGCCTTCCAAGATCTTTTCATCGCATCCAATCAGATTCCAGCTTTTGGATCCATCATCATCATCATCATATCGAATGCGGCAGCGCACAGTAACAAGCGAAGCTGCAGTCGATGATAAGTGCCGCCGTGGCTCAATGTGTATGGCAGGAAACTATGCACCCGCCCGCCTTATCAGTGAGCTCTGTTCTCCTCCTTCAATCTCGGCCAGGAAATCTGGATTTTCCCCCCTTCCTTTCTGGGTGAGGAGGTTCTTATCTTTGGCGCGTCAGCTCACCGCCTCAACGGCCGACAGCATGCATAGTTGGACAGCTGGTCTCGGTGAAACCATGAGCCATACTGTGTACTTTGCTTTGTGTACGCGAGAGGCGTCTGCGTCGAGTTTGTACGGCATGGTTCGACTGCCTATCTATGTGCTCACAAGTCCGAGCTGCCAATCAGATGCTTTCGATCAGAATTCAAACGAGACGACTTCCGTCATCTAATCTCTTTGTCTAGATCCCAAGCCACTCTCTCACTGGCTTTCGGTTGAAAGTCAGAGATAAGAAGCTTTCCCAAAGACGACCCCGCAATGCCGTGTGACGAAGAGCGATGCTTGCTGATGACCAATTGATCAAGTCCAACGAACCAATTCGACAAAGTCGTTGCCGCCAATCGTACAGCAGCCTGACTGGTGCACTTTTTTATCGCAAAGCTCTTCGTTGTGGAACGTTCATCGGTGCTTTGGGTTGATCCTTTCAAACTAGCAAAGACCTTGGTCCAAGCTCTCGATAGACTTCGTCCCCTGGTCAGCAGTCTTCTTTGCACCTTCCTACAGTACACACAACATCAAGCTCACTGTGAGGCAAAGTCTCTGACTCTGTCACAACAAAGCCAAGACGATGTCCAGCTCATCCACCTCTTCGTCCAAAGCTCCATCCGAGCGAGGATCGGAAACGAGTACATTCTCCTCAACCTCAACAGCAACATCGTCACATGGTTCTTCTTCGGCCACTACACCGGAACCTTCGAGTCCAACGATCTCGACGGCAAAGCATACAGCGGAAGAGATCGATCCCTTCCAACCTCGCAGCCAATATGACGAGACACTGCTTCCCGCCGTTCCAACATCCGAGGCGATTCAGCCGCTGGCCACGGACGCTCAAACTCCCGACCACTGGATCGCAAGAGACGAACGTCTCATCCGTCTTACGGGCAAACATCCGTGCAATACGGAAGCGCCTCTCTCGGACCTCTTTGCAAAGGGCTTCCTGACTCCACAGAACCTCTTCTACGTTCGCTCGCACGGCGACACACCACGGGTCAGTCGCGAGCAGGCAGAGCAGTGGAAGCTCAAAGTGCATGGACTCGTCGAACGCCAAGTCGAATTCACCATCAAGGAGCTCAAGGACAAGTTCGAGACGGTCACTCTGCCCATCACTCTCGTGTGCGCCGGTAACAGGCGTAAAGAGCAGAACATGGTCGCCAAGGGTCTTGGTTTTAACTGGGGCGCAGCCGGTGTCTCTACTGGACTGTTTACAGGTGTCTATCTTGCAGATATTCTCGAGTACTGCAAGCCTAAAAACCCGCTCCTGAGCTCGTTCCCTTCGTACGATGTGGCTGTGCCGGGTCGAGCCCGCCACGTGGTGTTTGAAGGCGCCGACCAGCTGCCCAAGGGCAAGTATGGCACTTCGCAGCGTCTCAATTGGGCGCTCGATAAGAGCAAAGGTATGATCATTGCGTGGGGTATGAACGGAGAGGATCTGTCTCCCGATCACGGCTATCCGTTGCGTCTTGTAGTGCCTGGTCAGATCGGAGGAAGGATGGTGAAGTGGCTCGAGAGCATCGAGGTCTCGGAACGCGAAAGTCAGCACCATCTCCACTTCCACGACAACAAAGTTCTGCCCACCGAGGTTACGGCGGACCAGGCCAGAAGCGAGATGCACTGGTGGTATGACCCCAAGTACATCATCAACGACCTCAACGTCAACGCGGCCATCTGCTCGCCCGATCACGATCAGGTCCTAGAGTTGACCGAATCCACCTCATCCTCACCCGCGCAGCTGCTGCCCATCGAAGGATACGCCTACACCGGCGGAGGTAGACGCATCAACCGCGTTGAGATCTCACTGGACGACGGTCTCAGCTGGAAATGTGCTCAGATCCACTATCCCGAGGACCTGTACCGCATGTATCCCATCCAGGGTCACCCTTACTTTGGCACGCTGGATCTCAGCTCGACCGAGATGAGCTTCGCCTGGTGCTTCTGGCGTCTGGACGTGGATGTGCAAGCCGAGCTCATCGCCAAGGATGTCAAGGTGATCTCTGTACGTGCCACGGACGAGGGATTGGCGACCATGCCTCGCGACATGTACTGGAACGCAACGTCGATGATGAACTCGTGGTGGTTCCGTGTCGCGGTTCATCGTGACGGCAGCAAGCTTCGCTTCGAGCATCCGACCTTGGCAGGAAACGCTCCCGGTGGATGGATGCAGAGGATGAACGAGTCCGGCCTGAACCCACGCTACCCGAAATTCGGCGATGCCACCAACGTAGAAGGCGAGAGCTCCAAGACAGTCGTCGCCTCGACCTCAGCTAGCGGTGCTGCTGCTGAGGACGCCAAGTCGATCATGGTCAACCCAGCAAAGGTAGATCACGTTGTCACTGCGGCCGAGCTGGCTGCGCATGGTGATGGCGAAGGTCCTGAGCCTTGGTTTGTGGTTCACGGTCACGTGTACGATGGAACTGGGTTTCTCAAGGACCATCCTGGTGGAGACCAGTCGATCCGATTGGTGGCTGGAGAAGACGCTACCGAGGACTTTATGGCGATTCATTCGATGGACGCCAAGAAGATGCTCAAAGACTACCACGTTGGCCGCCTTGCGACCTCTGAAGCGAGCTCCATCCCCTCAGCAGCCGCGAGTGCCGAGGCAGAAGAGATCGACGTCAGCAAGCCGTTCCTCGACCCGAAGAAATGGCGAGCAACGCGCTTGGTGAGCAAGAAGATCATCTCTCCGGATGTGCGGATCTTCCGCTTTGCGCTCGGAGGCGAAGATCAGGAGCTGGGTCTACCCGTCGGACAGCATGTCTTTGTCCGCGTGCGCCGCAAGGATACAAAGACTGGCGAGATGGAAACAGTGCAGCGAGCGTACACGCCGTACAGTGGCAACACGCAGCGCGGCTTCCTGGATATCCTGATCAAGGTGTATTTCCCCTTCCAGCCGCCTTCCGGCCCGGCATTTCAGGGAGGCAAGATGACGACGCTTCTCGATAGCATCGAGCCGTCCGAATCGCTGAACGAAAGTGTCTCCGTCGAACTCAAGGGCCCACTGGGTCACTTTACCTACCTCGGTGAGCGTCAGATCCGATGGAAGCCGGCGAACGCCATCCGCAAGGTACGCAAACTTGCCATGATCGCCGGTGGCAGCGGTATCACACCGATCTGGTCCACACTGAAAGCCATCGCCGACGAAGCGCTTGCAGAAGGCTCGACACAGACCGAGCCGATCCAGATCTGGCTCGTTTACGGGAACAGGACCGAGGATGACATTCTGATCCGCGAAGAGCTCGAGCGGCTGCGCGTAGCGCTCAAGGGCAACTTCCATGTCTGGCATGTGCTCAGCAACATCAACTCAGACTCCGCCATGACGTGGACGGGTGGACGAGGTTATATCGACTCGGAATGCATGAGGCAGCATCTTCCGCCGCCTCCACCTAGACAGACTTCACCAGAGGAGCTCGAGGATACGCTGGCATTGGTGTGTGGACCTCCGCCTTTGGAGAAGTGCGTCTCGGCTGGACTCGAGCAACTCGGCTGGGATATGGAGAGGACTGTGGTATTCTTTTAGATTTTTGGCAAATGATCGCAATTCTTTGTTTGGCTGTTCTGAACGTCGGCTTGTGTGCAGTGTATGCAAACTGAGCGGTGTCCAGGGTGTCTAGCAGTCTGATGCTCAAAGTGGATGATGGGTCAAGCCGAGAGGTGTCAAGCACTGCGAGCTGTGAGCGTGAACGATGAGTGAAAACGGGCTGATTGTGTTAGAGCCGATCTCATCACATCAGTGAAATTTTGGAAATTTGGAAAAGAACAAAAGTTCCCACGCTCCATCCCATCTTGGCCGTGAACCTAGAAATTATGAGAAAGTCACGGGACTCGAGATTACAATTTGTATTCGAACATGGAAAAAAAGGTCTGTGGTCTCGAAGTTGAATAGCGCTAATTCAAGTTTGATTCCTAGAATTTGAGGCTGCACACGGCAGTATTGCTGTCTCAACGAAGGAGCTCACGCCAGACTCGAAGTAAAACTTGGCGGTCTGCAATTGGAGAGACCGATTCGAGTTTTGATCTTGAGTAGTAGTGTGGGCGTTCGCAGCAGAGAGAAGAGAGAGCTGGGGAACCTTAGTTGAGGACCAAGTTTTGAGAGGTTCAAGTCGAAGGCCAGAAGAGCAGGCCACCCAGCCAAGTTAGGAGATCCAGCCAGCGATTCAGCCAGACGAGCGCTTGGGAGAGTTCGAGGTTTGTCCTGAGTGAAGCCGAGCCATTACTCTCTCTTCTCCCTACGACATCCTCAAGACAAACAGTAAGTATTGACCGATGGTGTAGCAACTACGCATCATTTGGATACATCACCAATCAAATCAAGAACAGTCTGTCTGACCTGTACCGCTTTCTTCTCTTCTCGCCACCACTCGTTCATCACTTCCAGGTCCAAAATGTCTCACTGCAAGGTAAATATCATCCCGACATGATGGGGCCCTCGAAGGGGGTTTAAGCCCGGCTACACAGATTATTGCATCAGCGCTTGGAGGACATCCGCATGGAGGACATATGTCAGGGATCTCTGTTCATGGAGGACATTTGCACGGAAGTTCGAACGTGGCAAGTACGTCTCGAGTCGATATGGATCCAGACAAGCATAGTGAGGACAGGATGAGGAGGGAATAGGACGAGGATTCGCATTCGTAGCCGGGCAACCCGTATAGCACTCGCTTCTCCGACCGTTTCTTCGACATCCAGCCAGCCGTTCTACTTTTTCAGCACTGCAGACCGACCCGTTTGATTTGCAACAACTTCTATTGCATCGGAGGAGGCGAGGAGCAACGACGGAATGGATATCATATCGCTCGTGACGTTCATCAGCTTCGCATCCGACATGATTCTGGAGTTCGCAAAAGTCATGACGGAAAAAGTCTGCAGTTTTGTTCAATGTTGTGACGGCACGGCTGGATCCGACAGAGACGGAAACGAAGACAGAAAGAGGCTATAAGAATGCTTTTAGGTCGATGTACAGCTTTGCTGATGCAGCCTGGCATTCGCCTGCTTTTCGCTTCTTTCCTACTTTTCACTTTCCACTCCTACAGTTCGAGCACCCACGACACGGTTCGCTGGGATTCCTTCCCCGTAAGCGTGCTGCCCGTCACCGTGGTAAGGTTAAGGCGTAAGTATCCCACTTTGATTCTCTCGACAACCGTAGTCGACCATGGATGCGATCAATCGACTAAACTCCTCCTTCTTACCTTTGTTCCATGACACTTACAGTTTCCCCAAGGATGACCCCAAGAAGCCCGTCCACCTTACCGCCATGATCGGCTACAAGGCCGGCATGACCCACATTGTCCGTGACCTTGACCGTCCTGGTTCCAAGATGCACAAGAAGGAGATTGTCGAGGCCGTCACTGTCATCGAGACTCCGCCCATGGTTGCCGTCGGTGTTGTTGGATACGTCGAGACTCCGCGTGGCCTGCGTTCGCTCACCACTGTGTGGGCTGAGCACCTTTCGGACGAGGTCAAGCGTCGCTTCTACAAGAACTGGTACCGCAGCAAGAAGAAGGCGTTCACCAAGTACGCCAAGAAGCACTCGGAGAACAACGGTGCCTCGATCTCGCGCGAGCTCGAGCGCATCAAGAAGTACTGCACTGTCGTTCGTCTGCTTGCCCACACCCAGGTTCGCAAGACTGGCCTGAAGCAGAAGAAGGCGCACCTGATGGAGGTGCAGATCAACGGTGGCTCTGTCGCCGAGAAGGTCGACTTCGCCAAGGAGCACTTTGAGAAGACGTTTGACGTCAAGTCGGTGTTCGAGCAGAACGAGATTGTCGACGTCATCGCCGTCACCAAGGGTCACGGTTACGAGGGTGTTACCGCTCGTTGGGGTACCAAGAAGCTTCCGCGTAAGACCCACCGTGGTCTTCGTAAGATCGCCTGTATCGGTGCCTGGCACCCGGCCAACGTCATGTTCACCGTGGCTCGTTCGGGTCAGGACGGTTACCACCACCGTACCGAGATCGGCAAGAAGATCTACCGCATCGCCAACGGCGAGGACAAGACTTCGGGTGCTACCGACTTCGACACCACTGAGAAGAGCATCACGCCTCTCGGCGGCTTCCCTCACTACGGTCTGGTGAAGAACGACTTTGTCATGATCAAGGGCTCGTGCCCCGGTGTCAAGAAGCGTGTGCTTACTCTGCGCAAGTCGCTCCAGGTGCACACGTCGCGTCGTGCGCTCGAGAACGTTTCGCTCAAGTGGATCTCGACCTCGTCGACCATGGGTAAGGGTGTCTTCCAGACGCCTGCCGAGAAGGACGCTTTCCTCGGTCAGCGCAAGATCAAGGCCCCCGTTGCTTAAGCGTTTGCTTGAGCTTGGTAGGGTCTCTTGTTTCTTGGTTTCTTCTTCTTCCTCTTCCTCCTCATCCATTCACCACCTTGTATTTTCATCATCGCATACTCCCGCTGCCCCCATTACAACTGCATCTGTTATGACTGCAACCCAAAATAATCGATACGATTACCTGGCTATCTTGGTCGTCGCCTTTGGAGTGAGTGTGTTGCGAGTTGTGTTTCTTTTTTTGCAGTGTGCTATCCATCTGCTGGTGAATTGGTGCTGTTTCTGGGAAGAAGCGTTTTTTTTTGGTTCGGGTGAAGGGGTGTTAGACCGACAAAGGGTCGGACCCGAAAAAAAGGCACAGGCGCGTAGGGAGGGTTAGGGTTAAAAGGACGGAATTGGCCGGACGACAATTGAGGTGATTTGGATGCGCTGCTTTGTTGGCTCGATCGGAGAGACTCGCGCGGTGCGCGGGTGAGGGTGGTGATTACCAATATTATGGCGGCGCTCTCTGCCCGCACGCACGCATTTCACATTCGTCACACTCTGCCTATCTTGTTATCCTCACATCTTCAACCCTCGTATCATTATCGACAATCTCGTTGTTCAAAGATGCGCGCTATGCTTCCTACTCTCCAGCAGCCCTTGCGGCTTTCCATGGCGGCTCGCAACCCTCAACTTCGCATGATCGCAGCCGGCTCGCGTGCTTTTCAGACAACTACCGGAAAGCGTGTAGCCGCTTCCAGCCAGGGTCGTAAGTATCGATCCAGTAGTTAAGAGGATGGATGATAAGATAAGCAAGAGCAGCAGCAGCATCCACCAGTAAGCCAACAGATAGAGGAGTAGGACGAGGAGGGTGAGAGCCAAGGACAGAGGAAAAGGGTGATGGTACGAGGTATACCGATAAAGTACCGTCTCAGCTGATGAACGTGCCGAGGGTATGCATGGCTTGGTTGATACTTTCGGTGAGACTACAGCGACGGAAGTAGGGAGGATATCTGGAGGCGTAGCGGTCAGACAGATCTATTGGAAAGCGTACCTGGCGCAAAGTTGCAGTTGGTCGAAAACTGCTGCTTGTCGCGATCCTACTGGCCTCGCAATCGCATTTCACGACTCACCTGCGTCGAAGCACTTGGTACTAACGATACAATCTATTTCAACTTGGTCTCACCATTCACAGCTTACGTCAAGGGTACCGTCAACGACCCGACCACCTTCCCTGAGCCCAACGCTGCGCACGGCTCCAACCACTGGGCGTTCGAGCGTGGTCTGTCGGTCGCACTCATCCCGCTGGTCGCGGTCGGTTTCGCCAAGCACGGCTCCTCGGCAATTCTCGATGGCGCACTCGCTCTCACGCTTGTCGTTCACTCTCACATCGGCTTCGACTGCCTTCTCGCTGACTATCTGCACAAGCGCAAGTTCCCCATCGTCGGCCCCCTCTCCACGTGGACGCTCCGCGCGGCCACCCTGGCAACCCTTTACGGCTTGTACGAGTTCAACACCAGTAAGTACACGTGTGTCGTGTGAAGGGTGAATTGAGATCGCTACGAAGAGATCGTTGACATGTGTTTTCTGCTTTGCTTGGGCGCCGCAGACGATGTTGGACTCACCGAGTTGATTGCCAAGGTCTGGACTGCCTAGATATTGTTCAAAAAAAGGATTCTTGGTAGGACAACAATGATGAAGTGAAGTTTTGCATCGGTGATGTGATGTTGAGTATGCCTAGAGGCGCATAGAGCTTGTTCAGTGGGCGTATAGCACTGTATGTGGACAGAGAGGTTGCTTGGGGGTGTTGCTATCGAGGTCCTAGCTAGGCAAAGTTGGGAATGTGTGAGATCGAGTCTTGCCACACAGATTCAAAAATGGACCCTGAACTCCACACGAACGCTCGAAAAATTTCAATAAAGAAGAGCGGCCGTTTGAGTTTTTCTTCGACACGTTTGAGCACTACAGTACTTGTTCTTCTTGCTTCTAGTACACCATCCCAACATTCGATCCTTCGTCTCTGATACCCAAACTCCCTCCCTAGCCGTACACGTACACGAGACTTTTCCCAGTCCCCGTACACACATCTTGCCAGCATGGTGAAACGTCGCAGGAAGACGCGAACGCACCTTAAGGGTCCGAACAACAGCGCGGCGACCTCAACAAATGCGCCCAAGTCGTTTATCATCCGCACAGGCAAAGTGCCACGTTCGGTCTCAACGCTGGTTCAAGATACACGCAAGGTCATGGAACCCAATACGGCGACGCGGCTGCGCGAGAGGAATAACAATAAGCTCAAGGACTTTATCTCGATGGCCGGCCCGATCGGCGTAACACACCTTCTCATCTTCGGCCAGACGGACGCAGGGACGAATCTGCGCATCCTGCGTGCACCGCGTGGCCCCACCCTTACTTTCCGCATCAACAAATACGCCCTAGCCAAAGACGTTCAGGCGGCAAGTCGACGTCCAACCCCACCCGGCTCGGAATTCGTCACTCCACCTCTGCTCGTCCTAAACAATTTCGGTGGCGAAGAACGACAGATCAAGTTGCTCGTCGCTACCTTTCAGAACCTCTTCCCACCGATTCAGGTGCAATCGATGAAATTGTCGCAAGCACGACGTATCGTGCTGCTCAACTACAATTCGGCGACGGCGACGATCGATTGGCGTCACTACCTGATCTCGGTACGTCCCGTGGGTGTCTCCAAATCCGTCCGTCGAGTCATCGAAGGCACCCGCAACTCTCGAACCCGAAACCGTCTCCCTGACCTTTCCTCCACCCAGGACATCTCCGACTACATCCTCGGTCGCACCTCCTCCTCCGCCGGCGGCGGCGATGGCGACTTTGAAACCGACGTCTCCGAAGCCGAGTCCGAGGCCGAAGACGTCGCCGACCCGCGCAACAAGGTGCATCTGCACGACCGGTATGTGGGGCGTGGAAACGCCGCCAATACACAGAAGGCCGTCAGGTTGCGCGAGATCGGCCCACGCATCGAGTTGAAGTTGGTCAAGATCGAGGAAGGATGCAATGAGGGCGCGGTGCTTTTCCACGAGTATGTGAAGCGGTCGGCAAAGGAGGTGACGCAGCAGCAGAGGGAGTTGGTGGAGAAGAAGAGGTTGCAGCAGGAGAGGAGGGAGGAGCAGGAGAGGAATGTGGAGAGGAAGAATAAGGACAAGGCCGAGTTGAGGAAGGTTTCCAGGAGGAATGCCGGGTTGGCTTCGGAGAGTGAGACCGACGAGGATGCAGCGGATGATGAGGCGGGAAGCGAGGCGGAGGAGGAGGAGGAGGAGGAGGATGAGTTTGCGTATGAGGATCAGTTCGCAGAGACGGGGTTGGATAAGGATGAAGAGTTGTTCGACGATCACGAGGAGGACGAGGAGAGTGATAATGAGGAGGAAGAGGAAGAGGAGGAGGAGGAGGAGGGAGGTGTGGCGTGGAATCCCAAACGTACCGAGTTCGGTTACGACAACCCACCCGGTATCGAACCCCACTCTGACGAATCAGACCTCGATCCCATCCCCCTAGGCAACCTTCAGCACAACTACGCGAGCGACGACGAATGGCCCGAATACTCTTCCTCCGAGGACCAAGCACCAAAGAAACAACCACGCGCGGCCAAACGTCCGTCCAACAAAAAGCGTCGTTAATCCCTCCTCCACCCCCCCCCTACACCCACCTCCTCAATCTCACTCGTAACTCTCACACTCGCATCAAATCCACGCCTGTGAACAGCACCAAATCACATTGAGAAAAGCTCGGCTTGGAAGTGTTCAAGCCGCCTCTTCTAAGCCTTGAATCGTCTTTAGAAGCTCCTTGAGTTGACGGTAAAGTTTCAAAATCACGAGCTGATCGATCGGATTCATCGCCGGTTTCTGCTGCTGCTGACTGTTCAGCGCGGCGTTGCGACTAGAACCCAAATTCTGAGCCATGCTAAACACCTTACCCAACGCACTCTGCAGATCGTTGAGCTCCAATTTGATCGCATACAGTGCGATCTTTTTGGCATTGCTCACGGACGGCTTGTACGTGCCGATCGTCACCTCCAAACCTCCGAAGAAACTCTTGGCTTGATCGTCTCGCTTGCTCCCCGCTCCCAACGATGACGACGATGCTGCAAACCCCTCGCGCAGGATCCTCACCGCACGCGCATAGATCTGCAGCGCAGTAGACACTAACAGCGATGCCGAGATCTCCGTGGAAGGGTCGGATTGACATGTAGGACAGTCTGCCGAACATGCACATTGCGCCGTGATCGCTTGCGAAGCCGTTAGCGTTAACTGGATCGTATCGGTGGCGAAACTGGTTTGACCACTGCTGTTGGCAGAGTCGTGGTTGGCGGATGATCGTTTGTGCGGGTCGGTCTCACGAAGGACTTGTTTGACCGAGAGGAGGGCGACGCTCATGTCGCATAGACAGGTGCACCCTTTGCCGCTCGGGTTGGGCACGCAATGCACTTTGCTCGGATGGTGCGCATGCAATGCGGCGTGTCGCTTTCTTTCCGCATCGTGTGCGTCCATCGCCTTGCCCGTAATCGCATGTGAGGTCGAGAGAGGACCCATTTCGATATGCTCGTTGGCGATGGGTGGCGGCGATACAGCTGGCGAGTCGATCGCATGGCCGGAGCAGCAGCTTTTGGGTTCCACCAGAGAAGTTGGTGTCGATGGCTTCTTGGCCGAACAGCAGGATGCTTCCTGCACCTTGGATGCCGTTTCTTCCTCCTTCGCTGGTGCCTTGCCCTTTGAAGAGCAACAGGATGGTTTCTCCCCCATGTGACCCGCAATAGGATCGGCCGTAGATTTGGAGGAGCAGCAACTGTTTTGCGCAGCTTCATTGGGAGAACTCCCAGCCGAACCGCTTGACATTGAATCACCCGCACGCTGACCCGGTAAAGTCGACCATCCAAGCCCTGTTTCGGTAGCAGCGATCGTTTGCTGAATCTGGCCCTGACCCATCCCGGCATCGGCACCTCTTGGCCAAAGCTGATCCGCACTGAACGTCGGTGCACGCGCCATCCCCGGCACGGAAGTAGCAGATATCGATCCAGCGGATCCCGGAGTCCCAGCCATTTGCGCTCCCTGCAGGAAGGCAAGCGGTGCTCGAGGCTGAGCGGCATCTGCGGTCGCAAACGCCATAGACGATATTTCTGTCGCCGGCGTAGCCGACACACTTGGCGCACCCGAATCAGTCCAATCAACCCCATTGATGCCCAGATCCCACCAGCTGAAATCTGCGGGCACAGCAAAGCTCAAACCAGGCTGCAGAATTGCACTGCTCGTCGCCCACTCTTCCACCGACGACGCTGACCATCGGCCCGCATCATTCTCCGAGGCCGACAAAGGAGCCATGGGACCGTATCGATCGAGAGGTAGTGCGCCAGATGAGGAGATTTGGCTCGAAAGTGCTGCCTGCTGCTGCATCTGTTGTTGAAAGAGCTCGGCGGGTGAGATCTCAAGTGTGTCCAGGGATTGCAAGAATGCTGCGACGGATAAGTCGTCGAGAGAAGGAAGCTTTGCAGCGTTGTTGGGTGGAGGCTCTGTTGGACGAGTGTTATATGCATCAGGACCTCGATGTGTTGGAAACGAAGGAGAAAAGGCGGAGTGTGGCGTCATGGTGTCAGAAGGGGTGGCGTTGTATGGAGGTTGAGGTTGAGACCAGACGGTTGGCGTCGGAACGTCCATGGTCGCCATGTCGCTGCTCGATGTCTTACTTCGCTCATGTTCAAAGCCATAAGCCCTCATTGCTCGTATTGCTGGAGAAGCGGTCGCAGCGTCGAAAGGTGAATTCATTGGGGAGGTCGCTTCCATCTTGACCTTGCCTGGCGAATGCTCCAGCCCTTCGACGTTGGTCACCTTCTTCTTTGGCTTGTTCCTAGTTGTAGATTGTGACTTGCTCGACTTTACTGGGGCCGAACCCGAGGACGTAGCTGGAACAGGAGTGCTTAGACCATCTTGACCTTCTTCAATCTTGCGTTTCTTTGGACGCCCAATAGGAGCTCGGGCTGAATAGACACACTGGATGCGATCGCTATTGCACCTGTCACATCCACCGTTCTCGGGCAGAGTGCCACTGCACTTGAGCTTGCGATTGCGACATGCTTCGCAAGCTGTGCGAATGATGAGACCGAGACGAGCAGCCTCGCCTTGTGTATAGAGCTGCCCATCAGGACCAAGAATGTGATTTGACTTGGTTCCGTCATTGCCTTGGGTGACGTCTCCGTTCAACATCTTGCTACTGGTCTTGGCTTTAGCCGGAGCTGGTATACTCGGTAATTGGCGCGAACGAGCCGCTGCTTGATGGGGCTTGTCATTCGAGGTTGAAGTCACTGTGGCGGCCTTTGACGATGGCTTGGGAGCGATGGAAGATAAGCTTGACGAAGAGGATGAGTGTGAGAGGCTTCCCGTCGATGATCCAGAAGGCGTGCCTGTCGTTGTCTCCAAGTCCACCGACGAGAGAGACAAGCGGGAAGGACGGAGGGGATGGGCGCCTGCAGCCGAATGCGAAGTAGGCGGAAACGGTGATGAACTTGCGACCGATCTCGAAGGTTGATTCGAAGCAGGTGATGATGGAAGGCGAACGTCATGAGGTCGACTTGGTTTTCGGAGGACTTGCGGACCGGCGCTGGTCGAGGATGAGTCGTAGGATCGGGAGTCTTCCGAGCCCAGAATCTGCGGCGATCTGACAGGGATAGCCATGGCGACGAACTGAAAGGTACCACAATCCCAGGCTCGTGGCAACGCTGCACACCAGGGCTGGTTTTGCTGCACGCGCAAGGGGCGTTCCTGAAGCTGGATCAAAGCGCTAGCCCGTAAGACAGGATCAGATAAGCTCTTGTTGCAAGGAACGAGCGCCTCTGCAATGAATCAAAGATGACCGCTTTGTGCAGTAGCAAGCACCAAGATCAAGCGACCGGAGCAGACAAGATACCCTCGGAGCCTTTTGTTCGAAGCGCGCTAATTGCCTGTGTGGGCTTCCACTTTCTCTCCAAAGTGACCAGGTGCAACTTCAACAGCCAAGCAAGTGATGCTGTCGCTGACACTATTATGGCTTTGTGTTTCCTCTACCTTCATGAGCCAATCCAGCGGCCAAGGGTGAGTCGAAAGGGTGGAGAGTGGTGTAGATGGGGAAGGTGTCTTCCGAACTGTGGTGTAGCAAGTGGGATGCATTCGGAGCCTTTTTCTCTTCAGGGTCTTTTGTAGCCCGATTCTTAATTTGCGATCCGAGTTGAAATCGCGATGGGAATTTGTGGATGTCCACGTGACGCGAAGAGCTCAAGAAGTTCGCGAGTCGGGAATCACTTTTTATTGACGGTTGAGGACGGCATCTTCATCCCCACCCTCTCCTCCACACCCCACCACGCAACTTCCACATCCATACATCACCGCCCCATCCTGCAGAACGCATCGGCATCGGAGTCGCAAGCCATTGGCATCCTTATTACGGCCCCTGGCACCATGCCACCCAAGAAACGATCCGTACTCAGGGCTGCTGCTTCGCCCGATCCCGTCGAAGAAGCTCAGTCTGCTTCTCCCGTTCACGAAGCTCTGAGCGCTATAACGTCGCTTTTCCCTATCACAGAAATTTTTCCAGATCCAACAACCGATGACACCCTCATTCCAGCTGCAGATGTGATGCTCGAGCAGGAACTGCTACGCAACCCGGACAACTTTCGCTCCTGGACTTCGTACATCGATCACATTGTCAACACCAACCTCGTCAAGCGCCCTCCACCAGATGTTGCTTTCAGCGAGTTTCAAGCCTTCTTGCTGGGGCCACTTGCTAGCAGCACGCAGCGTATCGCATTACGGCGGATCACCAGCATCTACGAACGTGCGCTGGCGCAGTTCCCCACACGCTACTCGCTCTGGCGCGACTACCTCCAGAACCGTTCTCGCTTTGTGCTCGGGGAACCCAAAGGTGGGTTCGAAGCGAAGCGCAAGCGAGATCTTCAGGCAGCTCGGGAGAAGCTCGACTTTGGTCCAACACTGATCGAAACGGACGAAGATGACGATTTCGGTGCTTCCTATCGAGGTGGACTTGACGGTACTGTAGGTTGGCAAGAATGGAAGAGTCTAGCTGCGTTGTACGAACGAGCACTCATGTGGCTTCCGACCATGCCTCGCCTATGGCTTGGCTATCTTTCGATGTTTCTCCACCCGCAATGCCCTCCAACACTTTCGCATACACATGCACGTCGCACTTTTGACCGAGCGCTGCGAACACTACCAGGGTCGCTGCATCTTCGCATCTGGAAGGTGTACCTGAGATGGGCAGAGCGTCGCGGCGGTGAGGCCTGCTTGCGAGTTTGGCGTCGGTACTTGCGCGTAGATCCTTCGTTGACCGAGCGATACGTCTCGATCTTGCTCGCGCAGAACGAGGACCAGGCAGAAGCAGAAGACGACGAAGCGGAGGACGAAGACGGAAAGGATTCGCAGCAACCAGAGAAGGGGACAGGATCTAAGGCGCTCGAAGCGTCCAAACTGCTCCTCGGTCTCGCGAGAGGGGCTACGGACGGCACGTACGTCAGCCCGGAAGGCAAGAGCCCGTATCAGCTTTTCATAGAATGGCTCGAACTGACGGAAAAGTACCCAGAGCAGATCGGCCTCGACCCGGAAGAGGAGAAACAGGCTCTCCAGATCAAGACACATCCTTCTGGCTCAGCAGCATCGACGAAACCTCCGAGCCGCACAAAAGGCAATGCATCAACGAAGCAGGCCGAGACGGACCCACGCGATCCATCGCGTCTCAACGTCACTGCCATCATCCAGAGCGATGGGTTGGAAAAGTTCCAGGATCAGTCCGGCCGACTCTGGACGGGTTTAGCGACATACTGGATCAAGCGGGGCGAGTTCGAGGTCGCTCGCGAAACATTCGAAGCTGGAATGAAGGCGGTCAAGACGGCACGCGATTTCACCCAGATCTTCGATGCCTATGCGGAAACGAGCGAGAACCTGATTTCCTTCATGATGGATGAGCTGGCTGAAGACGAGGACGATCAAGATGAGGAGCAGACAAGGGAAGAGAAGGAGGCCGAGCTGGATCGACGCATGCAAGAGTTCGAAGAGCTCATGGAGCGCCGACCGTTCCTTGTCAACGACGTGCTGCTGCGTCGCAATCCGGACGATGTCCAGGAGTGGGAGAAGCGCGTGGTGTTGTATGGCGACGATGACGGAAAGATCATCGAGACGTACCGCGAGGCGATCCAGAAGATCAACCCACGCAAGGCGACGGCGAACTTGCACCAGCTGTTTCTCAACTTTGCACAGTTCTACGAATACGGCGGATCGGCCGGCGTGGCGAGACTGTCCCAGGAGGGCGTCGAAGCGGATGGAGGGGAGGAGGAGGAGGAGGTGGAGGGCGATATTGAATCGGCGCGCAAGATCTTTGAAAAGGCGATCACGGTGCCGTTTCGTCGGGTGGACGATTTGGCCGAGATCTGGTGCGAATGGGCCGAGATGGAGTTACGACATTCGTACTACGACGAAGCGATCCGGGTCATGGCTCGCAGCGTTGCACCGCCACGCAACACCAAAGGCGTGCAATACCATGACGATACACTGCCGCCGCAGACACGGCTGTTCAAGTCGCTCAAGCTGTGGAGCTTTTACGTGGACCTGGAAGAATCGTTGGGCGATGTGGAAAGTGCCAAACGGGTGTACGAAAAGATGCTCGAGCTCAAGATCGCCAATGCGCAGATCATCATCAACTACGCTGCGTTCCTCGAAGACCACCAGTACTTTGAGGAGAGCTTCAAGGTGTACGAGCGCGGCGTGGAGTTGTTCACGTATCCAGTGGCGTTTGAGATCTGGAATGTGTATCTCAGTAAATTCGTCAAGCGGTATGGTGGGGCCAAGTTGGAACGCGCGCGCGATCTGTTCGAGCAGGCGTTGGATAAGTGTCCCGCGCGCTTTTGCAAGCCGTTCCTGCTCATGTACGGCAAGCTCGAGGAGGAACATGGGTTGGTTAAACGCGCTATGAGGATCTACGAACGCGCGACACGTGCGGTGTCTACCGAGGAGCGCTTCGATATGTTTGCGTTTTACATTGCCAAAGCGGCTGCGAACTTTGGGCTGGCAGCGACACGGCCAATTTACGAGCGCGCGATCGAGATGTTGTCCGATCGAGAGACGGCCGACATGTGTTTGCGCTTTGCCGACCTCGAGCGCAAGTTGGGAGAGGTGGATAGGGCTAGAGCGATCTACGTGCATGCATCGCAGTTCTGTGACCCACGTCGCGAGACTGAGTTTTGGAAACGATGGAATCAGTTTGAGATCGAAACTGGCTCCGAGAACACGTTCCGCGAGATGCTGCGGATCAAGAGGGCTGTTCAGACACAGTTCAATACCGATGCATCGTACATTACCGCCGCCGCCGCAGCAGCAGCAGCAGCAGCTGTGCAAAAGTCGAACCATCCAGGTGCGCAGCAGAAGACGGATGCCATGGAAACAGTCGAAGCGGAATCCAAACCTGCCTTTGTCGCCGCCACCACTGTCGCTAGTGGTGCAAAGACAGCACAGATGATCGACGATGCGGTGGATATCAAGAACGCAGAAGTCGTCGGCGGTGACGATGACGATGACGACGACCTTCTCTAGATCCAAAAGCATTGGGTTTGCGCAATACCATCGATTTGCAAACCCTCATCTCGTGTGAATGACTCGTTTGTGGACCCAAGACAATTGCTTCGAGTGCTCAGCTCATCCTCCCTAAACCTGTCGAGCGTGATATCGGCTCCCTCTACACAGACTGTCACTCCAAATTTCGCATTTGAACCACCCAGAAGGATTCTCTAGAGCCATACAACCATCCGTGTCTACAACTCTTACTCCGACGGAGGAACATATGGGTTGATCAAGTTGTCGCTAAACGCCTTCAACCTGTCCGTTCCCCTCACTTCTTCTGTCAAGAGGGGCATCTTGACGATATGGAAATCATCTGCATACAACTCCTCCATCTCCTTGACATACTTGTCCTGCATCTGTTTCCTGACCCTGCAATGTTCGCAGTTGCTCGCCTTCTTGGGGTACAGGAGCTGGTTGCAGACGATCGAGTGCGTATCGATTTCGTACTGGGTGAGTTCCTGGATGAGGCGTTCGGTTTCGTAGAGCGAGAGGAATTCGGCGATACACACGCAGACGAATGTGGTCTTTTCAGGATCCTTGAACTGCGTGTTGACTTCGGTGATGACTTCGCGCATGGATTCGAGCTTGGCGAACATGTCTTCCTGCGAGCCCGCAGCGCCGCCGCCGAGCATGGACTGGAACTGGCCGAGCATGGGTCCGAGCGAGCGACCGAGCGTGGAGAACTTGGCGAGCGCCTTTTCGAGCACGCTGGGGAAGGAGAGGAAGCGCAGAGTGTGGCCGGTGGGCGCGGTGTCGAAGACGATGATCGAGTATTCCATCGACTTGACGTGCTTCATGATTTCTGCAAAGCCCATCGCCTCGTCGACACCTGGGATGGCAAATGCGAGGTCCTGCATCATCGATCCCATCGCTCCACCGGACGAGTCGGATTGCTCGATCATCTCCTGAATCGACGAATTGGGGTCGATCTCCATGGCAGACAGGTTGTCGAATCCGTTGACTTTGGTAGCTTCTTTGCCGAATTTCTGTCCGAATGCATCCGAAAGGTTATGTGCTGGGTCGGTCGAGATGAGAAGCACCGACTCACGCACTCTGGAAAGCTGAATGGCAAGCGAGCATGACGTCGTGGTCTTGCCTACACCACCTTTGCCTCCGACGAACAGCCATTTGAGCGTCTTTTGATCGAGGATGTTCTGCAACGTGGGCGGAAGCGCGTCTTCTACGACGGCGGTCGACATTTTGCGGATGTATTATCAGCCAGTTGGATGCTGATATGCGAAGCTAGTTGGGGTGGGATGTTGGCGGATGAGGTGGGGAGGAAGGATGTCGTGAGCGAAACTATGCCATTCGACCGCTTCTTTTCAGGCCGCACAGAAGAAACACAAGGCACAGGCCGTGACGCATATAAAATCCAACCACTCCAACTCAGTAACAGCACCGCACAGCCAATTTTACCATTTTCAACGCTCAACACAGCACAGCACAGCACAGCACAGCACAGCACAGCAAACCCACGCGCCGCTTCCTCCACCTGTCCACGTCGGCTTCCACCATATACCGCGAGCTTCCAGGCCATGCTAGGCAAGAACAATATGCTTCCTTCATACCGACCCCCCACCTGCGCCATACTGTACTCCCACTGGCGAACCAACACACACGAATTTATCAGATAGCGCCAAAACGTTGAACATTGCTCTACATCAGATCTTCCTCTTGACCAGATTCATCAGCATGTCAAACGAGTTCCCGTCTGGTTGTAACTGAATCACCCCATTCACCCCCGCATCCTCACTACCACCCCATGCCTTAGCATCCTTGGCATACACGTTGCTCGTCCTGGGCACAGCCTGCAACAGTCCATAGTCACTTGAGATCCCCACAATCCTCACACTCTCTTCCCTACCTCCACTTCCCCCGTCCGTATTTTCCCTGATCGCATCGGAACTCAACGTCGTCTCCTGATCGCTGTGCAACCACACCTGTCGATACCTCTCTACGAACGGTCTAAAATCGCCATTGTGAGCCATAAAAGTCTTCCAGATCGAGTCAAATGTCGACAAGATCGCACCGCCGAGCTTCTCCTGTGTGATCTCATCCAGCAAGTCGCTCTCCCCTCCCCCGCTCGCTCGAACCGACTGGTTGTGAATCGCAATCAGATCCGAAACCGACGTAGTCGGACGAGCGTTGAGACAGTTGACGCCACATCCGGAGATGAGTACAAACTCATTCCCTCCACTGAACTGCGAGTTAACCAGAATCCCACCGAGCTTAGCATACCGCTTCCCGCCAAGTTCGAACGTCGCCGTCTTGGTCCTCTCCCCGCCTTCCGCCACAGCATCGAGCGGTGGGATCTCGGCGTAAATATCGTTGGGCCACTTAATCCTCACTTGCCCCGCCACCCTCCTCCCCGCCTCCGAATCACCCAACGCCAACCGAACGCCTTCGACCACAGCCAACCCCGACAGATACTGCAGGAACACTGTCTTGCTCGCCATCGCCACCGGTACTCTGAACACGCTCGAGAACTGCAAACACCCCTTGGGCGAGATCCATCGGTTGCCTCCTCGACCTCTTCCGCTCATCTGTTGAGTCGCAAAGAACGTTGTCCCCACAGGAAGTGCCGACAGAAGCCGGAAGTTCTTGTCCAGCATGGTCTGCGTCGAAGTCACCATCTGCGTGTACAACATCGGTGTGCCGAATTTGAACTCACCTCCGGCACTCGGAGACAAAGACGTCCCGAACGGGTTGAAAGGATCGAAAGCGGGACGCCAGCTCGACCAATGTCCCGCCTCCTTCTCCTTCTCCTTCTGCACGTTGACACCACGGAAATGCTCCAAATACCTTTCGTACTCATCGATATTCCAATACGGTAAGATCTCGGCGGATGGGCGCTGCTTCTTGCAGATCAGCATATACTTTGGAACCGAATCCAGATCGACTTCCTTGACCGGTGTGGATTCCTCCGATTGTGCCTCCGCAGACGTTGCAGGTAGGATCGGTTTGGCGAACGCTTCGTAGTCGGCAGAGATGCACAAAGCCTGAGCCTCGGCGATACTCCTTTCGTCCGCCTCCACAAAATGCATTGCGTCGTTGGAATCCTTGACACTCGCCAGCTGGGCAGATTTGAGCGCCTCGCGCGCTTCATACCCTTCAATATGCGCGGCAGAAGCGGATGTCTTCTCTGCAGCAAGCTTGCAAACGATCGCATCCACGGTCGCGTCCGAGTGATTGCCAAGCGAGGCCAGGAAGATGGGTAGCAGCTTGGGTTCCGCTGTTTCAACTGCTTTGCCTGTCGCGCTCGGCCCTGTTGCGCTGATAGTCGCAGTTGAAGCTGCCCACTCTGGCAGCTCGGATCTGAGTCCCAATCGTTGGGTGAACAGCTTGTGCAGCCACTGCAGTCGACGCTGTTCGTGCACGCGAAGCTGCCTATCCCGCTCGTCCCGATCCATCCTCTCCTGTCCCTGCGTATGGTGGTTCTCCGCCAACAATACCGGTGTCGACGTTGGCAAGAGCGGGAATTCTGGATGCGTTCCAAACAACAGCGCCTTGCCCGACCCGACGTTGCTCAACACCACCGCCGCTTGACCTCCGTAATCCGGTCGCCTCGCTCGTGTCTTGGTCTGCGTAAGATCAATGTCGAGCTCAAGTTCGTCCGGTTGCGTCTGGCCATACCTCGCTAGGACCTCGACTCCTTGTCCGGCGAATGTTTCCGCATCGATGAAGGCGCCGCCGCCGTTGTAGTGGCATCTCCATCGATCGTTCTGTTGCGTGCGGTCTATATCCACGATCCTGGCGCCCTTGTCGGACTCGTATACAAACCCAGGGTACACCGTCCCTTGACAAACCCCGGGAAAGAAGCGCAGATACGGTCGCGCACCATCCACCTCCATCCGCGTCCCCTTCTCGAACGAACAATGCGACGAGGCGTAATATGCACCAGCACAGATGCCAAGGAAACTTCCACCACTCTCGACGTAGCCCCTCACCTCGTCGGCAGCATTACGGGATATCGAAGAAGCAGTGCCGAGCTCTGTGGTGCGAGAGTAGGGTTTGGAGAGTTCGGCGACGTAGGGCAGATCGCGTCCACCGGGGAGTACGACGAGCGCAGTGCCCTTCTGCCAAGGGTCCAGTGCCAGGGTGCGCGCATCGACGGTTTTGACGTCGTACGTGGTCAGCAGCGTTCGCAGCGTTTTCAGCGTGTGGTGCAGGGCAGAAGTCGAGACGCCAGGACCGGAGTAGACGAGCACGTCCGACATGGTTGTCCAGCTTCGCCAAGGTTTCGAATGGAAGAGGGGTCTCCCAGGTGAAGGACCGTTGCTAGCTACCCACCGAGAAGCACAGGCAGCTCCAGGGGGGGCCTGCCGCCAAGCAAACGATCGCGATCTCGTGAGCAGAGGTGGAAGGAAGAGCAGCTTGGCTTCAAGTTTCTAAGGTCACTGGTGTTGCTGCTCGGACTCGCTTGATCAGAGATGGATGGATGGATGGATGGATGGATGGTGTTACCAATTAGATAGCACATGGCTGTCATTCACAACTGCGCTCGATTGAATTTTCTGAGAAGAAGCACCGATTCTCCTCCTCCACACTATATGCTCGAATACCCCACAAAGAAGCAGCAAGCTTCCAGTACACAGATTTTGGAGGACGTTGCAACAAATTCTGTCCCGGCTAGCTCAGTCGGTAGAGCGTCAGACTCTTAGTTGACGTATTTCTTACGTGATCAAGGGTTTCCGAGGTTGCCTCGGTGATATCTGAATGTCGTGGGTTCGAGCCCCACGTTGGGAGATTTTTTTTCCTGTTTGCCTTGATGAAGGTGTTGGATTTTTGGTGCTTTTTTTCGCCTTCGATTTTTAGAGTTTGCGGCCAACAGTGTGGTCGTAACTCCCTCTAAACACTGAAAGACATGCACCGTATCGCTCAGGAGATCACTCACATTTTTAGAGATCAAGTCATCGAAGCATTCAATGCACCACGCCATCTCTAAGGGAGTGTTTAAGGGAGTGATGTTTGCAGTGCAGTCAGATTGCAACAGAGCAAAAGAGGAACGATGAAACAGCATAATAGGGTATAATAAGCAAACGTCGACTTTGCATTCGCTTGCTTGCTTGGATGCTTGCTTGGCTGCTTGGCCGCCTAACCGACTTTCTTGAACCCGCCAAAGTTGATACCCACACAACTGACCGCAAACTGGACTGGATTGCTGATCTTGGCCATCACCTCCTTTTTCCTTCTCATCTCCTGATCCTCCTCCTCCTCCTCCTCGTCAATGTCATCTTGGCTAGCTTGACTGTGGTCCTGCTCGTCATCGTCGGCGGGGGCTGCATCGTTGGAGAGCGTGCCGGTGGTGCTGTTGTCTGCGGGGGAGATCTTGAAGCTGACGCCCAGAGCGTCCTTGATATCGCGCATCATCTGGATCGCATTCGCCGTTGGATGGGCCATTGTGCATTTCGCCACATCCTGTGGACTCAGTGCCATCAGCAACAGTGTCAATGGCTGGTGACTTCGATCGATGCATCCACGCTGTGCGATTTCTTCCAACAACAACCTGGCCGCCGACTGCGCCAGATCTTCAGGCAATCCTGGATCTTGCGTCCTACTCGCCGCTTCAGCAGAATAGATCGCCCCCGTCGTGGACGTGGCGAGCAACGTCAGTGCAAACCCAGGCGACTTTCCCGAATCCTCTCCCCGATAAACATCCGCAAACAGATACAAATCCGGAATATACCGACCCAGCACACCGCGTGCCGCATCGATCAATCGATTCGCCATCTGCGGACTCACCCTCGTCGAAGTCGCAATCCCACGGATCTTCTTGATCCTCCCGGGAGCCGTAAAGTTGAGCGTACTCAGATGCTTGATCACGGGACACCTGAACACCACTTCTCCGCCGCCGAGAGGGGCCGAGCCACGTTTGGCGATGCGCAATTCAAGCGAGCTCGCCAGCGTCGACACTTGATCCAACGGCATGAACAGCGATAGATGCGGCAGAGTTACGGTGCGGATAGTATCGACGCCCAGATCGCCATCCACGTTCGTCACTCCACGCAGCGTAAGGTGCAACTCCTTCTTGGCAAAAGGTGCCAGAACCACCATCCATTCCAACCAGTATCCAATCCCGCGTGTCAAGCTGCACTCATGGACAACCTTGCCGCCTGCGATGACTCCTGGTTTGAGCAACACCGATGTACCCGTGTACGAGATCTCGACGTGCGATCCGTTGGTGACTTTTTCCACGAGGCGGAGGAAGTTGGCTTCGAAATCGCGGATACCGGGGGAGGACGAGTCGGGACGGATCGAAACGATTCGAACCGGTCGTTGCGATACGAGTGAAAGGATCAGACGTTGGCGAAAGTTTCGATGGCCAGTGAATCGCAGCAGCCGCGATTTCTGCTCGACCGCATTGGATGCTGTCGATGTCGACGCCGATGGAGCCATTCTTGTTGCACTGATCGATGTCGATGTCCGGTTTCCTTGCGATCTGAGGTGTTTCTGCAACAAGCTGATGGTTAAGGTGATAGTAGTGTAAGGAGAATCCCAGTGACACAGATGAGAACCGACAGAGAGAATAAAAGTGGAATATATTCGCCTTCGGCCCCAAAAATCTTTCCAAAAAAAAATAAAAAAAAATCTCAACTCTGTTAAGAATTGTCTCGAGTCAAAGAATAAAATCCCACAAAATATGTTAGTTCACGATAGTTTCCCCGATCCACATTTTCGATATGCGATATGCGGTATGCACCAGCGACTTCACTACAATATGCGGTATGCTACAGCACAGACGTCGCAACCTCAATTTTGTATATAAGTTGGTCAGATTCACGTATTTTAGCAGCCGAAATTCCAGTTAGTTTCTCATTTATTTTTCACAGGTTATGAGCCCAAGCTACTCCTCTGCAAAAGCTAAGTAAAAGAAAGAGATACGACATCAGACCAACAAACATTAACCAAGTAACAAGATAACACAATGGAAAAAGAAAGTGGACTCCTCGGCATTCCCAAGCTCAAGTCGTTGGACGACTACTTCGCTTGGAAGGAAGACTTCACTGCAGTAATGATGTCGAAAGGTAAAGTGTACATGTGCATCACGCAGAGTATGGATAAACTAAGTAAAAATTCCGCTAAATCGAAGGAAGAATGGGACGAAGCAGCCATGAAGGCAAAAGGTATGATACTATACGCGATTGGTCAGGACTACAGACACCTGGTGAAGTCACTAGACTCCGCACACGAGATGTGGGAGCGACTTCGCGAACATTTTGAAGAAAGGCTGAGCCTAAGGCTCGTAATACTAAGAAGTCAGTTAAACACAATCAAGCAAGAAGACAAGGAAAGTGTCGACTCATTCGCATCAAGAATCGCCAAAATATGCGAACAATTAGACCTAGTCGGAGACAAGATGGACATCGAACGGCGCATGCTAGCGCTACTAACCGGACTTCGCCCAGAATACAACCAATGGAAAGCAATGATACAACACGAAAACGACACATACAAGAAATTCATGAAAAGAGAATTTCAATTTCAGGACGAAAATGGAAAATTACACAAGGTCACTCAAACAATTGACGAAGTCAACGAGTTGGAAAGGTACAACGACGCTCTGAGGTCGCTCAGAGCACGAGAAGAAGAATTACTTCGAGAACAAGCGACGCGCTCAAACAACAGGTCGGAAATGGCGATGTCAGTGGGACCCCAACAAGTGGGCCCGCGACAACACAACAACTACGCCGTCCGAACATGCTACAAATGTGGCAAACCAGGCCACATCCAGGCAGTGTGTGGACTCAGATGCACAAAGTGTGGGCGTCTAGGACATCACACTGAACACTGCAGGAAAGGCGCTATGATGTCGAAACAGAGACCCGGGACCAAGGCCACGGAATCAGCTCACGTGGCTTCCACACAATTCGGCGAAGAAAACAATCAAGAAACGGACGTGTCAAACACTGCAGACCCTGCAGCCGCATACAATCTCCACTTCGCAAGTACAGCTCAAGTGATTACCGATGTCATCGGTAATCACAAATCCCTCCTCGCTGACCGAAGTCACATCAGAGATGAAGGATGGGTCCTCGATTCAGGGGCATCGTCACACATGACGAACAAGAAGGAGTTCTTCCACACGTTGACGAGGAAAGGAGAAAATTTACGAATTAGGACGGCGACAGGCCAGGAAGTCAAGGTCGAAGGAACGGGAAAAGTGGAATTCGTACCAATCATAGATGGCAAACAGGGTGATGTCGTAACACTTGATGAAGTGCTCTACGCTCCAGAACTGTCGGCCAACTTGATTTCGCTTACAAACCTAATCAAATCAACAAAGATTAACTTCGACACAGGACGAAAGGATATAGCTGCCGAAATCAGCTCAAATGGAAAGAAAATACTACAATGTAAATACGAAGGAAACATGATGGTGTTGCAAGGACACACTATCAAACGCGAAGTCGCCAACCTCACAAATATCAAGGACACGGACATCGAAGCCTGGCACAGGCGCCTTGGTCACGCCAACACAAAATCAATTAAAGAAGCAATCGAGACAGGGACCGGCAGAAGAATCCCAAACAAGACTGCCATAAGGATCCAGTGCGACGTATGCGAGGTGGGAAAACACACGCGAAGTCCATTTGACAGATCAAACTCGAAGTCGACCAGACCCTTGGAGATGGTTCACTCCGACGTCATGGGTCCATACGAAGAAGACCCAAAAGGTAATAAATACGTTCTCACCTTTGTTGACGACTACTCAAGGCACGTCACTGTCATACCAATGAAGTGGAAGGACCAGGTCACCCTGTTCTTCCAAGTCTACCACAAATACATGACTACGATGACGGGGCAAAAGGTAGCATTCCTTCGCAGTGACAACGGAGGAGAGTACATCAACGATAGGATGGCGGAATTTCTCACCGAAAACGGCATACAGCATAGGCGTACAGCGCCATACACGCCACAGCAAAACGGTGTCGCTGAAAGGATGAATCGAACCATTATGGACATGGTCCGATGCATGCTCTATGAGTCAGGATTACCCACGCGATTTTGGACTCATGCGGCAATGCATGCAGGACACATTCGAAATCGCATACCCAACGATTGGACTGGCGCTGCGACGACACCACAAGAAATGTTCCTTGGAGATAAGGCTCAAAAGGATATCGAAACGATTCGACCATTCGGATGCACAGCCTACGTACACATCCAGAGGGCCGAACAAGGACCAAATTCAAAACTTCAACCAAGGAGCAGAAAAATGATACACCTAGGCTCAAGCAAGGAACACAAAGCGTATGACGTTATCGACTTCAACCTAGTCGACGTAAAGGTAAGCCGGGACGTCACCTTCGTTGAAAGTGAGTTTCCCGCCAAGAAAAACCATACATTCCGGCCAAACCAAGTAAACGTGGACGAAAACCCACAAGTAAGCAACGAATCGATCATAACGAACGAAGTCACAAACCCAGAAAACGAAGGAGAAGTGGAAATTCAAGAAGTGGACGGAGTGGACGAAGTCATATATGCGAATTTGACGACACAGATCGACTTCGACCAGATGCCAAGGAAGAGTCTTGACCCAATTAGCCTCGAAGACGCACAATCAAGGACGGACTGGCCAAAATGGAAAGAAGCAATGGATAAGGAACTAGCCAGCCACAAGGAAAACGAGACCTGGGAAGTCTGTGCCAAACCAGCTAACGATGGCCACGTTGTCGACTGCAAATGGGTTTACAAGCTCAAGCTGAACCCGGATGGATCTCTTGACAAGTATAAGGCAAGGCTCGTTGCCAGGGGATTCACACAACGGGAAGGAATCGATTACGAGGAAACATTTGCCCCAGTACTCAAGTTCTCGACATTAAGAATCCTAATTGCACTGACAACCTCACTGGACCTGAAAATGGAACAGATGGACGTTGTCACAGCATTCCTAAATGGGATTATTACCGAAGACATTTACATGAAACCGCCGCCAGGATACTGGAATGGCAAGACATTAAAGCTAAAGAAGGCACTCTACGGCCTTAAGCAAGCAGGAAGAAGATGGTACGAGAGGCTCGACGCGAGCCTCAGGGAAATGGGATTCACAAGGATTGAAAGTGACTTCGGGGTGTACAAACTGGGGACATTGTCGAAGTCACTATGCATCATCGCGGTCTATGTTGACGACATCGTAATCGTTACGAGGTCACAAGATGACATGGACACCTACAAGAAGGAACTCACCAAGCGTTTTAAGATGACTGAAGGAGGCAAGCTCAAGTATATACTCGGACTAGAAGTCACATGGGGGCTAAACGAAACCAAACTCAGTCAATCGGCATACATCAAGCGATTGGTCGGAAAATTCCTAAGGGAGGATGAAAAGGGTGCGACAACGCCGCTTCCGACAAAAGAAGAAAAGCCCGATGTCACCGCACTCGACGAAAACGAACACAAGAAATACAGGATGATTGTCGGATCGCTACTGTACGCGGCCACAGGCACGAGACCCGACATAAGCTACGCCACTGGGCGACTTAGTAAGGAACTTCAAAATCCCACGAAGACGTCTATGAAGTGTGCCATACATTTGCTGCGTTATCTAAAATGCACGCAAAACATTGGAATCCACTTCTATAAAGGAAATGCGACGTCAGACGTGCTGGAAGGCTACAGTGACGCTGACTTCGCTGGCGACACAGACGATAGGAAGTCCACAACCGGTGTAGTAACCGTTGTATACGGATCCCCAATAAACTGGCTCTCAAAGAAACAAGGATTAGTTGCCGACTCGACAACCGTAGCCGAATACATTGCCATAACCGAATCTGTCAAAGATATCATATGGACGCGTGCCCTGCTAGCGGAGCTTGGACTTCGACAATATGAATCAACTAAGGTTCACTGCGACAACACTGCAGCTAGGCAACTTGCTGCAGATCCGAAATTTCATGCACGAACTAAGCATATTGACGTGCGATTCCATTTCATTAGGGAACACGTCGGGAATGGCGATGTAAAAGTGGTACCGGTGACAACGCTGCAACAAAGGGCAGACTGCCTCACAAAGTCACTCGGGCCAACGAAAATCGAGGAAGGCCGACGCATGCTCAACATGCACTAAAACTCAAAATAAAATTATACGGTCGGCGCCACATGTGAAGTAAAGTGGGCCAAGGGTACACTCAAGGTTCACAAAACCAAGAATAGGGGTGACATCGTGACAAAGGTGGGGGGACAAAGCATAATGAAGACACCGAAGTGATCCGAAATAAACTTCATTCGGATGCACCAAGGAAAAGGAACGAAAAGAAAATTAGAAATCCCGAAAGGGAAAGTTAAATTTGGTGGGACGTTCAAAATTACCGTCCCGAACCGTCACCGAACGTGACTTCGGATATCAAGTACAAGGAAAATACTACGACTTCGTCGACCGAAATCGCCGGAGGTCAAAGGGAATACGATTGATTAGTGGTCCGATGCCTCAACCATGAAGACAAGCACGCACAAAGCGTTAAGATTGCGCAGAACGATAACGGCGCAAAGAGGATAGAGCGCACCGAAATCAGACCGTACGGAGGTGCGCAGATATGGCGACATCGACAGGCAACTCAGCAGTCTAGCTCAAGCATTTGCTACGGCTGTACAGCGAAAACGGTGCGAAATGGTAAAGGCAAGATGATTTCTCAAGCAAGCGTATAGCGAAACAGGGGGAGCTACGAAGTAGGGGGAGAAAAGTTATATATAGGATCGCCAACATCGACGAAGAGGAGGTAATTCAACCATCCGACAACACTCAAACCCCCCCCACACACACACACACATCCCATTCTACACCACTCATTATGGCGACCACTCGCCCTATCCACATTCGCTTTGAAAGCGACAGCAGCAACAGCAACGGCGGTAGTGACTCTGATGAGAGTGCTACCAGTTCGGTAATTCAGAGGCGCATGATGGCGATGGTGTGCGACGACGGTGGAGACAGCGAGGAAGGAGGGTCCGACTTCGCGGATAATGGAGAGGAGGACTCGGATGATGGCCAGGAGGGGGATAACGAGGAAGAAGAGGGCGGCGAGGAAGAGGAGGAGGAAATCGAGTTGGAGCCAGAAGCTGAGGATGGGGATGACGGAGGGCAGGACCCGGAGGAAAAGTGTCATACCTGTAGAGTAGGAAGGCACCGATGTCAGCATCCAGCAAAGGTCGTCAAGCGAGGAAGTCGCAGCACCAAGTGCTTTCGGTGCTATAAGAAGAAGAGACCTTGTTCGCTGGATACTAATGTCCGCTCCCTCAACTCGCGAAGGACTCAACTCGACAATGCTCGCCGCCAGGGAGAACTTCGAGCAGCAAGGAGCGACTTCGAATCAACGATGCGAACGCTGCGCGCCAAAGACACTGCCCTAAATGCCACCATCGAGAATCTTCGAACCACCGGAGAGAGAACCATGCAAATGCTCGACGATTACATTGGCTTTGATTATCAACTACGACTACTAATTCAACAGCTCAGCGTACATTGGTTCGAGGGAAATAACGAAATGCTCGGGGAATACTTCGACTTTCTCGCTAGATACGATCTCTGCGAGCCCCTGGACGACGAAGACTTGGAGCGCGAGCATGACCCCGAAGTCGTAGTCACGCGATGCATGGAGGATCCGAGGGCGTTCTCAAACACCAGCGACAACGAACAATAAGTATAAATACAATTCCAAAATCCTGTTCCTAGAATCCTTCCCCTGTTACGAAGTCCGCCACTCAAGTTTCAAGCGATCATATCGATGTCGCAACACTCTTTGCCTCGAAGGGGGAGTGTTAAGAATTGTCTCGAGTCAAAGAATAAAATCCCACAAAATATGTTAGTTCACGATAGTTTCCCCGATCCACATTTTCGATATGCGATATGCGGTATGCACCAGCGACTTCACTACAATATGCGGTATGCTACAGCACAGACGTCGCAACCTCAATTTTGTATATAAGTTGGTCAGATTCACGTATTTTAGCAGCCGAAATTCCAGTTAGTTTCTCATTTATTTTTCACAAACTCTTCCGCTCCACCAACTTTCCGACTTCCGAGAATTCTTGCTTCCAACCATATCTTCTCAGCTAGATCGTGACCACAGTATACTCAAACAAAGAACTTGCTCAAGGGATCGAGAAATACATACATACATACATTGCACATGCGATAGAAACAAGTTACGATACAAATACAGTGAGACCTCGCCAATCAGAACGGCTTGGCCAGGCACATAAAAATGCCAAATGACGGAATAAAGACATAGCAAGCGGACAACTATCGGCAAGCCTATCAGTGTTCGGGCTCTGCACAGTGGAAATACTCCCTGAACACCGGCTCGGTCCTGATCAACGGCTGTTCCACAATCGTATTGTAAACATGCAGGAAGAGCTCGGGGAACCTCCTGGTAAAGTAGTTGAGATATCCATCCGGCAAAGGCCCCAAGATCTTTTTCAAAGTCGGTGGCAAATCTTGGTAGTGATGCTTCTTGTTCCGCATCGCACGCAACAGATCCTGCACCGACGTTGGGTCGTACTTTCGGAATTTGCCCAGATTCTCCAGGAACAGCTTGTCGCAACGACGATGCCAGTCGGTGCCCAGGACGTTGCGCGCCTTGGATTCCAGAACCACGAGAGAAGCAGTGGGTGGGTCCTTTTCCATAATCTCGAAGCGGTCCGAGGCGTCTTGGAGGAAATTGAGTCGTTTGTTCGGATCCCAGAAGTAAGGATGAGTCAACACTTTGGCCGCTGACGGACGCTGACGAGGGTCGTGACAGACCATCTTGAGCACAAGGTCCTGGGCTTCGTGTCCTTCCTCGCCCAGACCATCCAATCGCGAAAGGTCGACGCGCTTTCGGATGATGTTCATCTCGCGCTCAAACCTCGATCCGAATGGATGGTCGCCGTTGGACAGCACATAGTATGCCAGACAGCCCAGCGCAAAGATGTCGACGGCACGCGTCAAGCGCGACTTCTCCTCGCGCGAAGGGTTGGCTCTGTTCGGATGGTTGCCCATGGACGACTCGGACTCGGATCCAGCGTCCAGGTTGACGTCGCCACGCAAGATCTCCGGAGCACGCCATCCCACGGTTCCTCCTGGATTGTTGACGGTTTGGGAGAAGCTGGTCTGTGCCATGCCGTCCAAACGCTTCGAGAGACCAAAATCCGAAAGCAGCATCTTGAGGTGTCTGCCGTTGGTCGAGGTAGCCACCAAAATGTTCTGCGGCTTGATGTCACGATGTACGATCGACAGCGAATGCAGATGCCGCAGACCAGAACTGATCTGTTGCAGTGCCCGCTTGGGATCGAGCAGATTGCTGAGATCGCGATAGTCTGCTGGTCTCTCCACCACTTCGGCCAGGCTGGCTGGGCAAAGCTCCAGAGCAATGAACAGGAAGCTGGGCGTCAACTCCTTGTAAAAGTACCGAATGACGTTGGGATGGTTGTCAGCCGACTCGAGAAGCGAGACTTCTTTGGAGGCCACGTGGACGAAATCACGCAGCAGACGCTTGACAGCCACTGCACGTCCTTGGAACGTGCCTCGGAACACAACTGTGCCTGAAGATCCGTAGCCGAGCACCTCGTCCGAGATGGTAAGCGACGATGTGCTGACGCCATTGGTCGGACTGGCACCTGCAAACTGGCTAGCGCCATGCGCGGCGATTTGGGCCGCGGCCTTGCCAACCGATGCAGCATCTTCCTCCTCGAAGCCACCCCAGCCAGTATTGAGCAGAGGCGATCCAAGCTGCGGTGACATCAGCTGTTGTGCGCGCTGCAGACTGTCGCTTGCTCCCAGAGCTGCCGTGCGCAGATTGCTTAGTTTGCCAGCCTTGAGCTCTGGCTGCATGCGCTTTCGTGGCGTCGTAGGCTCGTTCTCGTTGGACGAGGCGCTGTCCGACGCATTTGTCGCACTCTCATTGCTGGATCGGCTGGCATCCACACCATTAGGCTTGCGAGGCGGCGTGGCTCCAACATGGTCTTGTGCGCCTTGAGAGCTTGGAGTTCGCTGAGGCTTGCCAATCTCTGTCTCGTCTCCTTCCGCATTTAAGTCATCTGCATCGTCGACCCTGTCCATGGTGCTGTCTTGGGCCTCTGCTGCACTGCCTTCCTTGCTACTACCCTTGGCAGCCTTGGCAGCGACGGCAGCGCCGCCACGCTTGCCTCTACGTCTTCTTTTGTTCTTGTTTTTCTTGGCATTCGCGCTGGAACCATCTTGGCCGTCCTCTGCATCGTCATCGTCGACATCGTCGGCTTCCAGTTTCGAGGTGCTTGGACGCGTAACGGACGCTGATGTAGAGGAAGCGGATTTGGTATCCTTCTTGGAAAGGTTGATGGCCTTTTGCAGCTGTCGTTCTTCCTCCGCACGAAGCTTTTCGACATTGGCCTCGCCGGAAAAGCCGGCCTCATCTTCCTTGAGTACGGGGATCCATACCACACCTTTGGCGATCTCAGCTGCCTGTTTCTCAGCTCTTGCCTTCTGCTCTTGAAGCCCAAGGTAGGTGGCGCCTGCCAAAACCGAGATGACGAGCACGCCAATGACTTGAAGCAAGACGAGCGCCAAGCGTGCTTTCCAGGGCCGAGCTGGACCATCACCGTGATCGGATGGGCGTTTTGGCTTGCGAAGCGATTCGCTCGACTCATCGTCTTCAGAATTGCGACTTTTCGGTCGATTTGTGCGAGGCGAGGATTTCTCCTTGCCCTGAATTGATCGCGATGGCTGCGAGGATGCCGACGAGGAGCGATCACTTTGCGATCCATTATGGACAGAAGGGCTGTCTGGCTGAAAGGCGGGGCGATCACCGAGGCCGAGTCGCGGCTGGCTGCCATCGATTTCCAGCGTCGGATGTGCTGCGAGAAGCGTGTCACGCAGCCTTCCTTCTGCTGTCGAGTCGATTCGAAGCGAGTAGCTGCCGAGCCAGCACCCAAACGAGAGGCACTTGCGCTGGCCTTCGTGAGCCCAATCGCGCTGCGACGGCGGCAGGCCGGGGTACCAGTCTCCGTCAGCCGACTCGGAACCATCTGTGAGGCCCGCAGAAGCTCTTGAGGTGAAAGCCACCAACGGGAAGCGATGCGAGCTCATCGCGTACAAGCTGTCGCCAGCGATACCGAGGTAAGCCGAGCGACGCATTGGTGCCACGGCGCCATCATATTCACGCGCTTGATGATCTCGGTTCTGATGCTCGCTGATTTGCGGGAAGATGCGGTGCAGCGGTGCAGGTGGATGGGCTACCAAGATCGGCCGGCTGAGCGACCTGGTGTTCTGGAGATGAGGTGCTGGATAGACTACGTCAAAGACACCAGCAACGCTGGCACGCAGCTCGGTCGACCAGAGTGGTCGAGAGTGGTCATCGCCCGAAACATCGCCGCGGGCTGCACGATCTGATTGGGTGAGGTTGAAGCACACGACGCTGCCCTCTTCAGGCATGCCGAGCATGGCGCGTTGATCCGGGTGATCGGCTTGTGTCCATAGGATCTGGATGTCGCGGTCACCTGCATTTGGAGCAAAAGTGCTGAAATGAAGCGTCTGAAGCGCTTCTGGCGAGTTGCGGGAATGGATGTTGAGGATATAGTCGGTTCTGCCGATGTAGGCGAGCTGGGACGTCCATTTGGACGAGGATCCGGAGAGTGTCGGTTCGTCATCAATGCAAGACTCGGCGCTGGCAAAGTCGTTGCCCTGCTTGGCGCCGAATGGGGATGCCAGAGGGTTGGGATCCAGATCGTGAGCCTGCGAACCGCACCACACGCCGGATTGTCGCCCGCCAAAGACGGCACCGAGCTCTCCTGTTTGGATATTGAGCTCGACGAGGGTGGTCTGCTTCTGACCAACAAAGACGCGGGAATCGTCACCTGCAAACGAGAACGGGCTGAGCTCAACAAGCTGAGGCAACGTCAACGGAAGCTTGTCCAGCTGAACACTTCCGGGCCCACCGCTTGCCGCATCGGCCGAAGCTGTCTTGGCGGTTGCTGAAGACAGTACGTAGATGTCGCCAGCTGACGATGGCTCGACTATGTAGATGCCTCCAGTTTCGAGCAAGGGTGAAGATTCGCTGAGAGGAGAAGCAAAGGCGAGTCCGCCCTGCGCTAGTTCGGCGAATGATCTTTGTTCTTTGCCATAGAGAGCTGTGACAAGTGGTCGAAGAAGCGAGTCGGATTCGTGGCTGGCATGTGGTGACAAGGACCAAAGCTGTCTGCCTGACTCTCGATCTAATGCATAGAGTCCGCCTTCGACAGTGGTGAGAATGACGGTGTTGGCAAGTTGTAAATCAGCGGCGGAAGTTGGACGGGTGGATGGAACGCTTCGAAAACGTGAGCCAGCAGCGGCAAGTTGGTGTTGGCTGCGAGTTCGGATGAGGTCGCGCTGTTGTGACGTGGGAACGCTGGAGTTGGGATCATCGGCAAGACTGGCTGAGGCTCCTGAACAAGCATCAAAGACGACGACAACAAGTGCCCAGATGATGAGTTGCAAGAAGAAGTGGCCGCGGTACGATGTCGCGGCAAGCCGCCGTGGATTCGAGAGTGTACGAGGCATGTCGCAAGTATCACGACGACGGCTGACAAGATCGGAATCGCGTCTGTTCGAGGTTTTTTGACCGGCACCAAGGCCGTCCAGTCGGCGTCAGCACCGGTGGGACGTGGTGGGAACAGGACTTGAGCAGCGAGGCAACAACCTGTCCTGACAGTCTAGCACCTCAAGAAGCTGTAGAGATCGGGTCGAAGCGAGACTTGCCTGTCCGTCAGGTGCAAGGTTTCGAGACGAGTGTCTGCATGTGCAACGAGCGGCCTAGGAGGGCATGAGTGAAAAGAAGGTGACCACCAGGTAACCAGAAGAGGTGGGTTGGTTGCAGGATTGAAATGCGGTTGAACTCGGTTAGGCGACGTCAGCCATGCAGATTAGGAGGGGACGGTCCGTGGGTCGTGGTATCAGTCGGAGAGAGAGCGGTGTCGGAATCCGCTGAAGTGAGTTTGCAATCGAGCTCTGTCCTGATCGCGTTGAGGCAATGGACACGAACACGAAGAGATGCGATCAAGACGGAACCAAGCGGAGGTGTGGGAAGTGATACTGTACTAAGTCGGGACCGAGCACCATTTTACACTTTGGCGATACAAGCCCGTGTCGGATGGTTCAATACAGTAAGGCGTCAGTCGGCAGGCGGCAGTCGGCAGCCCAACCCAACTCTCACGCTACAATATTCACTCTGTAACTGTACCATTCAAACGGGTACAGCTCGAGCCAAGCAGGAGCGCCAGAGACGAGCCGAAAAACAAAAACCTTAATTTGGGCGAAAAAATTGCGCCTTTTTCTGCTCCAAAATCTGACAGGCGGCAAAAATCTCGACCCTTCTCGTGATGTGGAAGGGAAGCCACCATGCCTCTCGAAAGCAGAAGGGTCTCGAAGCCAGCCCTCGTGAAGCTCTGCCTGGGTTCACTTGGCCTTGTTATACAATATAATGCTCACAACCATCACAACGTTTGCGGATCTTTGATATGTAGATGGAGTATGAGACGTCAGAGCAGACGATGATTTCAGTGCCAAGACGGATAACGATGCGTGCCAAAGCATTCGCACTGTTGCAAATACAGTACAGTACGTTGTGCGCAGAACAAGGTGGAAGTCGGAAGATGCACTGCTTGGGTCCGCGGAACTGGATCGTCTGTTGCAACTACAGCACAGTACAGTATGCATGCTGTAACGATAGACCGCCTCTCATACTAACAGTGTGTAGCTTTATCCGCGGCCATGTCCAGTCATGTCGCGTCTCTCTCCGTCCCTTTTGTAGGTTGTGTAGAGAGGTACCCGTCCGTTCCTTCCTGCTGGAGTACAGTCGTGGAAAAGATTGAACAGTAATATCAAGCATGACAGGGGGGGGAGCCCCTGCATCGCCAACCGACTCTATAGAAATGCACGAGCTCTTCATCTTTCCATTACAACATGCGCAGCAGCCAAGAACCAAGTCATACAGTACAATACAGTACAGTACAGACAAGAAGTGTGGCAGAGCGGGTCTAAGTGCGAAAAGAGGTCGGCGCATCCGATCTCGCAGCGATGCAACCCGAGATCATCTTTCCACTTGCCCTTACTTGTTCTACTCATGTTGAATTGCCTCATCCTCCTGTTTTTCTTCGGTGCTCTCAGACAAGCGGGGGCGAGCCGAACGTAAGATGTCGGATGTTATCAAAGTCATGACAAGGGGCGAAAAGATTCAGCGCCGCACCAAGTCTTCTTGCACTGCCTCATGCTCGTCGCGTTGGAGCACATACAACAGACCGCCGACATGCGGACATTGGATTCCAGACATTGTTTCCAATGCGACTCGGTCGCTGCTTGGCCTCTTCTTACCGTTTCGGTGCAGCCGTGTCAAACGTTGTTCAATGCTGTTCAATGCAGGTCAATGTAGCAACACTACTAGTGCAAAACGGAACCGATTCATTCGACAGGCCCACGACGTGAGGACACCACGTACCGTACAGCAATGTACAGCTTGAGCTCAACATTCTCATCCTCGCTGCCAAGATGGGCAAGCCCCGTATGAGCCGTGTGAGCTCCCTCTTCCCTATTCGACACCATCCCACCGTCGAACCCGAACCAATCCTGAATCTGTCAAATGCCAATCTCGCAAGCGAGCAAGCAAGCAAGCAAGCAAACAAGCAAACAAGCATCGAGCGTCTAAGGTTCTGTTTGTTCCGTAGCCTGCTTGGCTCCGGCCCAACTACGCCGTGCTTACATCGATCCGACCGCAGACGGCGGAGGTCAGAAGCCGCGAGATTCGCCTTATGCTTTTGGACACGTCCTACAGTTCTGTACAGTCGAATCGCGGTTATTGAATACTGCAATAAATGAATATTTCACTAAATGGATACAAAAGACCCTGAACAATTTTGGGCTGGTGGTATATTCACTAATTTTCACAATTCAAATATTGAATACTAAACTGCGGGTCCCAAAGTTGGATATGCGCATGAAAATTCAAGCCGCGGTTACAAAATTTGTAGTTGGCATGTGAAAATTGTATTCCTGAGCTTGAAAAAAAGCATAAATATAGGCCGGAATTTCCTCAATTCCCCCTTTGTATTCACCACCATTCACAATGCCTAAATCCGCTTCCAAAATCACACATACAACTCTCCAGCAGCGATTAGAAATCGCCGAATACAAAACCAAGCATCCAAAATCAACTCACAAACAAATACAAGATTGGTTCTATTCCAAATACAACACTGCAATTAGCCAGCCTACTTTATCCCGGATTTTAAATTCAGCACCATTACAACACGTCAATAATCACCAACTACAAAGGAAGAATACAAAAACCGGAACCAATTCAATTCTAGAAAAGGCACTTTACCAGTGGTTTTCAACAACACAATACAAAATCAACATTACAAACGACATGATGATATTTAAAGCTAAGGAATTAGCAAATCATCCCGGAATTTCTGATCAATTGTATTCAATTGATTACAGTTCAGGCTGGTTAGAACGCTTTAAAAAGCGTTTTAATATAAAATCGCGATACAAACATGGTGAAGCGGCTTCAACTCCAGCAATACAACACAACAAAATACTCGAATTAAAACATCAAATATCCGATTACAAACCCGAAGATGTATACAACATGGATGAAACAGCTTTATTTTATCGATTACAAGGTCAACACTCCCTTTCAAATACGCAAATACCGGGATTTAAAACACCAAAAGACCGGATTACAATTGTATTATGCTGCAATTCAACAGGGACACATCAATTACCCCTTTGGATAGTTGGCAAATACAAAAACCCGCGCGCTTTCAAAGGCATCAATACAAATCGGCTACCAGCGGTATACAAATCCAACAAAAAAGCGTGGATGAATACAATCCTATTCAAAGAATGGATACATTGGCTTGATATTCAAGTTAATAGGCCAATACTACTTATACTCGACAATTTCAGCGGACATACAACAGACTTCAAACTCAACAATATAAAATTACTATTGCTACCGCCAAATACAACTGCCAGACTACAACCACTTGATGCTGGTATAATACGAGCTTTCAAATCGCATTACAGACGCTTGTATGGGCTTCAATTACTTCAAGATCTCAATACAACCCCATCTGGATTAAAAATTGGCCAAATCAGCATTTTAAGTGCGCTTTTCCTAGCTTCAGAAGCCTGGAAAAGCGTGAATACAAACACAATATACAACTGCTTCAAGCATACTGGCCTAATCCATCAATACAACACACCAAATACCAATTTGGAAAGCGAATTACAGGCAATACAAAGCGAACTTGAAGATATACAACTTCAATTGCCTATGGCTATTAGGATGGACATCAATACACTTCTAAATCACCCATTAGAGGCATTACAAATCGAAGATCAGGTAAGTAATGAAGATATTATTGACTCAGTAACCCAGGAGGAGGAGAATTTTACTCCAGAGGAGCAGGAGCAAGAAGAATTTGTTCCGGCCATCAATACAATTACAGCTTTACAGCATATCAAGGAGCTACAACAATTTGTATTGGAAAAGGTTACAAATGACAAGAGGGCATTACAAATTACCGGCCAGCTACAAAATTTAAAAGCAGAGCTACAATTGGACCAATACAAACGTGCCAAGCAGACTACAATTCTCAACTTTTTCAGTAAATAAATATTTCACTAATTGAATAGGATTTTCCCTGGCCCGACGTTATTCAATAAGTGAGAGTTGACTGTACTGTGTAATTATTTTCTTGCTTCCAGAGTCAAGGTACCTGATGCTGACTCTCTGACTCTGCCAACCTTTGAGCAAGGCTGTGCTGTGCGTGCGTCGGGAGCATCACTTGCATCAGCTGCATCGTTGCATTGGCCAATCACGCTTTGGTCGAGTCGACCCGACCACCAGAGAGTGAAAATTATTTCTCCTTTCCTTCGCAGGCGACCGCCTCCACCTGCCACACAAAAAAGGCGCTGCGCTGCGATTGAACAAGCTTTGAACCTGCAGTACAATACAGAGTAGCTACACGCTACGCTACTCTGACAGTCACACGTTAGATCTCGTTCCCGTTCCATTTCATGTCACGTCGCAGAGTGAGACCAACGCCATTATTATAATTGGCTTGTTTCTCGTTTTTCGTTTTTCGTTCTTCGTTTTTTTTTTTTTTTTTTTTTGGGTTGTGGATTTAGTCATTTTTTTTCTTTCCCCTTTTCACCCTCCGATCACCGCAGGCACACAGAGCGCTCGCTGCCTTGAAGCTGAGCGTGACTTTGTCGTTTTCTTACACTCGTCAAGGCTTCCATTTTTGCTCCTCTTCCCGTTCACGACCTCATCCACTTGACTCTTGACTCTGGGTCAAGCTCTACAGCATCACACAGCATCGATACCATCTGTGCATACCCTTTCATTGACGATTCATACCTCTTCCTCTTGACGTGCCTGTTCCGCTCCTTCGGTCTCTTGCTCCTGGCTTGTTTGCTTCGGCGCCCAGCTTCCTGCATTCAACTTTATACCTCTTCTGCATCTACTACTTGCTTCCTTCCTTCCACCACTTCGTCTACCTTGTCCGTCACCTGGCCGCTAGAACTGGTGTCGAACAACCAACTGGCTCCATCCAACCACGCTTTTCATCCACTGACTTTGGCGAGCAGCACCCTTCGACTCCTCGATCCTTTTCGCATCTTCTTTCTGCCTCCAAGCTCCGACTTTTGGGCTTCTCTCTCATGTCTCCACGTTGCTTCTAATCCAATCTCAGCTGAATCCTGCCTCACCAAAATACCTCCAGCTGTTGCCCACAATTCCCGATATACCCACCTTCGAGCGACATTTCTAGAACGATCGCTTCTTCTGGCAGTAGCTCTGTAAGGTCGGCTCGGCTTCCGCTTCACTCACAACCTGCTTTGACTGTCTCATCAACTCAGCCCCACATCCAGAGCTTGGAGTTCGTTCATCCGAACTCCTTGCCTTTTCGGAAGTCTGAGATCGCCAACCTTTGCGGTCCAGACCCTCGCCTCTTTGCTATTCGCAACATGGATCTCTATTCGACTTCATTCACCATCCCTCGGTCCATCGGGGCGGGCAGCTTTGTGTCGGAGTCAACCAGTCCGAATGCCAGCAACAACCCTTCCTCCGCGTCTGGTTTCGGGCCAGGCGCTCTAGCCGGCACCAACAATGCAGGCGCACGATCCGTTCCTCCAGCTACACCGGAACCACCTGCATCGTCGCTCCCCGGTCGATTCAACTCGATGCGCTCCCGCTTCCCCCCTAGCGTCAAGGCGTTCATGCCCAGTGCTTTCGGCGGCAAGCGCACCAGTGACAGGATCGTCGAGGCCGTAGGTGCAGAGAAAGCGGAAGCTGACGCTGCCAACACTGCCCAGGCCTCTCCCGCCACCGAAAAGGAACCTTCGGCTCCACTTGCTCCCATCGGCGAGCGAGGTAACGCGCGCCCATCAAAGCTCAACAGCAACATGGACGAAGCCGTCGCTAGCCAGCATCGCGACAGTCGATCCACCGTTGGTACCCGCTCCAGCTTCGACGTCTCTTCGGCCGCCTCGTTCACTGCAGACAGCACTGCTCCTAGCAGCGCCATGGGTGGTAACCCGTCCAGCTCCACGCATTCCGCCTCCAACTCGATTTCAGTCAACCAGCCGGAACGTGGCATGTCGCAGTCGCAGAGCAGCAAGGATCTTCAGGAAGCTATCCAGAAGCTCAGCTCCGATGTCATGGCCAATCACCAATGTCTCGTTTCGTTCGCCTCGGTGCCCCAGCCCGACGAATCGCGCATGCCTTCGACGCCACTCTCGCATCCATTCCCGCGACAGGGCTCTTTTTCTTCCTTGCATAGCCTCGATCAGTTGCCGTTCCCCAACGCCAACGGAGCCAGTGGCTCGGGTTATCCATATCAGCAGTATCATCCGCAGCTCATCGGAACACCCGACCCGCACTCGTCTGCCTTCTTTCCAGGACGCAACGCAGGCGAGGCGCTCGGCGCTGGTTTCCCTGGCCTCAACTCCAGCTCGCTCTCGCTCTCATCGCTCAACCCTCAGTCCGCAAGTGGTAGTCACATTGCGCAAGAAGTTGGGCTGTCTTCTGCTCACCCGCTGCGATCCCCCAACAATTCTGCCATGGGCGCAACAAGGTCCAGCGCTAGCGGCGTCACCAAGCCACCACAGTACAACTTCCACCTGAGCGGCGGATATCAGCAGGTCATGAATGCTCGCGGTACCATCCTGCGCGAAAACCCGTTCAAGTCAACATCCTCCATCAAGGTCGCTCGTGCTGATGTCTTTGATGTCGCTCCAGGGCAGTCGCCGCCAGGCAAGGAGACTGTCAAGGCCGACGTTCGTCGTAAGCTCGACGAGGTTCAGATTGCCACCGGGGCCACCATCATGCTCAAGAACACCGAGGCGCGCAGTGCCGATCTTGGCTATGGTCTTGAAACCGAGCGTATCATCGAGGTTTACGTCTCTGGGCCGTTTGAGAGCGTCGAGCTGGCTCGCGTCAAGGTGCTCGTCATCTTTGATGAGATCGCTGGCCTGCGCTCCGAGACCTGCGAGATCGATTACAAGCTCCACAACATCATCGGTGGCCGCAAGCGTTGCGTCCTCCAAAAGATCGAAGAGGAGACCGGAACGAGCATTTATTTGCCAAGTTCTTTCCTCGGAACCTTTGGTTCGAGCGCCTTTGCTCGTGGACCTGGATTCGCAACTGCCCAAAACCAGATCCACATCACCGGAGAGTTCTTCGGTGTTCAGCGAGCTCGCGATATGCTCTTCCAGGTGTCCATGCTCAAAAGCAAGGGCATCATTTCACGCGATGCAGCGATTCTGCCTAGAAAGCTTGACTGGATGCTGACCGAACGGCTCGAGGAGTTGCGGTCCATCATGATCGACAACGGCACCTTTGTCGCTTTCCCGCTGCTCGGTAGTCAGGCAAGCTTGATCTCGGTGTTTGGTGACCACCGTGTCAACATCGAGCGCACCTTGCGATCGATCATGCAGCTCGCTTGCCAGTTCTACGTTGCCTCGATCTGGTTGCTCCCCGTTGGCTTTGACGTATACATGCCCTCGCAGCCCAACCTCAATCCCAGTCAGGTCGCACCTGTCCTCAAGCACGTCAGCAATGCTTCGGGCGCTGAAGTTGTTTTCAAGAGCAACTGCTTCGAGATCCACGGTCTCGAGTCGGAGGTTCGCACTGCCGTTTCGGCTCTGTTGGATCTGGACCTGATGAAGAGCTTCAACTTTGAAGTCCGATTCCAGATCGAGCTCGCAAACGAGCACCGTGAGTTCATCTCGGGCAAGAAAAACGGCAAAGTCAACAAGGTGATGAAGCAGTGCGGTGTGCGCATCAAGTTTGAGACCTTCAACGACTACAACTTCCTCATCGACGTGTCCGGCAACGACCGTAACGGCGTCTTGCAAGGTCTCGGACTGCTGCAGGAAGAATTGCCTGCCGAGATGTCCTTCCACGTTCCCGAAGCATACCATAAGCGCATCATCGGCGTTGGCGGAAAAAACATCCAGCGGATCATGAAAAAGTTTGGTGTCTACGTCAAGTTCAGCAACGCTGAAGAGTTTGCCGCGCTTGGTGGATACTTGGACAACGAGGACAACGTCATCGCCCGCACGCCCGCAAAGAACGCCGCCAATCTCGAGAACCTCAAGCTCTCGGTGATGGAATTGGTCAATCCCAAGGACAAGGACTACATCAGCGAGACGGTGCCCATCTCGCGACGATACCATCGAACCCTACTCGGTGAAAAGGCCATCTTTATTCATGACATTGAGAGCAAGACCAACTCGAGCGTGCGCTTTCCTGCTCGCGAATCGGCTTCGGATCTGGTGACCATCTTTGGCCCCGAGTCGCAGATCCACATTGCCGCTCAAATGCTGCTGGACCATGTACCCTTCGAGGCTGAATTCAGGGCTCCCAACTCGCCCGAGCTTGCGCAGGCGATTCAGAGCGCCGAATTTTCGACCCTGGCCGAGCAGCTCAAACGCGACCTGAGTATCTCTATATCGCCTGTCATCGAACAGCGAAGGCCTGGAGGCGAAGCCGTCTTCAAGCTGCGTCTCAACAGGAGCAACAAGGATTTCTTGCCCACTGCCAAAGATGCTATCGAGGACTTCTTGATCAACAGCAACGCCAACATCTATGCGGCGCCCTCGAGGAACCGCTCGGACTCGTTTGCATCGGCGTTCCCGCACTTTGCGAACAAGTTGATCTCGACTGCCGCTGCAGCTGAATCCAACGAGTCGTTCCATACGGGATCTGCTGCTGCAGCCGCCGCGGCTGCAGCAGCAGAACAAGCTCGCGCGAATGAGCGACGTCTGCGTGCCGCGGCATCGACACCGGACATCAAGGCGCTGTTCGATTCGCCGGGACAGCATCTGCAAGGTGGCCCTGGCTTCCCCACCAGCAACGGAACGAGTGCTGCTACGGCGTCCAACTCACCCATGATGACCTCTTCGCTGTATGCTTCCCCGTACAGCAACGGTCGCGGGTTTGGCAGCGATGTTTGGGGAGCTCCTAGTCGAGCTTTCACGACCAGCGCTTCGAGCAGTGCAGCGCCGAGTCTGATCGGGTTGCCACCGCCGGCAGTTGGGACGCCCAGCGCTCTGCCTAGCCCTGCTGTCATCGGTGCTGGCGCTGGACCGATTGGCAGTGTGCCTTCTGCTTCGGCCGGCATTCAGTTCCCTTCGCAGCCCATGCACCACCAGCAGTCGGGACCGCGGCTGTCGGACGAGCTGCATGTGAACCGCGGATTGGAGGGCATGTCGATGGAAGATCGAGTCAAGGCTTTGCGTAAGCCGCGCTCGTTTGCTCACCGTGCTCAGAGTCTTGACATTGGCGCGATGGCAGCCCAGCAAGCTTCGCAGCATGTCAGTGGCAGTACGAGCGTGGACCCATCGACGCCTTACGGTCTCGGACCCATTGGTACGGGCGCTCCCGGCATGCCAAACCACTTCCCCGGGATGGGTGGCGCTGCGCAAGCCGGCTTTAACGCTGGTGCAGGCGCCCAGCATCATCTGTACCAGTCTCAGCAGCAACAGCAAGGCTTCGGCGCGATCAATCATGCGCACCAATCTCAACACCTGCACGCTTCATCGGCTAGCATCTCTCGCTTGCCGCCTGGACGCAACTCACAAAATCCTGATCCGACCACTATGGACGAGGTCAGTCGGGTTTTGGCCCAGCTCGCTTTCGATCGAGCTTGATGGAGCGTGATTTCACGACGAAATTTTGTCCCCCGCTGTGGTTTCCTGGATCTGCTGATTACTTGTTTACATATTCGTTCCCCCTATTGTCTTCCGTCATATCTTCACGCATACACATTTCAAGACTACCCGCAGAGCCCTGCTTTCAGGGTGATGCAAACTCAATGGCATTGCTACGTTTCCTTACCGCCCACCAAGCTGATGTTCTCTTGATGAGACGAGAAGGAGCCCGGGCGGGCATCACTTAGAACCCCATCCATCCACCAACTAGCCTGGTTTACATTCAATTTATACTCGCCAATTCCCTCTCACCCACAGTATAGTGCAGCACAAGTCAACACCTTTGACTTGTGTTACGGATCTCGAATAATCTACTTTGGCGTTTCTCTGACTTGATCCAAACGAATCGCTCGAGCTCTGTGTTTGAATAATGTAAGAAAAGATTCAGGTGATCTTGAGGTTTCGGAAGGGCAGTTGAAGATGAAGTGAGAGTGTAAGAGATGAGGAGAGCGTGGAAAGAGATAACAAAAAAATTGCACATGTGTTAGACCGGGACAAGTGTGGTATCAATCAACTTGGCTGATCGGCTCCGAATTTTGTCAAGGGTGCTCGGTTGGTTGCGAACTTCCAAAAATTTCAACTGTGCTGCAGCGAAATAATCTGCAGAAGCCAAGCTTGAACAACGTCGTTAGCATCCTCCACCATCCACCATCCAGCCTCACCTCTCCTTCGAACCCGGTGCAGCATCGTATCGTTCTGCAGCGTGGTCACCTGCTCTCAGCTTGGCAGGAGCAAACTCTCACTGCAAAAGATCAGTCTCGCTCTGATCCTTTCGAAATCGCTTCCGGATCGTGTTAAAAGCCACAAACGCACGCATCCCATCCCATCCCATCCCATCACATCTTCTCTGACGATATCGATTCGCAGCCGAAGCAGAAAGTGGCGATATATAGCAAAGAGCCAAGATGGAAGACGACCGAGAAACGGTGCGTCTGTGGCGCGTCAACAAGACTATTCACGAGCTCGTTCGTGATCGCGGCTACCAAGTGGCGGACGATGAAATCAACATTGACCTCGAGACGTTCAAGGCCGAATATGCCCCGACGGGTGGATCGGTGGATCGAACCAAACTCAACTTCTTCACGGAACACTCGGAGCACGAAAACCAGCGTCTGTTCGTCTTCTACTCGCTGGAACGCAACGTGGGAGTGAAAACGATGCGTCAGTTCATCTCGATCATGGAAGAGCGTGATATTCAGAGAGGCATCATCATCTGGCCCGAAAAGATGACGTCGGCAGCACGCAAAGTGATCGACGCCATGAGGGGGACATTCCACCTGGAGGACTTTGAAGAGGCGTTCCTGCTGGTCAACATCACACACCACCATTTGGTGCCAAAGCATGTGCCGTTGTATCCGGAGGAGAAGAAGGAGCTGTTGAGGAGGTATAGGTTGAAGGAGACACAGTTGCCGAGGATCCAACAGGCTGATCCGGTTGCTAGGTACTTTGGTTTGCAGAGAGGACAGGTGGTCAAGATCATCAGGCCGTCCGAGACGAGTGGCAGGTATTGCTCCTACCGAATCTGCATGTAAGACGGGAGGAGAGGGACCGCATACATTGGGCTTTGTGCGTTCCATCGCACTTACGGTATTGCCGCCCCGCCGCCTTTCGCATCGTTCTCGACTTTGTCCGATCAAAAACCTGTTTCACTTGTAATACTATTCTTCCTACATGCAAAAAATGCATTCATGTTTTGTGCTATACTGCTCATCGTCTCTGTGCTGACCCGAAGGATTGCTTTGCAGAGTTTGTGGAGTGAAGTGTTGCTTCAATGTGCACACTCCGTTGGTGGTTTTAAGACCGGGTGAGGGGGATGAAGCGCTTTTGGCTGTGATTGTGAGCTGAGCTTTGTTTGGCGCGTGCCTTTCTTTCCGCAATTCCACATTCGCAACCCCAAGCCATTCCTCCTTCCCATTGTCATCCTCCTTCATCCCCTCGTATTGCAGCAGCGGCATCATGGCGCAAGTGGAGAAGAATGTTGCGAACGGAACGACTCCGACTCAAAAGAATCAGTTTTATCCACCACCCACCAGTTCGTACTATTTCGGCCCACCGTCAAGTTCGCAGGCGTTCGGAGAACCCGTTACGGGCGAGATCGGCACGCACTTGCCCAAGGAGATCGTTCGGTAGGTATCCCGTCATCCACATACATGTCATGATTGCATTCGTAACTGATCCCTTGCTGGTCTTTTGGATGGAGGGTAGGATTGAGAGGGATTACAGTTCTGGGGAACTGCCACAGTTTCATTCGAGTTTCCCACTCGAGTTGGAAGGAAGGGTGAGTAAAGATCGAGTAGCTAACAACGACGAGGAGACCAGGCTTGCTGAATGAACGAAGTTGAATGGTGGGATGTGCAGATCTCTCCAACCGCATTCAGCGACTTGATCAACGACCTCAATACACTCATCATCGAAGCACACAATCCAACAAGGACGTGGGTCGATAACTCGCTAGCCATCCTCACGTTCTACCTCACAAGCACCCTCCTCGGCACACACTACAAACGTGTAAGTACCTCTGCCCACCCATATACCTCTACAGAACGAATTCGGGCATAGCTGACGTTGACTGCGATTTGTGAGGGCGGAACAGACAATGGTCAAGGTCGACGAGCTGATTACCAGGACCAATGCCGAGGTTCTGAATCGAGTAGGTTTGAATATGCGCCATCCGAAGGAGACTGCGTTTCTGTATATCGAGCTGGAATACTTCTAGCTCCCGCCTCCCCCTATCGTATCACTCTGTACCAATATAGCGAACCATGTATACCCTGGCGATATCAGCGAGTGTGAGGGGTGCAAGCTCGGTAAATTGATCGGCAAGCAAATCGACTGCGTGCGTTGTGGGTTGCGATACGGATTTTTTTTTCCCCCCCCAACTTGGACCCTGAAATTTCTCAGATTTGCTTCTCTCCTTGCTGCCATCCTTTTCTGCATCGTCGTCGCATCATCGACACATTTGGGGCGGTGGTTATGGCGACTTGTCAAGCATCGGAAGGGGATCATGTGGAGGAGGGGGAGTTTCAACTTGTGACGTCGAAGAGGAGGGCCAAACCGCGATCGCGACGGCGGCGGGAACAACAGCCGTTGAAAAGCGTCTCGAACAGCGCCGGTTCCATCACCGGCTCGACGGGTGGCGGGTTCGTTTACGCCTCCGCCTCGACTTCTCGTCAACGCTCCAACGAGCCATCGGATCAGCGGAGTCTCGAGAGGGCTACGGAGGCGGTGGATGTGTTTGTTGGTTATCTCGGCTCGGCGCTGCATGCGCCGGAGGGAGAGGGCGGTGAAAGGTCGTATGCAGAGAGGATACGCGATACTCTACATGTCGTTTGGCCGCTCGCAACAGAGGAGAAGGGCAAAGGCAAGGCGAAAGCGATGCTTGCCACCCGGATCGTCTGTCTCGGTCTGGGCTCTCCAACCACTTCCCGCAGCGCACAAGTCCAACTCGCCCTCCTCCTCATCATCCGAACCTGGCTCCACCGCTTCCACACCCCCGAAACCTCAAATCTAGACATCGACGTACTCGCCTACGACCCGATCTTCACCCCGCACGACCGAACGTTGCTGGAGAAACACCAAATTCAACCCGTCTCACAGCAAACTGCTCAACAATGGTACACGCATCCGATTGGTACACCGACATTGCTGTACATGCCGCATTGCGATCGAGAGCTGTACGAATGCGTCCTCTCCCTCTGTCACCCTCTAAACGATGCGTCTGCGCAACCAGTGGTGCTGTTAAGTAACGTGTTGAAGAACTACGCAACGTTCACATCGAAAACGCAACTCGAAGCCTCGGCACCAACCTTGGCTCGTCTCATCCACACCTACCCGAACCCCATCCCACTCCCCAATTGGGACAACACAAAACGCTCCGACCCCCTACACCCAGCAGCAGCACCAGCGGCCGCGGGGGAGCATGCCAAACCCGATCCCATCCCCAACTTGACCGAATTCACAAGACTCTGGGACCGAAACGCACTGCGCGACTTAGGTTTCCATTGGTTCGCATAGACACACCCACACAATTCCTCCCCACCCTTAATGTACTGTACTGTACTGTACAGTAAGCAATCAATCGATGGCGCCGAAATGGTTGAAAGCGCATTCGAGGTTCATGATTCGTGATGAGCATGGCTACGAGCGCTGAGCGCATTGACGCGGTTGGGACGGTTCGGGATCATGCTGTGCTGAATGTTGTGGATCTTGATGGAAGCGAGGTAAGTCGGGTAATCGATTTCCATGACAAACTGCTTTTGCTTTCGCTTCGCCTTCCTACCCGCACCACTCCCCTCCCCGCCTCCTCCTTCTTCACCCTCCTCATCCTGTGCTGCGAGCTCCGACATCGGCTCAACATACGCTACAAAAACCCCCCCAACATCATCGTCAGTCTTGAGTAGTCAAACAGGTGGGGAAAAGTGGAAGGGAGTAAGAGCTTACCAAGGATAGCATTGCCTTGTGAATCGGTCGAGAGCGTGGCCTTGGACTCCTTGATCAGAAAGCTGATGTGGAAGAAGTTCTCGATCGTATTGACGTAGCTGTCTGGGTCGACTGCGAATTTGAACATACAGATCCCGTTGGGCCCGGTCGCTTTGAGCAGATTCGAAACCTGGATGATGTGCGCTGTAGTTTCCGTCGACGACGTCTGCTGCAAATCAGGCTGTCCCAACGAACGCGGCGCTGTACGTTCACCCAGTCTCTCCTCGGTTCGTGGTCTCGTTGTGATACGCCTTGCTTTGTGCTGCATATCTAGGGGACCGAGCATAAAGTCGATCGTCACTGCTCGCCTGCTAAGCGCGCTCGAGAGCGCACCGAGTTTGTCCCAATCCCAAGCATGGATATCCCCCTCACCGTTCTGGTCCTCGTCGTCATATGCATCGTCGTCCGTCCTGGTCGCCGCCGCATTTCGCACCGCCAACGCCGTCCCGCCCAAGAACTTGGCTACACTCGCGACGAACTGATGCGTGTTGAACACGTCCTGATTGTGACGCACCTTTTTGGCCATTCGAGCGCCACTTTCTGCCGTGGCGGCGAGAGGTTTGCTGTCGAGGATCGATTCGGTGGGAGCCTGGACGCGCGTGTGCAATTCGTTGGCATCGTCGATGAGTTTGTTCAGTGCGGCTGGGGTGAGGGTTGGGTCACGTTTGAGCGCTTCAGCTTGGGTGATAAGCGAACGATAGTCGGAACGCAATGCACGACGTTCATCAGCACCCTGTCGTGGGTTATAGTGGAAGTCTTGCGGTTCTTCTACTCCCGCAAGTCGCTTGCGCCCATTGCGAGAGGAAGGCCCCGCTTGCGACTGCACCTCGTTGCTCGGAGACGACATGGTCAAGATCAGCGCTAGAGAGACCCAATTTGCAGCCGCGTTGAGAATATAGTGAATGGATGGGGACTGTCCAAGTTGCTGGTCGAAACGGTGAGGAGGCGAGCGGAAAGCATCCGAAAGGCTCAGTTGAATCCTTGTCGAGCTCGTGAAATGTGGAGTGTTGCTTTCACTCGAGGTCGCGCTGTGCTGGCTTGAATTTCTTTTCCGAAAGAGACATGGAAAGGGAAAAAATTGCGACCGCGTAGAGGAATGACAGGCGCGTGTTTGCTTTGGCCCCTCTGACACTATCAAATCCAGTATGATGCGGTGCGGTGCGGTACATGGTGCATACGACGCCGACCTTGCATGGCAAAAAGATAACCTCTACCCACCCTAGTGAGTGTAGCCTAGCTGTACTGCCACCACAATCCTCCAGCCGCTCGTTAGCGTCACACTTTAGCTCCGTCAAGCCCTCAGCGACCGTATGGAAAAGAAACACGCATTCATCTGTACAAGTATCGTAACATTTCAATCACAGGATCCAGTCTTGGATTCAACAGTCAAGTGAGACAGGAGAGAGGAAAAGAAGGAGGAAGAGCCAAGACCCGATCCAGCCAGCCAAATCAAGCTGCACTACCGGAAGAGAGTCAGCTTGTACAGCGGCGGACGACGGCGTCTAGATCCAAAAAAAAAAGCGCAAAGGTTGATTGATTTAACAGCATCCACCGCTGGCCTGCTGACCGACATTCTGACCTGCGCCCACCTTGAGTGTGCTCTTTGCGCCAGCCTGGTTGTTGACGGTGCTGCTTCCCATCCTGTCCTTGATCTGCTTGGCCATGGTCAAGAACGCCTGCTCGACGTTGGTTGCCGACTTGGCCGAAGTCTCGAGGAAGGGGATTTGCAACTGATCCGCAAACTCCTTGGCAGTAGCGTATTCGACCACCTTCTTGTTGGTCAAATCCGACTTGTTACCCACGAGAAGTTTGTTGACACCTTCGCAGGCGTATCGGTCGATTTCTTGAAGCCATTGCTTGACGTTGCTGAATGTGTCGTTGTCTGTGACGTCGTAGACGACAATGATACCGTGTGCTCCACGGTAGTATGAAGAGGTGATGGTGCGGAAGCGCTCCTGGCCCGCGGTATCCCACTGTAGGCAGAATCATATGCGTTGGATCGGAAGAGAGAGAAGAGTTAGTAAATGGCCGTTTGAAAAATCACGGGGTTGGCTTTCTTGAATCATCCTCGATTGCAGCCTTGTCAGAGATATCGACATGACCAAGATAACGAGCCTGTCATCCTGATTTACCCCAATCGACAGCCATCAGAGACGCCGTGTTCTGCATGTGATCCGGTCGAATGCGTCTAGGATAAATGCTTGGTCCATCTTTCAATCTTGCGGAACCTATCGGCCTTGTCCATTTTATCCGGTCGATATGTAAATGGACGATGGCTCGTTTGCTGTGCTGGCTATCGATTTGAATCGACGATAAATCCAGTTGGAAGCATGCCAGCATGCATGTGGCCGTCCCCATGTCGAACTGAAATAGGTTGCAATCGGAAATGTACCAAGCCAACGTTTGCTTGAATGTGTACTTACAATCTGAAGCTTGACGGTCTTTCCCTCGAGTTCGATGGTGCGAATCTTGAAGTCGACACCGATGGTGGAGATGTAGGACTCGGTGTAGGTATCGTCGGCGAATCGGAGAAGCAAACACGACTTTCCGACACCCGAGTCACCAATGAGCAGAAGCTTGAAGAGGTAATCGTAATCCGCAGAGAGACCAGCCATTTTGGAAAAGGTAGGTGTTAAAGTGGATCGACCAGCGAGGCGGTATTAGCAAGACCGTTTGTTTGTATGGAAGCGAGGCGTCAGGAACAGCGTGCAAGCGTGATGACGGTGATGGCGACGGTGACGGTAACGGTAAAGGTAACGGAGATGGAGATGGTGGGGAGTGGAGTGGAGCAAAGCAACGTGCGATTTGACACAATTGCTGTGCTGGTGCATTTTGTGGGTTGCATCCTCCTCCTCTCTCTCACTCTACTCGCTGCGTCTCTCTCTCTCTCTCTCTCTCTCTCTCTCTCTCTCTCACCCTGTCTCTCTCGCACGCACAACCATCCGCGCGTGCATGTTGGCTGATTGTGTGTGTGTGTGTGTGCGTGTGCGTGTGCGTGTGTGTCGCTGAAGCCCATTTACTGTATTTAATTGATACGACCAAATTAATTGGAGATCTGACAATTCGGAGTTACTGTACACGGTAGTTGGCACCGTGGCAGAAAAGGCTGCTGAGCCAACCGCGTTCGTACTCAGCAGCACCGAACCAGCACCAGCACCAGCACCAGCAGCCGCACCAACACTCGCGGCGCTCTGCTCAATTTTGGATTTGGCAAAAAGGAAAATCAGGGGAACAAATCAACACACAGCTGGCGCGCGCCCGCGCTCAGTTTGTGAATGACGTGAAGCAAGATTCAACAACGTTACAACAGTGTATCTCAAAGAAAATTGGCCCGATTAGGATGGAGATCGTAAATCGGACATTACATTCGGTAACAGATTCTTTCTTTCTTGCATGAAGGGAGATGGCGCAAGATCCGATGTTTGAAAAACGTCAGCTGAAAATCAGAGTCACGCCTTGCTGCTGAGTCCAATAATCCGAAGAAACAGATACAGATACAGATACGAGACGAGACGAGACCAAAGAAAGTTTCGGGAACTGCCGCTTACTTCGGCGATTTGTTGCAGTCCATCAGCTAACGCCCGGATTTGCCGAATTTCCAGTCCAGTCCAGTCCAGTCCAGTCCAGTCCAGTACAGCACAGCACAGCACAGAGGGCGAGTATACTCCACCCACCGCTAACCACGAGCGTATCCTCTCACTCATCATTATTCTCTCATCATACACAGCCTTGGCCTTGCTTCAGCCTGTCTTGCGTTTCGGGTGTGTTTGACACTTTCCGGTCCTGTCGTAACGCTTCGACTTCCCTCGTTTTCTTTCGGCATACCCTTTTTTGGGCCCTCTTTAGCCTTTGTCTACGCCCAACCCCTTTTCGCCCATCGGTCGACATCACACACCAAACAACTGCCGCACCCGAGGACCGAGTCCGTGTAGCTGGTCGTCCTGTCAACCCCCTTCATTTCTCTCTCTCTCTCTCTCTTTTCTTTTCTCTCAGCTCAAGTGCCAACTGGGTCAGCACGTTCTTCGACAACCGAGCACACCGATCGCAACACCCACTCAACAACTCGTTTGGCCCTGTCCGCCTTTACTCGAGCGTCTATATAGAGCTTCGACCATCGAATAAGGTTGTGATCCTTGTCATCTACCTCCCCACCGCCAGACCTATCGTTGCCAACCTTTCCGCCCGCTCCATCCCATTCTCAGCCAAAATGACAATCACATCCAGCAGCAGCAGCAGCAGCAGCAGCAGCAGCAGCAGCAGCAGCAACGCAGGGCCAAGCCGTCCTTCTGGCTCATCCCTCGTCCTGCCTCCTTCTCAGAAGGCTTTCAACCCTCTCTGGTCAGACACTCACGATGAGGCAACGTACTATAAAGTGCCTCCCGACCATTTCCTCGCCCAGCAGCGTGGTCAAAACAAAGCACGTAGAACCAGCACATCGGAACAATCGCTTGGTCCCCGAGCTTCAACTCCATCAGCATCCCCCACCATAGATGTTTCCATGCCTATCGCCGGCCTCAGCAATGCCTCGCAAGCCGACTCCATCTCTTCAACACCCCTCCAACCATTGTCAGAGTTAGCCACTGCAGTCCGATCCGGCATCCCCGCCGTTCCATCGTCTACACCGCGTGTTCATCATCCAATCGACCGTCTAACCGATGCAGTGCCTCGCCCTCCTGGGTTCTCCACTGTCGACGAGCACATCCCCGACACTTCCACCCTGGCAGCCGCCGATTTCGACGTCGACGTTCGTTCCGGTTTCTTGCCGCCTGAGGCGCCCGTTCGACGACTTACCGGTCTGCATGCAGATCATTGGGAGCACGCGCTCGACCAAGCAAAACAGATCCCACTGATGCAAGGTGGTGGAGGCATCACCATCACGCCACAACAACGCTTGCTTGCGCGTCGTTGGCGTCGCTCCATCCGCGACATGCCAGTGTTGCCTTTGTCCGACCAACTTGCCGATGACATCCGCTTCGCGCGTAGAGCTCATCTCGTCCTCTCCTTCCTTGCGCATTTTTACATCCACAGCCAGCCACGTCCATCCGCCGATGCTTTCGCCGTCGCACCTTCTCGCAGCTGGTTAGATGTGTTCTCACGCAAATCCGCGCAAGAAGTTCAGGACGACCAGGATCTGGCCGACGAGCTAGCGGGCAAATTCTTGCGCCGTGTCCCTGCAGCCATCGCAGAACCATGGGTTCAGCTGTCTCAGAAGCTGGACCTTCCCCCTGTCCTGACATACGCTACTACAGTGCTGTGGAACTGGGACTATATAGACCCTACCCGCGGCTTCGAGCTAGACAACCTCAAGATTGTCGAGACATTCACCCAGACCGCCTCGGAGCATCACTTTTTCTTTACTTCGCTGCTCATCGAGGCTAGAGGTGTCGAGGCGTTGGATCTCATGCGCGTCAGTCTCGACGAGGCCTTTGTTGCCGACCGTGTTGCAAGGCGTCGTATCGCCGACTATCTCAACAAGCTCGCCTCCGTCATCAAGGACTTGACCAAGTTACTTCACGATGTGCGCAACGGTTGCGATCCCAAGACCTTCTACTGGGGGATCCGACCATGGTTTGTGGGCAGCGACACGGTCGACAAGGGTGAGGAGGTCGGCTGGCATTTCGAGGGCGTCGATCCTGAAGGTGTCAAGCGCGTCTTCTCCGGTCCATCTGCAGGTCAGAGTTCCATGATCCATGCCATCGATGTCTTCCTCGATGTCGATCATACGCGAAGAAAGGAGCGAATCAATCGTCCAGCGGCTACAAACACCGGGGACGCACGAGGTGCCGACGCCACCTTCATGGAGAGAATGTCACTCTACATGCCCGGTCATCATCGCGCATTCCTTTCACATCTTCGCAACATTTCCTTCGACGACGCCCAAGATGCCGACGAGGACGATGAGCTCCTTACTGCATCGACAGCCAACGTCGCCAACAACACTAGTGATGCGGAGGAGCCAGTGGCTCCTCGCGAACTGCCCCACCCGATCCGCAGCCTGGCCCTGAAAGCCAAGCTCGAGCAACACGACGAGGGTCTCCCGGCCGCTTACGACGCCGCATTGTCCGCACTCAAAGGCTTGCGCGATGAGCACATGAAGATCGCCTATCTGTATATTGTCGCTCAAGCACGTGGGTCTCCTCCCGATGCCTACGCGCCCTTGCCCAAGGGGTTCACAGGCGAGCCAAGTGTCGACAAGCGTCTGGCAGCCAAACTTGAGGCCGCGGCGGACGCTGCACTCGACACCAACTCCACGGACAACGGCGGGGGCGCCAAGGGCACCGGTGGCACTGACCTGGTGACTTTCCTGCGGGACTGCAGGGTGAACACGATCGATGCCCTGATCATGGCGAAAGACAAGGTGTTGGGTGGCACATCTGCATCGAATTTCACCACTGGGCCTTCTTCAGAGTCCAGTGGCGTGGTTGCTCCCTGCTCTGCTTCAGGTCAGTCTACATCCGTCCCTACCCCCGCCGGAGAGAACAATCAAGCTGACCCGCATATCGCCATTGCTTCTCGTACTTCTACGCTACCATCGATACCTGACGATTGCGAATTACAGATCTGGGCCGTTGATATATCAGCAAACACGACGATGTCGGAGCAAGAGCTGGGCGTTCTGGTTCATACGCTGCTGCCTGGCAGTGGCAATGCAGGCGATAGGGATAAGGTGCTCAGGTACTATCGTGTGGAGGATCGGGTTCGATCGCTGGTGGCGAGGCTGTTGCCGCGGCTGTTGATTTGTACCAAATTCGGTATAGGCTGGGAGCAGGTGAGGTTTGGGACAACGAAGGAGGGACGACCGTTTGCGAAGGGGATGGAAGGGAGGGTGGATTTCAACCTGTCGCATGATGGCGACTGGGTGGTTCTGGCATTCACCTTGAGGAAGCAGGTGAGGGTTGGTGTGGATGTGATGCGAATCAGTCTGCCGAGGCATGAAAGCGATGTGCGTGGGTTTGTCGAGACGATGGATATGGCGCTCACCAAGCGCGAGACAGAGTGGGTGCTCGAGGTGGTGGATGATCAGCAGGCGGCTTTGCATAGGCTGATCAAGGTGTGGACGGTTAAAGAGGCGTATACCAAGAATTTGGGATTGGGGTTGGGGTTCGATTTCCAACGCATCCATGTGGATTTTCCGTATGTCAAGGTGACGGTGGATGCAAGGGAGGAGGAGGAGGATAGGTTTAGCTTTGTCGATATCAGTCTGCAAGGTAGTCAGGTGGTTGTATGTCTCGGTCCCACTTTAACCGGGTGGCGGCGGCGTAGGGATATGCAGTTGACGCAGAGGCAGGCGGAGGATAGGCGGGTTCTGCATGTGTTTGATTTCGCCACGCTCGTTCAGCTGGTTAAAAAAGTGCAATAGACGGCCCGCGTATCGAATGAGCAAAAAAGAGTGTGTGTGTAGTAGTGGGGGGGGGGTTTAGGGTGGTGAGAGGATGCATTCTGCAAACACGGGGAGTTCGGTGAGCACTGTCATGGTATCGACTTTGTGGTTGGCGTTGGAATATGCAAGGCAGACGAGTCGAAGTGGGCCGAAGCGGACGACGTCGTCGGAGTTGGTTGTGGAAGTTATAGTGAAGGCCAATGTAACCTGGGCATGCGCATGCATTACTTTAGAATCCTGGGAGGTTGGGACACGGAAGAGTTTCGCGGTACGTCTATGCCTCATTACGTTGATTTTGAGCGTTAGAGGCGGGAGGAGGAGTAAGGAGGGACCTTGAAACTGTACCGTTGAGGGGGTGGGAAGGAATGATGATGGGATGGGTGAGGTCGTGGGACGTTGTGACAGCCCTTGTGCGTGAGTCTGCACGTAGATGCGGTAAAGGTCCGAGATCCTCGCCCATTCGAGCGTCGGTGCGACGATCTCCCAATTGGAGCCGGACAGCGGCGATTTGGGTGGCGGAGGAGGAGGAGGTGGAGTTGTACTCCTCGATCCCGATCCCGTCGTCGAGTCGATCGAGGAGCGTTGCGGTCGGATCAGCGATGAGTTGCGAACCAGGTTGGTCAGGTTCGCCTGAAGACGTGCTTTGCCCATAGCCAATGAGGTTGAGGTCGGGGTGGAGGTGCGATTGGGTGTGCTCGGCATCGTTGTGGCGCTCGTGGTCGAGGGTTTCTTCGGGGTCGAGGGGGCGTCTTGTGAGTATGCCGGAGCGAGTGTCTGCGTACCACCCAATGCGAGAGGGGGCGCGGTGATGGTACAATGCTGCAAAGCCAGATGAAACGTTCGATCGAGTGTAACCACTTCCATCTCCCCCTCACTATCAGCTCCATCCTCTCCCGTCCCGGGAGCGCGCGACGAGATCACAGACAGAGGCGTATCATCATCATCAACCTCCCTCCCCTCCGGCAGAAGCAACCCAGCCACATCGGCTACAGTCACTTGAACTCCCAACTCCACACTCGAATCGCACTCAACCCTCTTCAACCGCTCCACGGCTTGCGGCGTCAACGTCACCTCGGCACTCAACTGAGGCGCAAGCACAATCGCTTCCGTCTCCTTGCTTCCACCACGACCAACCTGAACTGGCCCCACCCAAACACGCCGTCGAACAAGCTGACTCGTCTGCAACCGACCCGCTTCACCCATACTCATCCTCCAAGCGATATCAAGACTACCCAACGCATCCGCTACCATCCTATGCCCCTCCTGAGACATCCCCATATCGATCGTCGCCTTGGTCACCTCCTCCGCCACACTCCTCGCCTCCGTCGGCACCAGCGTAAAAAGATACTGCTGGATATCTCCATCTGCCAACATCACCACCTTCTCCTTTCCCTCCCCCTCAGCATCGCCTGGTTTCAAACTCCAATTCATGCCCGCAGCAGGTTTGAATTCCACCTTGTTCATCACCAAACTCGCGCCATTGCCGACGACGTTCTGAACCTGCACCTCGAGCTGCACACTTCTGCGCACCGTGTGGTCCGGGTGGAACAGACTGGTGGCATTTCGGGGTTGGTGCACTTTGGTGCGTACCGAGATGGGGCTTCTGTCGACGTTGAATTTGTAGAACTTTCGAAAGCTTCTCTCTACCCATGTGCCGCTGTCGGATGTGCGGCTTTTGTATCCGACCGTGCAGACCAACACGTGTGCGCCGAGGTCCTTGATGTCGTACCCGAGTGCGGTTTCCAACGGCTCGCCTGGTTTGAGCTCCCAGATGGGCTGACCATCTTCGTCCCCCGTTGGAGAGGGCAGGATCAGGTGTGACAGTTGAATCCACCGACCGGCGTCGCTTGCGGCATCGGAGGCACCCACCTGCATTTCAACCCGCAGACTCGGTTCGCGCACAGCCTGTGACGAGTCGTTGCGTACACATAAGTAGGTGCGGAATGTCTCACCGAGGTAGAGCGTTCCAAATGAGTTCGGCAGCACGAGCAGGCTGCTTGTGGGGAAGGATTCGACGCCTGGGTAGGCGTCCACGCCCGACCAGTGGTTCGAGAGGAGGTCTTGCGCAAGGCCGTCTTGGATTCCCGAGGTTACTGCTGAGACAAGGGGGCTTTGGGAGGGGACGTGGTCGAAGTATGGTTTCTCGGAGAGGGCGAGAGATGGTGCAGAGGCACGCATGACCTTGAGCGAGAGCATGTGCGGGCCGATGTGTTGCGCCGAGGAAGACGAGGTGGCGTTGGTTGGAGGGTTGGACAACGGTGAAGGTTGCAGAGGTGGTCTCTGCGATGGTGCGCCTCCCACTGTGGGAGGTGGCGGAGCTATTGAAGTCATCTTTGTGAAACGAGCCTTGGCGATGGTGGTCGTCCAGGAAGAAGCTTGATAGTACTGTACAGCACAGGATTGGGACAAGGACCCTGAACGGGTGGTTGTGAACCGTGCGGACGCGCATCAAAATGGAGAATGTTGAATTCCGACAATTCACAGCCTTAATTCTTTGCAAATCCTCAAGCACCTCCTCCTCGAACCTCACCCATACAACATGCAGACGCTATCGGACTCGTTAGATCTATGCTTGATTACGATAGTATCGTTTGCTCCGATCGACTATTCGCAACTCAAAGCTCTATCTCCCCGGTGCCCTCGGTCATAAACCGTTTCATGTACGAATCGACCACCCAAACCCCAACCATTGCCACCAAACCCACAATGAAAATGCTCACGACCTGCCCCGTACTAGCGCTCTCCCACCGCAGCACCACCGTCTCTGGCACCCATCTCCCCAACCTCCCTATCACCCCTTGTGGCTCCACCAACCTTCTATAATCCCTCAACCTCTGCCTCCTCCTGTACTGCGGATCCGCCAACTCGATCTTGAGCTTATGCACCACACCCGGCCTGGTATCCCTGTGCTTAACATACAGCGTTTGCAATTCAGCGTTGAGGCTCGTCTCTCCATCCGTCGTAGTAATACCGATCTTTTTCTGCTTGTAGTGATACGCTGGAACGAAGATCTCCGTGGTGACCTCCTTGTCGTCTCGCTTCTCATCCGGGCTCGAGGCGACATTCTTCCAATGCACCTCGTAGAAGAGCGTGTCTGGATCGAAGCTCGTGTAAACCTGCACGCCGGCGACCTTGACCGCATACGGACGGATGATGACATCGAGACAGCGTCCGCCCTTGTACAGCTCATCGTGCTCGTGTGCGGCATTTCGAAAGTCCGGCTTCAATCCAGGTGTACCGCCCCCCTCACCCTCATGCTGGTGGTCGCCATTGGTGAAGGAGAAATCCTCGTAGTTCCAGCCATCGCCATACTCGACGCGATTATCCGGATTGTAGTTCCACAAGGTGAAACCCAAGTCGAGCTTCTCCATAGCTGCGATCAAGGCGCCCATGAGTTCATGCTGCTTGGTGTAGTCGCCCGTCCTGTACGCATGACGGCTGTTGATGTCAAAAGGCAAGCCGATTTCGCCAATGATGATCGGCACCATACCGAGAGAGGCATATGCAAGCTCCTTGATGCGTCCCAATTGGACCAGGTAGTTTTTGGTCAGCCCGGCAGCGCCAAAGTACAATGCCTTGGGAAGGAACATTCCCCTCGACAGACCCTGCACGTTGACACTCATGCGGTGGTAGTGCTTGCCAAACAGCACGTTGAGGTCGTAAAAGTGTGGGGCGAAAACAAACCCGGCCTCCCCACCGGGTCGAGGAGTGTCTATGAGCGTCTTGGTGGCGTACTTTTGCGCGTATGCTGCGTCACTGTATTGGCGTGCGAGCGAGGCATCTTCGATCAGTTTGGCAGGGATCCAGGGGGGACAGAACTCGTTGGGAATGGGCTCGACGAAAGTGAGCTTGCCTTTCGCTTTGGTGGTCTGGGTGACGCGATCGGCGAACCGTTTGAGGAAGGGCGCAAAGCAATCGCGATACCACTCGATGCGCTTCCCTTGGTGTCCTGGCCGATGGTCTTTTTCAAAGTAGTCATACTGGAGCACGACGGCGCACGATTTCGACTCGTTCCATTCCCACACGCCGTGTTGGCGCCAGATGCAACCTTGGGAGCGTGTCCAGCATGACTTGCCGTTGGGATCGATGGTGGACGTGTGAGATACGCGCGTCGGCATGGGCCAAGTCTTGACATAGTATTTGACGTCTTGCTTGTAGCCACTGCCCAAAGCGAGCGACTGGATCAAGGACGGATACTGGCCGATGTGTAGATCGGTGTCATAGTTCCACTTGTGAAAGTCGTGCAGATTGATCAGTCCGCGGTGCGGCTCGTTGATGGGCTCGAAGCCCAGATATGCGTCTAAGGGGGCGAGTCGATCGGCAAGCGCTCCGAAAGCCTCGATGTAGCTGTTTTGAAGAAAAGTTTGTATGCCCACTTTTTCGCCGTCCTGGTCGAGCGTCAGGTTTGGCGCGAGGGCGTCTCCTGCCCAGAACAGAGTCGCCATGGTTGACGCTGCCAGCTTTTGGTATCCGGATGGCCACAGGAAAGCGCCACTTTCCTCCTTCTTTGCCGTCGAAGAGGAGGAGGAGGAAGATGATGCATCGCGTTTATTCTTTTCGTCGACGCAGTGCACGTACGCGGCGCCGGTCTCGCTGAATGCTTTGATGTTCATCCCTGCGGCTTCAAAGGTCCATGCTGGTGCACCTGACCCGCCACTGAACCTGGACCAGACATCCTGATGGGCACAGATAAAGCACTTGAGCCCGTACTCGGCCATCAACTTCAAGAGCTTTTCCAGATAGTCTATGTACTCTAAATCGATATGGTGCTTGTCTGGGCCGCTATGAGATATGCTCTCCCAGGTGACCAAGAGTCGTATCAGAGGGAGACCCCATGCTCTGAGACGTGAGAAATGGAGTGGCGCTTCCGAAAGAGGGAAAGGTCGCCCAACAAACGATACGGTGCGATGCGTTTCGTAGAATCCGTCGTGGAGATGAGAGAGGCCGTTGGGTTGGGTTGGGAGCTTGCTTGAGCCAGCCACATTGACTCCGTGAAGATGGATGGATCTATTGAAGCTGTCGACGAATCGGCCATTCCTGATGCGGATGCCGGAGGGTCCAAGAGCCTCTGCGGACAAGTCGGTCGCGGCGTAGGGCTGGTCGGCCATTGCGTCGTCAGAGCCGCCTTGTCGAATCAGCAAGAGGATCGACTAGAAGCAAATGTACAGGAGTCAAACGACAAACCCAGAAGTGTCTTTTAGAAGAAAGTAACAAGTTGGGTAGGAATGGAAGGGATGGAAGGGATGGAATTGACAAGGTGGTGTGAGCACAAGCCAGCCAAAGCAAATAATAATAATAATAATAAATGTTGGACCAAAATGTGTTTCTTCCAAATTCGCCGATTTGGGCGGCAAAAACGACGCTTCGCTGCACAACTGCAGAACCTCCACATTTTACCAAACGGTGCATTTGTGATTATTATTGGGCTTTTCGCTCCTCCTCTTGACCATACTATACAGCCCAACATGGCATCAATTCTGGCCAAGCTGCTTCCCCTAGCACACGATCCTTTCCCTCCAACGCATAAAGCAGGATCCGACTTCGAAGGCTTCTTCCTCCGACTCCAATCACATTCACGTCGCTCCCAATCCAAACAGGCTTCAACCAACCATGCACAATCTTCAAACGCAATTATAGCCGCAAACAAGCCAAGGAGCTCACCTTCGCACATACCTCGTCTCGCCCAGCAAAAGCCCTCATACTCGGCATCATCACTTAGACACCGACGCAATGCTTCTTCGTCCAGCTCTTCGGATCCACCCAGTCCTACCCCGACCTCCAGGCGAAGCTCGAGGCAGTTCCGTACCGGCAATCTGAGTATAGACTCGGAATTGATCATGCTCACCGATCGAGATCCCGTGTTTGACTCGCCGGAATCGTATGTCGAGCAGCCCTCGTCGTTTTTCCAAGGTAAAGGAGAGCTTCCGAACAGCACGCCTGGCGACTTGATCCTGGTCGTGTGCGAATTGCAAAGCGCACCGATCGACCAGAGAATCTGCATCTACTTGCGCTGGATCGTTCATGGAGAAGAAGATGAAATCTACCGATCGCTACACTCGCAGTCGGGCCGAGCCAAACGTGATGCCAATAGCAAAGGAAAAGAAAAAGCAAAGGTGAAAGGCGAGAGCTTTGAGATCATCCACTACATACCGTCGTGGCAGCTTCAACTCGGGGCTCGTTCCGCAACCGACTCGGTCCAGCCGTTTCGGATCGACCTTCCTTCCACAGCAGAGGCGGGGCTCGATACTTTGGGCTTCTTCTCGGTCGCGGCCGATGGAAATCTAAACGTCGACATCACGCTGCCCAATCCCTCGCCGAGTCGCACGACTTGGTCCAAAGTTGGTACACGCGTTCGCATCCGTTCCACCGAGCACAAGCCATGGACGCAGGCGAAATCATCGTCACCATGGCTCCCCATTGGCTCGCTTGGTCCCGAGCGACTCTTGCAGCACCTCGGAGCGCTACTACCCATCCACTGGTACGTACACTCCACCTCGGCACCGTCGATCTTTTCACTGGAACACACGCACCTTGGCGATGGCGAGCTCAAAGTGTCGACACAAATCAGCCACGGCGTAGCCGCCGGTCGCGGTCTACTTCATGTGGAGAAGAATTGGGGACAAGCATTTCCTTCGGGTTGGATGTGGTGTCATGGCGCCTCGGCGCTCGACGACCCGAGCGCAATCCGACTTTCGTTGGCAGGAGGCTCGATTTTGGGACTAAGCGCATTTCTCGTCGGTGTCAAAGTAGGCCAGTACGACTGGAACTTCACTCCGCCCTTCGCTGTAGCGCCTCAATCCGGAACAGAGGTGCTCAGAGGACCAGGGATGAGGATGCAAAGGCACTTTCGACAGAAACGTTTCCAACTCGATGTTTGGGACCTCTCAAGATGGGCTCGTATCGAGGTGCATGGTGATGAGTCGAGCTTCGCAACTCAAATCCCAGGTCCATGCAAGGGTGGTTGGACGCCCGCCTACTGTCACCATAGCTACAGGTGTACAGCCCGCATCAGGCTGTATAAAAGGACGAGCATGATCGACCCACTACGCATCCTGAGAGCCGGACGGATGTGGCATCAGATAGAGGATGTCCAGCTGGGCGATCGCGTGGCCCTCGAATTTGGCGGCGACTTCGCTCAGTAGCCACATACAGATTAGATCGAAATACAAGAAAAACGAGTGTATTACAATCAATAACGAGCGATGGATTATGCGTTTTGATTCAACAAACGTGTGTGGTATCAAGTGGTTAATGGTTCGAAGCGCATTCTTCTCTGCGTCGATTCTAGACCGGTCGAAGGTCTGTGTGGACTTTTCGGTGGTCTTCGTGGAGGCATCAAACCTCCACTACTATACGCTCTCCTTCTCGTATCTCTCTTGGACACCCACATTTCCGCCTCGCTATCGGTAGTCTTGACGTGATCTCCCTTCTCCGCCTCCCTTCCCGTCTCAGGCACAGGTGTTGTGGTGGTGGTGGTGGGGATGTCGAGCATACTCTTTGACCACTGTGAATTGCCGAATGTTACAACGCCAACGACTGAAGAGTCCGCCGACGCTTTCGACCACTGTGTCTCGTTCGACCTGTTCGAGTTGCATTTGGACAGCGGGGGTTGGTTCAGCGACGAGGTGGCGTAAAAGTTCGACGGCGTTCCCGCTGAAGTCACGGGACGCGCTTGCGAGAAGGGTGAGAGTGGTCGATGTACATCCAGCTGTCGTGCTTCCGCCCTGAGACGATCGACCGCCGAAGCGGTGATGGGTCTGCGAACGTTTGTGGTCGGTGCAGGCTTCTTGACGACCAGTGCTGACTTGGGAGCAAGGTCCTCCCGCGGCACGCGAACACTGCCTGCAACCGAGGGAGAGTTGTACGAAGGGAAGATGCGTAGGGGAGGGGTGGATGGGAGAATTTGCGCGGGCTCCGACTGCCTTTCGCCGTGTTCGAGATCCACCAGCGTCTGACCGATGCTGAAGCTGGCGTCTTCCATGCGGAATGGGCTCCTTTCCGGAGTGCGTGGCAAGAGAGGAGTTACCGGATTGGCCGAAGGACTATCGACGAGACCCTGCATGTGTTCCGATCGACGGTCCGAGCTGCCAAACGAGCTATCGTGCGCAAGCTGCACCCCTCTGCCCGGATTGTAGCCATACTCTGGTCGGAGGATCGAGGTTGTGGATCGCTGAGACATGGTGAGTGGCATCGAAAGTGTGTCGCTGCTAGACTGTGCGCGACGCGGACGGAAGGTGGCAACCGGACCTTTGATGGAAGCATTGGACTGACGACGAGAACGTCGAGAATTTCGATACACAACGACGGCGATCATCGCCAAGATGAAGCCTGCAATCGCAGCACCTACGCTAATTCCGGCATACTCGGACGTGTGGTTTTGGGTAGCAGGCTGCCCTGCGCTGGGAGTCGAGGTGAACCTGCTAGCTGGGACGGAAGGGATCGTGGGAGTTGAGGCATTTGCAGCGGCTTTCAAGAGGCAATCGGTGCGACCACTGGGCGTGGCGAAACTAAACCAGTCAAAGTAGAGATGCTGCTCCCTCACTGTTGGATTGAGGTGGTCGTTGAGAGCCAACGTGGCGGTATGGTTTGAACAAGAAAGTCCAGTGAGGTGGAAGATTTTCCTCTGCAGAGCCTGCCTATCTGCCGTCGGTGCCGTCGAAGTGGCTTCCGCCGGAGAAACTTGGAGCGAATACATAGAGCCGTCTTCGATGGTCACCTTGGCGTTGACTCCATCCGTCTTGTAGAGCAGGGCAATCGAGAGCGAATCCCCTGGAAAGGAAATGCCAAGGCGTGCAGTCTGTTTGGTCGTCACGACCGCGGTACCTTGGTAAGCCAACGTGGAGTTGATGACTACCCATGGCGATGGAGAGTCAGAGAAGGGTGATGGGTCAGGCGCGAAAGAGAGGCGTGGATCTTTGGCATCGACACGCGTCACTTCAAAAGTGCTTTCTCCGCCGTCTACCTCGGAAGCTCTAGGGTAGAGGCTGGGTGGCATGGCTGAGGAAATCCAAGCTTGGTCAAGATATGTGGGAGGGGGTGGATCGAAGGAAGTGGAGCCGAGGGTGATGATCTTGATGGATGTGGTGGTAGTGGTAAAAGATGGAATGATAGGTGTTGACGAACGACTAAGTCCAGTCTCGTGATTCGATACCATGCGCCAAAGCACCGCAACCGGGTTCGGAAGCCCCGAGGGATGCTTCCCACCGAGTCGGAGAGTAGCCGAGGCGAGGTACCTGAGAGCCATGACGGTGGGAAACAACGGCATGAAATACTGACTTCATGAGTGAAGCGTGGTAAGTTTGACGGAAACACTCAGACTTGCAATGGCAAAAGGCTGGCATGACGAGCTCGCCACTGCAATGTGCTCCCACATTGCCGAAGCAGCGGCACCGGTGGTGAATCGCATCTCTTGCCCTCGGCACGGTTGTGCAGAAAGGTGGTCAGTGACTCTGAGTTGCAGAAACAAGCTACTGTACCGGTCACATACTCCCACCACCCTCTATCACCGTCTTGCAGATGTACCCTCTTTCGATCGCCATCCATCCGATTACTGTACCCACAACTACAGCGCAACGACAGCTTCCGCGGTAAGGCGTCCCTTTTTTAGCTTTAAAGTGCATTTTCCAGACCCACATTTCGTCATTTCATCCTCTTGCATCAGACAACCAGAGAGTGGGTTTGCTTAGCACTGATGGCGAGATGTTTTAGGTTCATGCCGAAAGCACGTTTGGTGGGACCTCAATTGAGACCAAAAAGGTGACGTTTGTGAGATTTGAAATGCTCACAAATTAATGAATTCGAAAAGTGTTGCTCGCACTCCTTTTCACCAAAATTTTTGGAAGAATTCGGCATTCGACAGCTGCACCTCCACCGCTACGAATCCAAAAAAAAAAAAAAAAAAAAAAAAAAAAAAAAAGAGGAAGGGAAAAAGTTTAGCGAAAATAAGAAAGGACCCTTGTTCGCTATCCTCCTCGCTGACCTCCTCGCTTGACCTCCATTCACACGCCACAAACCACCCATTTCCCTCTTTGGTCACTTGCGCAAACCAGCGCCTAGCATAGCTCAAAATGCGTCAACGACGAGCCAAGATCTACCGCAAGATGCTCCACCAGTACTCTCTGCAGTTTGGTTTCCGTGAACCCTACCAACTTCTGCTCGACGACACCTTCTCTCTGGCGCTCACACGGTACAAGATCTCTGATCCGCTCAATCAGTTCTCTAATGTGCTTCAATCGAAGAAGGTCAAGCCCCTCATCACTCAATGCTGCATGCAAGCGCTTTATGCGCTCGGAAAGGAGCATCAATCCACCGTCAACATGGCCAAAGAATGGGAGCGAAGGATGTGCAACCATCGCGAAGCTATTTCGCCGCTGGAATGCATCAAGCAGTGCGTGGGCAAAGAGAACAAACATCGTTACATCGTTGCCAGCGAAAATGGCGAGCTCAGAAGGGATCTGAGGCTGGCAGTACCGGGAGTGCCCATGATGCATTTCTCGCAAGCCGTCATGGTGTTGGAGCCCATGTCGCCGTTGACCAAGACCAAGATCGAGGAGAAGGAGGAAATCAAACTCAGCTTGCCTGCAAGCGAGGTAGGATTGTTGAAGAACCAGCCCAAAGTCGAAGTCGATATCGTTGGTGGTGACGCTGACAAGTCAGAAGGTGACGGCGAGAAGCAAGCAGAGGCAGAGGCGAATGCGACAGATGCGTCGGCGAGGAGGAGGAAGAGGAAGGCGCCGAACCCGCTCTCGGTGCGCAAGCCCAAGAACCCTCGTCTTTCGATGGAGGACAAACTCAAGCGAGAGCAAGAAATCAAAAAGCAAAAGCAAAGGGCAGCCGCCAAAGCACGAACGGAAGCTGGAAACCTGCCAAATCGCGAAGCAACCGCGGCGAACAAAAGTGAAACGGGCAACAAGAGGAAGCGCAGACGTGGAAATTCCAGCAGAGATGTTTCTGCTCCTGCCGCCACCACTGCTGAAGCAAAGCCATCAACACACGACCAAGTCACCTCCGAGAACAAGTCAGAAGGCACTACTTCGAAACCAAGGAGAAAGCGAACCAAGAAGAACTCCCAAAACGGTACCCCCGCCGGCTCCACTCCCCCAGCATCTGCACCTGCTGCTCCCGTCGAGAGCTCGGCCTAACCTCTCTCTCTCTCTCTCCCAGCCTCCTCCTTCACACACACCATACCCTCCCGCACTCTTCGTCTCGTCTGCATTCTATCATCATGTAACACTCCAGCAATTTCACAGTCTCGACGCATATCGAAGATTTTTTTTTTTTTTTTTTTTTTAATACTTCCAAACACTGTGTATCAGTTTACGCCTTGATCGGCGTCGAAGATGGGCCGAGCTTATCGGACAGAGCGGAGAGTTGGCGGAGAAGCTTGGTTCTTGTCTGCGTCTGCTGTTGCAGCTGAATCTGCGGTTGTTTGTGGTAGGGCAGCCAGGGACGGACTCCGCCTTTGCGTGCTGCTTGCCTTTTCTCCTTGTCGCAGCTGTTGTGTTCTGACGCGGTTGACTTGGTGACAGGAGTGAGGTCGATGACGCTCGACATGGCCAATGTGGTGAGTGCGTTGCTGTACACGCTCTTGATCTCTGCCCGAACCCCACCTGCCATCATTGTGCGTGCGACGCGACCAGTGGACCGCTTGACTGGCTCACCGACCTTCTTCGTATCGCTCTCATCGCCGCTCCTACCTTGCGCTGCCGATACAGCAACAGACACTTGACGTCGGCCCAGAGCCGGCAAGGCATCCATCTGCTGCAGCAACGCACTACCCTTCAGCACGGCGTTTTCGGTTCGAAGATGTTTGAGCGCACCGTTGAGCGCTTCCAACCGACCCACCAGATACGAAGTCTCCAAGCTACCATAGCTGGAGCCTACCTCGAGACCTCCTTCCTGCACCGCTCGAGAAGCAGACCCAGCTTCGCCCTTGCTACCCGGCTCCGCTCCTGCAGCCCCCTCGACAGTCGCCGAAGTCACCTGCGCCTTGAGCGTGTCATTCTCCTTCTGCAGCACCTCGATCTCGCTCTGCAACGAATCGTTTGCATCCTGGTACGCTTTGGCTTGACGCTGCGTCTCGGTGAGCGTGGCACGCACATCGCTATGCTCGTCCTCCTGTGCCTTGGACTTTTCGAGCTGCTTTTGAAGCCGCTCGATCTTGATCGACCCCTCCTGCAGCGCTTGGTCGCGTGCTTTGACTTGTCGCAGAAGATCGCGTGCGTCTTCGCTCACCTTGGCAATTTGCCGTTCGAGTTCCGGGTTCTGCGCCGCCTGCGTCTTGATATCTTCGGCGCGTGCGAGCCAAGGACCTGGACCGTCGATGCGGATGACGTTTTCTTGCTCGACAATGGCAGTGAGCACCGTCTGGATCGTGGTGGCGAATTGCGAAGTCGACGCGAGCGGTCCAGACCAAAGACTGACATCGGGCTTGCCAAGTCCCTCCTCGGTTGCTTCGGCCACCATGTCAGTCACCTTGGAAATCTCGAATGCCATCTTGGAGGTACGCACCTCGCCAACATACGTCGAGATCGACTTGGAAAGCTTGGTGGCAAACGTGACCAGCTGCGACGTGAGCCTACCCAGCGGTGGCAGGTCCATGATCGCCTCCATGCGCACCGCCTCGTCGTTTTCTGCCAGGCTCAGCAGTCTTCGCAGCACCTTGCGCGTGAGCACCTTGGTGTTGCGAATGCGATTGATCAGCTCCTGCAAAGGGTCGAACAGGTCATCCTCGATGTTCTTGCCGCCCATGTCCCATTCCACATCATCGTCCGCATACAGCTGAGCGAGCTGCTGTTTGGCATATCCAAGGGCTGCAATCAACGTGTCGAGATCGTGATCGATCAAGTTGGCAGAGCCAACCTCCTTGGCAGCCAGATCACTATCGTTCTCATCTCCACCGAGAGCCATGTTGAAGTCTTCGAATTGCTTGACGAAGCGACCGAACTCTTGACCGCAGTCAAGCTCCTTGAGCTCTTCTCGACGCAGAGCCCCGATGAATCCGTCGATCTTGCGCTCGATGGCCATGTTTTCGCGGTAGATTCGGCCACCCCGGAGGAAGACCTCCGTTGGAGCCAGACGCAGCACGGCCGCGATCTGTCTCGAAAGGGCGCTGAAGTGGGCGATCGAATGACGCATCTGGCAGACGCTGACCATGATCTCTGGCACGATTCCGGACAAGCTCTCCTGGATATCGTGGTTGGTCTCAACGATGGATTTGATGAGATCCGACTTGACCGCCATACGACGGAAGAAGAGCAAGCAATTGACCGCATCGGCATCCGCCTCAAAGTAGGCGCTGGGCAAGTACGACTGCACCATCTTGAGCTGCGCCGTGGCCTGAGATGCCTGCAATCGTCCGAGCTCCAAATCGATCGTCTTGGCCTGGCTCTTGAGAGCACTGGACTGGAGCTTGAGGTTGAGGTTGAGCATCGCTTGGTCGGCCAAATCTTTGCGTCCCGCACCGCCTTGACCGCCATATTCGGCTTGTTCGGCCTTGGCAGCCTCGAGCTCGCTCTGCAAGTTGGAAACCAACTCGCGGAATTGAGCAAACGTGTTCTGATAGTCGACGGCATTGTTCTCGAGCCCTTCGTTACGAGCCTGCAGGTCACGAATGCGCGATTCGCACAGATCGACTTCTTCGCGGAGCTCCTTTTCGTTGATGGTATGCTGCTCCTCTAGCTCATTGTTGATCTCGGCGATAGTCTCGTGCTCTTCGATCTCGTCGCGCAACTTTTTGACCAGATCACTGAGCTGCAAGTTGCGCTCGGTGAGCTGCTCGACCAAGTCCTGGGCGCCCAGGGCATCGTCAAGCTGAAGCTTGAGGTCTTCGATCATCGACTCTGCGTTCTCTAGCTCGGGAAGCAGCGAATCGTTGGTCGAGTTGAGCTCGATGAGTTCCGCGTTTTCACGTTCCAACTCCAGTATCTTGCGTCGTTGTTCGCCCTCGATCTCATTGGAACGGTCGCGCAAGTCACGAAGCACCCGGCGAAGCTGGTTGTTCTCACGCTGCAAAAGGTCGGTGGCAGCAGAATAAAGGGACCCTCCCTCCTGTTCGTCGAGTCCTTCTTGTGATTCATCGTTTTGAGCACGCCGCAGCAGATGTGGATTCAAATCCTTCTCCATGGCTTGGATCTTAGCATTTGCTGCCTCCAGAGACATGAGATGCTCTTGCGCCTCGAGTGCAGCTGATTCGGCCTTTTCTTCGGCCATCTCGCGATCCAGTGTGAGCGACTCGAGCTCGTCGTTGATCCGTAAAAGCTGGCGCTCAAAGTCGTCCTTCTGCATAGCCCAGTCTTTCTCGAGCTTTTTCTGATCCTTGAGCTCGGCCTGCAGCTCTTGCACTCTAGCAGTGAGCTTTGGCGCGGTGGCGATGGATACCTCGGCTTGTTCCTTGATCTTTTCGAGTTCCGCGATTCGAGCGCGCTCGTCATCGCGCTTCTTTTCGAGTACGCGCACTTTGGCTCGTAGCTCCTCAACTTCCTTCTGTAGAGCACCAAACTCGGCTGATGAGCGCACCGCTGCAGTAGAGGAGGCTGGCTCAACCAGGCTCATGAAATTGCGAGTTGACTTGTTGAGCATCTTTGTGCTACGAAGTCCCGACTCTTCGGGTGCTGCAGAGATGGTCTGGTCGCCTTCATCAGCATAGACCTCATGTAATTCATCCTCGAGTTCGTCGTCGAGATTGGCTCTGCGGGCGATGGTGTCGGTGCTGAGGCCAGCAGTGGGGGATTCGGTATCGAGAAGGGCATCGTGGTCATCGTCATCTGCGCCAAAGTAACTGTGAGCACTGCCATCGTCGAAATCGTGAAGTCGTTGGGATGCGCTTGTGCGTCCCGAGCTGACGGCGCTTCCAGCTGAGCTTCTTGGGCCTAAGCGTGAAGGTGCTAGAGAGCTGCCAGCGCGTGAAGCAGAGCCTGCTACGCTTCCAGCCCGGGACATGGGAGCAGAGCCGGCGGCGGCTCGAGCTGCAGCAACGCGCGATGCCGATGTGCCGCTGGGACTGGATGTAGCAGAACGCGCTCCTGCAGACAGCATGGAAGGGCGGCTAATAGGAACAGGGCGGAGTCCTGCCCGCACCGATGACGGCGATTGAGAGCTCGCTGCCGTGGAGGCATTGAGTGGCCGAGTGGTTATTTTTGCGACGCTTGAAGTACCTACTGCTGTTCTTGCGGCTGGGGTCGCTCCAGTCGAAGTAGCCACAGTCGGTCTGACGGTGCGTGTGGCTGTGGCAGGTGTGCTGGGAGAACCAGTACGGCTTGCGAGAGAACTCGCGGCTGCTGAGCGAGCGGAGCTTGATGCAACAGAGAGCCGGCCTGACGTGGCCGATGGCTTGATAGGTGAACGTGCGCCCGCAGCTGACTTGACGGGCGATCCTGCACGCGCTGCTGCTGATGCACTTGCCGAAATGGGTGGTCTTGAGGCGGAGGCAGAGGATGAAGCACTTGCAACGCTTGCTGAGCTCGTTCGTCGGACGGCAGGAGGGGGAGCTGTGGATGCTAGACCCGAGCGAGATACCGGTGCTCTGGCTGGCGCAGCTGCTACACTCTTACGTGGACTGAGACGCACTGCAGCGCTAGAGGAAGGGGCTGTGGTTGGGCGTGTCGCTCGGACCGCGGATGCGGGTAGTGCGATGGGCTCGTCATCAATACTGTGCATTTCTTCCTCTGGCGAGAGAACGTGGACTTGGCTGGAACGGACAAAGACACCATAGCCATCTTGGCATTCGAAGTATCGCTTTCCTTGCACAGAGCCGTTGTTCTTGCCATTTGGGTTGTCGAGCTCGATACCGACCCACACACCAGGAGCAAACGAGGTTTGGCCGACGAAGAGGACTTCACCATGACCAAGATTAGATACTGTGACGCGCGTGTGTAGGGAGAGCGGCTGCGGTGGCGCATTGGCGGGCTTCTGTGTATCCATCATGTGTGGTTTGCGCCACTGCGTATGATCGATGGGAGATGGTGCATGAGCAGCAGCCGAGGTGGTTCCAATCCGATGCAATCACCACCTGGCGCAAGTGAAGGCGAGCCTGGGGACAAGCAAATGGAGCTGAAGGTTGTAGCTGTGCGGGATGTCTACACCAGCGCCAAAGGCTGTATACCACTAGGTTGTGGCAGAGCAGCTGTGGGTTTTTGAGGGGGAAGGATGAGGATTAGGTGGTTTGATAGTTGCGAACAGCAGAATGACAATCAAAAGGGTTCCAACGCGCATGCGTGACCCGAGTCTAATAAGTGACAAGTGTTGGTCTGCCAAGTCAGGCTCATTCTCTGGGAAAAAAAAAAAGCGACGGTAGCAGCGCTGCACCCTGAATCGCATGCACGCGTTGGCACTGTCCACTGTCCACAGTACCGTACTTTCTGCCTGTGATTGTCTGACTCCGAAGCAAGGCTCTGAAAGGCTTGGCTCCAAGTCTCTAAGAATGCAGAGGGATGGGAGAATGATTGCTGCTTAGAGCATCCATCGCATTTGATGCACATCTCACAAGAGCCTGTTTTCTATGTTGGACAAAGGCTTGGGCATCGTCGCTAAATGATATCACACGCCCGTGGATCATCTGGATCACAACTGTATCGATTGGAAACAAGTGCAAAGGGTTATAGCTAAAGAACAAGTTTAACCGATGATGAGCTTGTTCTCACCGTCGTTGAAGTCGTACTCGGGCACCTCGAGGTTAAGCGGAGCGGGACCTTTGCGCGCACGGCCGGAGATGTCGTAGTGCGAACCGTGGCAAGGGCAGTACCAGCCGCCAAAGTCACCAGCCTCACCGATGGGCACACAACCAAGGTGGGTGCAAACACCAAGCATGACGAGCCACTCTGGACGCTTGGCTCGGTCCGAGTCCTTCTGGGGGTCACGAAGCTTGGAGATGTCGACAGCGTTGGCCTCGTCGATCTCCTCTTTGGTACGGTGACGAACGAATACGGGCTTACCACGCCACTTGATGATAGCGTTCTTGCCCTCGGGAATCGAGTTCATGTCAACTTCGACCTTGGCAAGCGCAAGAACATCTGACGAGGCACCCATGGATGCGAGGAAATCCGAGACGGTGGCCTTGGCGCCGGAGGCGGCGACGAGACCCATGGAGCCGACCATAAAGTACGAAAAAGCCTTGTTGCCATCGGCGTTCTTGGTGCGGTAACCCGAAAAGTCGGGCACCTGGTCAGGCTGAGTAGCCTGGAGGCTTCGCGACGACGACGAAAAGTAGCGCTGGCCAACAGTGGGGAGAGCTAGTCGAGCAGCATTGCAATTGGGGGGGGGGAAAAAGGTGTCAGTTCAGTCAACAGCTTTAGTGATGTTGTAGTGATGTGGGTCACAGCAAGCGCCGGGATCGACACGGAGGTGGCATCGGTCTCGTGAGCGAGACGAGATTTTGCGTCTTTCGCCCTAAATAGCCTCTTCTGCAATCGTCTAGAATCATGCATGCAAGTTGATCGCAGACGATAGCTCCACTTGGACGGATATCTGTCGCTTTTGTGATACTGTTGCTTGGAGCTGCTGCAGTGGGCTACCATGTCGATGGCGATGCTGAAGTGATTGAATGGCGGAAAACTTACCGTTGACACCAGATCGTGCGCTGAAGACGCCGTTGGAGTTGCCAAGGTTGGAAGCCCATTTGGGAACCTGGTGAGCGTCAGATCGAAGGGAAGGGCCATGTCCGTGAGCGTGAGGGTCGGCAGGGGCACGGGCGGCAAAGTTGATGCCAGCAGCGACCGGGGTGCCGTTGGAGGCGGTAGCCGCGGTGGGACTGCATAATGGCGTGATGACGGGTACGCACAAGTATATGAAAGGGACGAGACGTGGATGATGCATCGAAGAGGTGGTGATGCAGTGAAGGATGGCGTCAAAAATTCGAAATGAGGCCATGTAGAGCCATCGTCGGTATGGATTGGTGCAACATAGGCGCAATGCAATAAAAGTTGAGCGATCGGTCGAAGCGAGGATAGCATGTAAAGTAGAGGCAAAAACGAAAGTAGAAAGTCAGCTTCAATGTCACTGGGTGATGCGAGTTGATGGATATGCTGGTAGAAAGTGCCAAGAAGGAACAGCAGCTGGATTGATGGCTCTAATCGCCTGGGTCCGAGCAAATCAACTGTGATGGATATGTTCAGAGCAAGACTGTCGAGAGTTGATACAGCCTGTCCAACAGCCCCATTCTCCTGCATGTGCTTCGCTGACAAAGGATCGATGTGTGCCAAGGAGAGAAGCGTCGGATGCGTGTGTAAAAGTGTCGTGGAGATGGGACACGTACGGAAGATTGATGGCCTTGCGGAAGGCGCTACGAGCAACGGGAGCAGCCATGATGTACGTGTAGGTGAAAAGGGAGGTGACGATCCCAAAGGTGTTAGGTGAGGAAGGAGGTGGAGAACAAGCAAAAGGCAAGTGATGGCGTCGGCACCGATTCAAGGTGATCAGCCGATGGTGCGCTAGCTCTTCTCTCTCACAACGAACGACGGAATTCTGTCTGACCAACTCCAACTCTGACGCTCTTGCTTTGCTTTGCTTTGCTTGCCTCGCTCATCCTCGCCCAGCGCTCGACTGGTTGCAAATTTGGGATTCTGATTCGAGCTTTCTTCTCAGCGTCGACCTGTCGCCAATTTCAACCGACCGAGCCAATTTGGGTGATCAGCTTTTCTTGGTTTTTTTTTTTGGGCAAGTGCAGTGCGCTCTACAGTCGATGAATTTCCGCCTGCTCGCTGGTCGCCTTTGGCCGCCTTGGGCCTCTGACAAATGTCCAACTTTTGGCTCGTCCCAACTCCTTTCGCACGAATACTCTTATCGTTTGAAATACGTACAAATGCATCAATTTCTACGGTGGCCATTTCAAATCACAATACGGGACAGACTCACAATTTGGCAATTCGAAAGTTGCTTTCGAGGAAAAACGCAGCGCTAGCCGGCAGCATCCGGGAAGATGCAATCAGCGCACGTGATGAAGGCTCGCGTATTGGTCATGCTGACATACTCCTATTACATCTCAGCTCTCTCTCAACCCGGTATGATACGTTCCAGGGAGTAGCGGCGACAATCCCCGTCAGACTGCCATCCTGTTGTTCTTGTGTTGGTGGAAGTGACGTTAGCCACGAAAGCAGACACTATGCGAGTGCAAGCAGTCGAGTAGGGTAGAGACGCACTTATGTACATACACAGCAAGTGCCATGCCCTCCTTGATCTACCCGATCTAGATGCCGTATGCTGTCTTCCCGGCTCGTGGGCTCGAACAGTCTGACCATGTGCACTGATGGTACCGCCGCTGATGGTCTTGGCGCACGCTCGGTTGTGAATTGGAGCTTGGTGGACGTGAACCTATCCAGAGCTGCCCGACACTTCATACAGATGGCCATGGCATCCGTCCCAGGTACAACGGTGCATTTGTTCGTCGACAACAATCCTTGCTACAAACGAAGTGTGTGTCTCTGTCCAATTCGTTTGGAGTGCAAATCATCCACAGTGCTGCGGGTTGCTGAACAGAATGCAAGCTTCCACGGCCAGTTTCGAAAGGCGCTTGTTCAGCAGTGTGGTCTCCGATGTTGTCTGGGGGACCTGACCAGACTCAAACTCGAAAGTCAACACCGCCAGAACGATGTCACTTTGACCCAGACTGTAGTTGGAACCACCATTGACGGTACTAAAGTTGGCCTCGAGTCATGACAAGGTCACGAGCAAACGCTTTAGTCCAATCCTGAGAATCCCGCCATGCGAGGATCAGCTAAGACACCACCCACCGTTCCCATATCTAGCCATCCCACGGATGTCAGCAGACAGCACGCAAAGCCGTCTAGACTGAGAGACCGAAACGTGCTCCGACAGATCCGACTAAGTTTTATGTCCTGTCCGCTTTGGTAATGAACAAAGTTGGAAGCAGACATTATAGTCTTGGCTCTTACTACTGTACCTGTACTTCATGCAGCACCGATACAGTATTGGAGACTGTCCCACCGCTGTGTGCCAATCAACTAAGAAAAGAAAAGAAGCAGCCGAAACTGACAGCCAAAAGCTCCGACGCAGGCGAGTTTTTTCTTGGCTACATTTATTTCAGGGTGCAATAACAGTATGGTACAGGACAGTACAGTACAGGACAGTGCACGTTGCGGGCGCTTGGCTTGACCGGCTGTGGCGGTTCACCGAAGCAATGAAATCCTTTTCAACGGAGGGACGAGTCACAGCATCCTGGTGCGACTGAACCCCCCCCGTGCGGACCATGCGAAGCTACCTACAGTGGCAGAGAACCTCACCAAGGAGCGTCATCCAAAACGTCGTTTACGGAAACCAGCAGTCCTTGCTTCCGTAAGACTGGCCGGGAATTGAGCTTGCCCGCATCCAAGTCATGCAAGAAGGAGCGGCACTGGAACCGACAAAAAAGAGAAATTGGTGCATTTTGATTTGGCGCAAGATGCGACTTTACCCCGGCCGGCAAGCCAGCCAGCCAGCCACCAAGGCTACTGTCCTGTCCTATCCTGTCCTGCAGCTAAAAATGTCTCCGGTGCGCCCGAGCCATGTCGAGAAGAATCACACTCGCCCTTCAACAATAAAATGTTGAGTTGTGCGTGAGTGTGGCGCAATTCCATAGCTAATATAACGCTTGTTCGCCCATTCTTCGGATTGCTGCCTAGTCACTCGGCTGGCTCAGCACCCTCTGAATGCTTCCAGTAAGCTCATAAGCCAACCCATCCCTCCTCATTCTCCGACCTCGACAACCCATCCCTTTCCAAATCTCTCCGAACATCATGTCTGCCGAGAATCCCACCATTTTGCCCGCCACCTCCAATGGTGCCGCCCCTGCCAGGGCGAACGGCTCCGTGGCCAAGAGCGATGCTAACCTCGGTACCTTTGGTGTCAAGTCCGGTCTTGCCCAAATGCTCAAGGGCGGTGTCATCATGGACGTCGTTAACGCTGAGCAGGCTCGTATCGCTGAAGACGCTGGTGCTTGTGCCGTCATGGCCCTCGAAAAGATCCCCGCTGACATTCGCGTCGAGGGTGGCGTCGCCCGTATGTCCGACCCCGCTATGATCAAGGAAATCCAGGAGAACACCACTGTTCCTTGCATGGCCAAGGTCCGTATCGGCCACATCGTCGAGGCTCAAATCCTGCAAGCCATCGGTGTCGACTACATTGACGAGTCCGAGGTGCTCACCCCCGCTGACGACCAGCACCACATCAACAAGCACAACTTCAAGGTGCCCTTCGTTTGCGGTGCCAAGAACCTGGGCGAGGCGCTCCGACGCATCTCGGAGGGTGCTGCCATGATCCGAACCAAGGGCGAGGCCGGTACCGGCAACGTCGTCGAGGCTGTTCGTCACCAGCGTACCATCCAGGGCGAGATCAAGCGCGTCTCCTCCATGAGCGACGAGGAGCTCTATGCTTACGCCAAGGAGATCCAGGCTCCCTTCCACCTTCTCAAGGAGACTGCTCGCTTGAAGCGCCTGCCAGTGGTCAATTTCGCAGCCGGTGGAATTGCGACCCCCGCTGATGCTGCGCTCATGATGCAGCTCGGAAGCGACGGTGTTTTCGTTGGATCGGGTATCTTCAAGGGCAACAACCCTGCCCAGCGCGCACGTGCTATCGTCGAGGCTGTTACCCACTACAACGATCCCGCCAAGCTTGCTGCCGTCTCTGAGAACCTTGGTGAGGCCATGGTCGGTCTCAACATCACCAAGGACATCAAGGGCGGCCGTCTCGCTGACCGCGGCTGGTAAATGCGTCATCGAGCTTTGACCTCCCCGTTCGCACTTTCTTTCTCTCTCTCACACCGCAGCATTCAAAACAGACGATCACAACATGTTCCACTTCGCTGTTTTTGCGCTCGGCCCTTTTGGGGGGGGTCATTGTAGACACAGCGATGATCTTGAAGTGTTTGTCATTTCGACACAATCTTTAGATCAGCCACCCTTTTCGGCATTGTCGATTCTTGGCGTTCACCTGATGCTCTGACGCAGATGGCTTGCTTCAGATCGTTTTCGACCTCGTGTTCTCTCCCTTTCAACAGTTTTCTTGTAGTATTAGCAAGTGTCACCCTCACGCAATGTTTCCGTTCGAACGTCACTATGTAGTACCGATCTGACCATAACTGCATCTGAGATCACGTCTGAGATGCTGACCTACGTAGCTTGATGTCCTCTTGGTTCTGTATAATGTCGATCGCTTCCGTCTTGAGCTATCGGCTAGTCCACTCAAGTGAAGATCGATGTGTGGCACCCGCCGTAGCGGCAGTGCAGCTTCCAGGTTGAATTCATGGTGACCGGCTACACTGCCAAGAAAAAAAATTACGTCAGTGTTACGTCGCGAATACGACACATACGTAATGAGCGCAACACTACAACAATCGGCACCCGATGAGGAGAAAATACACATCATAGCCAGGTAGGTAGGCATTTCAATTCTTCTGCAGGATCAGCTCCTTCGGAATGGGCAGGAGGGTGAGATCAGTTCATCTCGGTGCACGCCTTCGCGATCGACCCTCTTGCCTTCATCGAATCTCAGCCCTCGATCTCATCGTCCTGACAAACATGGGTTGCAGCGAGATGAGATCTTGCTGGCAGTTTATGATCACAGCATCGCCATAGGCGATGCTATAGGAATTGCTGAAGGCTCTTGTGTATATATATAGTTCACTCTCACGAGGTCACACAAGTCCGCAATTCAAGCTTCCGTTCGTATATTGACTCACATTTGTATGCGACACGCACAAGGGCCTTGATCCGAGAAGCTTTTCTGAGCATGGAGCATCACGCCGTGGTGCGCTTACAGTGATACGCGGCACAATCCGACCAACTCGATAACGGCTCCCACCCTCCATTTTCCTCGAAACAGATTACAGAAGTGTAGTAGTTACTACTACTGTGCAGTATCTGTGTCGAAGGCAACTTCGGATATCCCAGAGCGAAGAGAGGCAGCCACACTTTGGCTGACACTCTGCTCTTTACGAAAGAAACATCTTACAGCAGGCTTCTTCTTGCCGCGAGACGCAGTCTCTCAAAAAATCTCTATCGCTCCGGTTGGGATCTCGGTTTTTGTTTTTGCTAACCGGGTTTGATCTTGACGGCAACCAGGCGCTTCGCGACCTTTGTTTTGAGCAAAACCACACAAACAACAACAGTTAAGTAGTACAGTACTGTTTCCCAGGATCTTGGATCAAACGCCTCCAGAGAACGGAAAACAGATCGACGCGGCCCGCATTTCCCCTGATACCCAAGATTGAAGTCAGTCTGAAAATCGAATTACAACCTGGAAACACGACACTTTATTCCTTGATAGTTGAATTACAAGCAAGATGAGCGCAGAGATGCAGAGGAATCGGCATCTGCGGCAGTTTCTCGAGAAATTCAATTCCTTCTTTTCTTGTCACTTCCAGTTATCCGAGCAGTAGCGGCGTATCGCCTGTCCGGATTCGATGTGAATTTTTCTGTAATCGAAGAATAATCTGCGCTACGATAGCATGTCTGGATAGTGCAGCAACACTGCAGAGATGAACTCCATCCGTTTCGTGCAGAAAACCATGACCGTCAGCAGCTGCCGGTCGATGCACTCCATGTGTGAACTCTGCCGCTGTGGATCGCCTTGCCTGCAGCCCGACTCGATTTCCAAAATGGCCGCAACGTTGGATTGGTCTCTTTGTTTCCGTCCGTGCCCAAAATGCGTCGCAGCGTCACTTTGCCTGTCTCTTTTGGGCACACTGCATCTGCCCTGCCGCGGAAACCATCAATCGTTCGCGTGCCAATCTTTTCGGAGAGCGGCTGCAGCCAAAACAAGGTCCAACAACTCCAACAGGCTCATCTTCTGCTCCTCCTCGCGCGCTCGTTTGATCCCTCGAAATTGAACCCCTTTACACTCTGATACTGTACTCTACGGATCGCTGATTGTTCCGTGCTGAACTGTTCTGTACTGTACTGTACTGTACTGTTTTGTGGTTGTTGGAAAGAAACATAGCCAGCCTAGCCACACTTGCCCCCAGATCTTTTGTCGTCCCTAGTTCTATCTATTCCACCTTCCTTCTTGTCTGCTGTCTCACCACCATCCTCTTTCACCGTCTCCCTTGACCGCTTCCATTGCTGTTGCCATCGCAGCCGTCGTTATCGCCGACCCGACCTATTTTCAACATGAAGTTCACTCTCGCTCCCGTTGCTCTCCTCGCCCTTGCCGCTGGTGCTCTTGCCCAAGAGAGCTCGTCCGCGGCCAGCTCGTCGGGCTCTGCTAGCAGCTCCTCGCCCACCTCCATGTCGTCGTCCTCGGGCAGCTCCGGTGGCAGCTCCGGTGTCTGCACCGTCCTCGGCGGTGACCCTCGTGCCCAGGCTCACGGATGCCCTTACAGCTCCACCACCACTCCTGCTTACGACCGTGAGTATCCGTATCCGATGCCGACCGGCAAAAGGACAGCCTCGCACGCAACACCGAGCAATTCCAATCCATCGTCCATATGTTACACCTCGGCCGATGTATCTGGGAGCCTCGCTTCTTTTGGGCAAGGTTTTTGCCCTCGTTTTCTGAGGCTGGTCGTTCAAGTTACTCGCGAAGCTCGAGCCTTCGCGTGGTTCGACACATTACTGACTTGCTCTTTTTGCCTTCTCTTCTCTTGTGCTGCTCTCGATCGCCATCGCCTTGTTTCCGGCGTCAATCACATCTACATTCCATCACGGTTGCCGTTCTGCCACCCAACAGTCAGCTCGTTGATCTCGTACTTCATCGGTGGCTACACCCGTGGCCCCGAGGGCAAGTCGCCCCAAGAGGTCGCTAACGAGATGGCCGGCTCCGTCCTCCAGTACTACCCTACCCTTACCGTCCCTCAAGCCGACCTCGAATCGCAGTTCGCTTCCGCCATCTCTGCCACCATCAACGCCATCGCCGATGGTAAGCTCCAGGCCTCGGATCTCGCCCCCGCCTCGCGCAACGTTCCCGAGAACGCCATCAAGTACGGTGCTGCTATCGCTGCTGTTGTCGCCGCCGGTGCCTTCGCTCTCTAAATATCTCCATCCGCTTGGCCAATACAACGGTAGCGCTCCTCAATTGCTTGCATGTGTCGAGATTTTTTTTCCAGATCGGCACCGCGATGTTCTTCACATAGCGTCCTAGTTGCAGCGATTGGGTCGAGTTCGCTAAAGTGTAGTGCGCCCGTGGCTTGTCTAGTCCCGAATAACTCTTCGAAGTCATCATGTCGCTCTTTTTCTCTTCCGCTTCGTCTTGCTATGTCTTCGTAAGCAATCGGCCCCTCCATATACACTACACTACATCCATTTCGGAAATTCCACTACAGCCTAGAACCCATTCCGCAGGGGCTGTGGCTCCGTTGTGAAAGCTAACAGGCACTCTTGATGGTTGCCTCGCCCGGACCGTGCGCCATCAACTGAAGCTTCTAGCGCGCGAGGTGCAGTCCCCTGGGTCCAAACTGTCGGCTTTGTCGCGATTGAATCGGCTTGTGAGCTCGTGCGCGAATCTTGAAGCCATACAGTATCGGATTCGAAGCAAAAGCAGGAGCTAGAGTTGTCGTTTTGGCGACGCGCTGTCACTGCTCTAATCCTTTCGGCCTTCGGAATCGGCTTCTTGCCTCGAACCTTGTATGGACTTGACACCTTTGATGTCTGCACCTACTCTGCCAAACAGCATTTGGTCATGATGCGACACACTGCATATATATAAAGTTGCACTCCGTCCCTTCGTAAAGTCTTTGTCTCGTTCGTCCTCCACCTTGGATTCTGGGGCGCAGCCTGCGCCTCTATGGACTACGGCAGCTGCAGATCGTTCAAAATGTGTCTTTCTTCAATCCTTGCTGCTGCCTCCATGCCGTCAGCAGATTGGACTCATTTCGCTTCGAAAAGCTTCAGATCGGCGCATCCGCCAAATGAAGTCCAAGCGCAACTGCACTGCAATTCAGTCTCCCGCGCATGCTCGGATCTCCCGTCACACGCCAGCGAACTCGAGCGCTTTGATCGAATGCGATCTATATGCGGAGCAGGCGAAGCGCGCAGAGGACCGTGCACTTGTGTTTGCTGCGACTCAGCTTTGGCTACGGCTATGGAGGTGGCGATGGCTGCCTAGACCGACGAAGCGAGTAACTTTGTTCGCTTCCACATAAGGCGGCAGACCTCCTTTCTCCTTCCACCTCTTCCTCCCTCTTCCTCTTTTGCTTCTCTTTTCATCATCGCCGTCTTCTTTTTCTCTACATGCACTTCCAGCTCGATGCATCCTAATCTCTTGTAGTTTCAAAACCAACCCTCACTCCTCTTCTCATCAACTGAGCACGGGGTGATCGCTGTCGCACCGGTCGTGGCTACCACTTTCAGCCTCCAACATGTCGTTTGACGTACCGTCTCCTTCTTCACCGCCTACGCCTACGCCTTCACCGAGACAGACAAGTTGTTTCCCTACTGCCTCTCGCCCATCCGTCCCATGCACTGCCGCAGCAGGACCGCGTTATCACTTGGAGGCTCGTAAGAATTTCGAGCGATTCGCAGCACGCACGTTCGATCTCAAGGCCAATTGGGGAGCCGGTCCTCTTCCTGAATACTTGCGATTCGCTCTGGGTGTCTGGCCCCTGTGCGAGTGCACCACATGTGTTGAATATGGACTTTCGTGCGAAGCTCCAAAGCCCCGAATGGCCGATCACAAGCCCGAAACGGCCATCTGGGGCTCGGCATTCAAGCGATGTGCAGAAGAGCTCAAGTACTTTGTTGCATGGAGAAGCAATGCAGCAGAGCTACGAGTCGACGAAGAAATGGCCGAGCAAGCCATTTACAGAACGCTGTTCGAATTCGCCTTCTTCGAGGACTCTGACGGCAGGATTCAGGAAGACCATCTCCCATTAGGCTATACCAAGGCTTGGTTCTTGGAACAACAAACACGTTTAAGAGAGTGGCAGCAAAAGCTCATACAGTCAGGGCACCGCAGTCCTACCTCCAAGCCAATCGCAGATGCTACGCCGGGTACGGCGGCGATAAAGAGGACTACACCATTCAATCGAGTGAAAGGAAAAAGCCGAGAGCAATCGCTGCCATCAGCCGTCCTGTCGGACTGTCGACGCTTCAAGAGCTACGCAGAGTCTAATGCCGCCGAGCGCACCGTCATGTCGATGGGCGCCCATCTGGTCGATGTCATGAGGGAACTCAATCGCACTGTCCTGCGCTCCTCGACCAAGAGCTGGCTCGTAACCGAGTTCAGCGAGTTTGCCAGCATGGTAGGCCAGCTCAACTACGCGGCTGCCATCTACTGCCAGTACGCAGACGACATGGAGGTGCTCATCACTACGATGAGCTCGGATGTGCTGGAAGAAGGCATCCGGATTGTCAACCTCTTCCGATCGACCTACATCGAAGCGGAGGAGAGGCGCAGTGGCGGAGGAAAAGACAGAACAGCCGACGAACGCAAGGCTAGGAGTCTCGAGATTCAGAGTCGTTACCTGGACAAGATTCCTGATGAAAGCGAACTCAGGGACGGTGTTCAAGCTGTACTGTTCACTTTTGTTTGGATCACCGACACTGCTTTCGAGGATCCCAGCACAGCGAATGCAGCGATCGCATTCAAATTGATCCCTCTCTTGGAGACCGTGATTGTTCGGTGCATCCGACAAGCGCATCTTCTTTATAGAGCACGATTGGCATTTTCTACGCTCTCTTCCATGCCTGACAGACCACCGTCGGCAATCAAGCTGCAACTTCATCTGGTTGAGCTCAGCATGGCGCTGCAAACGCTTGCCGGGTGTGACGTGGCCCTCTTTACTGCGGAGGCAAATCACGAGCCGCACAGGCGCAAGCGCAAGAATGGCCAGACAAACGGAGCTGCAGCGATCAAGGAAAGCGTTGTCGTGGCACCGTACACTGCAAGCATCTACTGCATAGCTGTGTCTGAAATCACTCTACACCTGCTTCAGGCGATGAAGCTGCAAATCGACAAGGGAATATTCAGGAGTGGACCTCCTGATTGCTGCAAGGACGAAAAGTGTCCGCATAGCGAAAAGTCGGTCGCTAGGAGAGTGAAGGAGTTGTCCAGGAGACTGGAGTTGATAGAGAGGGGTCAGACGGACTGGAAGCCGTTTCTGCTGCCGAAGGAAAAGGGTACAAAGCGAAGAAAGAAGAAGAAGGACGCAGCGACGGCGGCGGATACGTCGGGTGAGAAGGCAAAGGATGATCAGCCCACATTTGTAGATGAAGCTCTTCGTTGCCAGGTGAAGCAGGTGTTGAAATGGAGGTCGAGTGAGGTCAAGAAGGCGGAACAGAGGAATGGGGGCAAGTTGGGGTATAGTCAGGCTTCTGCAGCAACGCTCAACGCGGGCAAGAGCTCCATCCCAGCAAAAGGTGTGGTGGGAGCGAATAAGCCGGCTGCTTCCATCGATCCACTCGCTACACAGACAAGTCGAGCAGCTGCACCAAGCAAGCAAGCTTCTACTCCACCAACCAAGTCAGCTCCGGCCACTCTCGCTGACGCTCTGAAAACGAAGGCAAAATCGGACCAAGGCTCGGTCCCATCTCGTCCTACTCTGCGCGGGGACAAGCTCGACCCCGTGTACGCAGTGCCACGCAAAGTGCGCCAGGTCTCGCTGGAAGAAATGTTGGCCGATGCGCCAGCTTCACTTCGCGCTGCGGTGAAGGAGAGCGATCTCTTCAAGGATCCGTACAAGCTTCACCAGAGACTCGGTAGCAGCATGGGTACGACGATGGACAGATTCAAGATGGCTACGTTTAACGATGGGGATCTTCTGAGGTTTGTACAAGGGATGGGTAGTTGGGGTGATGGCAAATGAGGTGGGTTCGAAGAGTTGACTTTTTTGTCTCGCCCTGGTGGTGGAGAACGGTGACGATCTGATCGCATCTGTTAGCTCAGCATAGTGAACCAAGCAATAATGTGATTGCAGCAAGGTAGGTTTGATGTCTTGTCCTGTTGTCTCGATTCAAACCCACTTGCTGGGAGGATGAAGTTCAGCCTGTTCGAGAAGATCGTGCAGGTCCCACATGGCCTGAGTGACATGTTTGATCCATTTCGGGCTGTTGATGGATGGTAAGAGGGAGGAGTTGGACGACGACGATTGATTGAACTCTGCGGTTAGGAGGATGGCGAGCGGCAGTTGGAGGAGGCTGAATGTCCAGCCTAGGATGTTGAGGATTGTGTACCATGCGATGTCTGACGTTGGCAGGGATACAGTCACGGCGGGGTAGGAACTTGGGGTTGCAGAGGTTGGTTTGAGGTCGGCGGGTGTGGTCGTCATCCTGAGATGGTGGTTAGTGATGAGCAACTAAGGGTAGCAACGCCCTTATCTTATCTCTTCCCTTCGCCACACATGACGCTTTGTTACTGTATCTTTTTGGTCAGGATCCCAGTCTAAGCTCATGCCCTGAGCTCTTATACCTCCACCTCCGCTCTTCGGCTCTGCTCAAGGTACGGCCTGTTACAGACGAGAAAGCTCTGCGCGCCAGTGCGGCATAAAGCACATGCACGCCCGCCGTGGCTCAACTTTCTCACCCCATATAAAGTTACTACTCCACACACCAAATGTCTGATCTCTCGCTCGTATGACAAGTGAATTACAGCAACTTGGTAGCATACGCCTCACCCATCACTGGCCTACCAAACAACTCGGCCAACGCGGCAAATCCATCCCCTCCCACCTCGCCTCTCTCCACCCTCCCCACCACCTCCCTCGCCTGTTCGACCTGTCGCTTCCTCTCCCCCCTCACCCTCCCCTGATGCTGTGCACAACTGGGACATTCGGCTTCCTCCTCACCCAAACACCTCTGATGGTAACTATGCTTGCACATAAAATGCACACTCGGCAAATCCAACTGCGCACCGCACGCCGCACATCCCGTCATCTGGAAAACCCTCACCCCTGCTCCATCCGTCAACTCGACCATCTCCCTCACCGCCTCCTCGGTACTCTGCTTATACTCCCCTACCGCAGCCAAATCCTCGTCAGTCGACGCGAGCACCCCCGAAATGCACTGCGTGATCAACTCGCGCACCACCCCGACACTCACACACGACGTCGACGACAAAATCTGCACGATCTCCAAAGTCGACATAATCTCCCTCTCCCTCACCGTCCTTAGAATCTCCAGCAACTCCGCCGTATGCCTCTCCAACACATCCCGCCGCGAGATGAGAAACCGCAACACCAGCTCGTACAACTCCGGCTCCAACTCTCCATACTTCCACAACGCCTCCACCACCCTACCACTGCTCTGTTCACCCGCATCCATATGCAGCCGCACCACATCCTCGAACATCCCCATGCGCTCGTACAGCAAGATCAATCCGTCGCTAAACCCTTCCACCGCACACAACATCACCGCATGCGAAACATCGTACGGTAACCTCGAATGCTGCTCCAGCAGCTTCAACGCCCTCTGCTTCCCCTCACCCGCTGGAGTGTGCGAACGGAGGTAGAGCTCCAACAGCGTGTTCCAGATCGACTTTTGATCCACCACGTCCTGGTCCTCGTACTCGTCTCTGGCGCCAGAATCGAGACCCAGTTCGCGCAGGGCAAGTGCCACCTCATCCACCTCTTCCTCGCAACCAGCAGCCGCCGAAGAGTAAGCAGGTGCAAGCGTGGACGTAGCAGCCGGTTGCAGATCCATCTCCACAATTTGGCCCCATCTTGCGAGCGCGACCGTTTCGAGGAATCGAGTAAAGTGTTTCGGATGCTGGATAAAGTGCGCAAAGAACGTACGCGGTGGAGGGATGGCATAGGCCTGCAACATCTCTTCGCCCGCAGCATCTTCGGCACCATCCTTCGCCCCATCAATAGCAGGGGTGTCGCCGTTGGCAGCCACCTTGGCTGCGCTCGTTGGCCTCGATGCGTCCTCGATCTTGTATCCTTCCACGGTCGAGTTCCTCTGCGGAGTATTCGGCCCAGTCCCTGACCTCGAGTCCTTCCCTCCAAACCCTCCCACCTGCAGATAGCTCAGGTACGCCGCCGCCGCGCTCTTCGTTTGACCCCGCTCCTTCTTGTCCCCGCTCCCCTCCCCCCCTCTCATCGCAACCGCCCGGGGTCTGAATGCACCTGAGCAGATCTCGATCAACAGTTCCGTCGTTTCCTCCGGCAGCGCCGCCAGCAACGTTTTGGCATATTGGGCCATGCTCGTGATCGCGTCGTGCGCCTCGAGCACTCTGACATACTCGAGCGCATCCGAGTAGTCCTTGGCGTCCTCGATCTGGATGCGCAGATACTCGGCATGCTCGCTGTACCGCTTGGCGAGGTAGGCTGCATGGCCAAAGTAACCCGCCTGGCGACACACTCGCATGGCAGTGTCCAAATCAAACGGCAGCTCGTCGCGGTCGTCCGCACCCATATCGCCATCCGCTTCGGCAGCATCGTCTGCGCAGCGAGTCTGCGTGTGCGGCCGCTTGATAAACCGATCGAGCGATGCCACGTCTTTGAGCTTTGTATAGCAGTTGAGCAACAACGTCGTATGGTCCGAGCTTGCCAGATTCTGTGCATGCAGTTCCTGCAAGTATGTCGTGAGGTTGGTGATGCGCTGTGCATCGAGGAATCTGCGGATCACAAACGATGGCTGCGTGTGCCCGATCGTCTTAACGTACTGCGCCATGGCGCCGTCATAGTCCCCTTTATTGTAAAGATGATCGCCGTATCGCTGGTAGATGTCACCCATGAGCGCTTCCGTTCTCGCCATCACATCTGCAGAGCTTGCTCGCTGCATGTGCGACTTGGCCAAGTTGACCGCGAGCAAGAATAGACTCTTCCTGTACAGCACTTCTAGCTTTGCCCGTAACGGCTTCTCATCCAACCTCGTCAGTTCGCCAAGATCGCTCAGCACCAGCACCTCGCCGTTGGGACCCACCCACGCTTCGCGAATCCCGGACTCAAACGTGCCCGAGAAAGCGACCAGCTTGTTGTCCAGGTCAAAGATGGTGATCTTGGCGACCTCGGCGGAGAGCATGGATCCTTTGCGTGACGTCGGCGCCGTGATCGGGCTGTCCCTAGCCATACTTTTCGAAGAAGAGGGCGTAAAGGGTGGAGAGACGATGACCACTTGGGAAGCAGAAATGTGGATCGAGGATTTGGGACCTTCGTAGGCAAAACAGGCTTCACGCCCTTCTTGTCCAATCACATAGATCGCCTCGTCTCGGGCAATGATCATCTTGCCCGCAGCCCCAGGTGTGTTGTGCGATGCGCTTGGTTGGGTAAGATGATTGGATGCGGTTGCGCCGGTGGTAGGACGCGGAGGGATGACAGCAACACAGCCTAGGGCGCCTCCGACATCGTCGAGCACAGCAGGACTTCCACCCGCGCCTTTGCCCACCACGACGTAGCGGAGGACGCGCGAGAGCGTCACGATGAACAGATGGACGGCGGAGGGGGGAGCGGCTGCTTCGACAGGTGCAGATTGAGGTGCGGACCGTGGATCGCGTGGACGTGCGAGTGCACCTTTGCGGCCCTTGGATCCGGGCATGACTCTCGGCTCGTATGCGGGAGCAGTAGTGGCGGGTGTGGCTGCTTTGGGGTCCTTCTGTGTTGTTGCGCTCGGAAGAGGGGCAGCTTCAGAGAATCCAAGAGCGGTGACTGGGTCGAGCGCGCCATTGTCCTGGCTCGTAGGTTGAAAGACGACCTTGAACTTGGGCAAAGCGATTGCCGGAGTAGGACGACCTACGGTTGCAGCAGTGGCGACACCTGCATTTCCTGCTGCTGCCATCAATGCCGACTCGAGGCCGCGAATCAATAGCACAGTTCCATCCGCAAGTGCTACCGACAGATAGCTCAAGCCGGGAGTATGCGAAAGCGCTGCAATCGGGTGGGGTCGACTCCCGTGCTGCACCTTTCCCTCTGCCAGCAATCTCGGCATCCAAGTGACCTTGTGTTCCCCGCTCGCCTCCTCGTTGCTGATCTGTCTTGGGCTGCGTCCAGTTTTGATATCCCAAATTCGCAGAATAGGAAATCTCGAGCTGTCCTCCTCACCGAGGCTGACGACTCTCCCTCTCGCATCGCACGAGAGATGGGTCACCCTACCCACCGTGCCACACGCTGAGAATGCATCCCAGCTTGTCAACTCCCTGTACGTTTCCGAATCCAGTACTTTGATCGTTCCCTGGATCGTACCGACCAGCGTACACGGTTGTCTGCGTGCACCTTTCCTGTCCGATCCGGTGGCCACCGGCTCTTCCTCGATCCCATCGAGTGCAGCAGCAGGCGGACGGACGGGACACTGACAAACAGCTGCGACCTCGTTGGGGCTGCGAATCGCCGCTGGCGATTTGGCGAAATCGTTGGGATCGCGTACAGGAGATGGTTCGAAGAACGAGAATTGGCGCCAGGCTGGGCCGGCCGCTGCAGCTGCGGCGGCCACAGCGGCTGAGCCAATCTCGACATTTTGCTTGGCAGTCGTTTTTAACGGCATACCGGATTAGTGATGAGGGTCGATGCGCGAGATGGATGTCGTGAGTGAGAGGATTGAAAGTGTGGATAGGAGCTTGGGTTGGCTTGGCTCGGATGATCTGTGCATCTGTGTGGAGCTTGTGATTGCAAGATCTTTTTCTCGACAGTTGACACGACGTAACACATTCGTCGTATTTTTCTCCTCAACATTGACATGCTGCCTCGACTCGCACAGCACTTCACAGCACTGTACGGAGCTCAGTGAAGGAGGCCACGAAATTGTGTGCATCGACCAGAGCTGCAGAAGGTATATGCAAGAGTGTATTACGTGCTAATTGAGATCCCCACCGAGCCAAGCAAAAACCAGGAAGGCAACACCATATGGCGTCGCCAACCGCTTCAATGACCAAACCACCCTTCCGCTTGCCCAATACCTCGTACCTTTCTTGAGCGTCCCCGTGTCACTCGCGCCAAAGCCACCCGTCTTCTTCAGTCCTTCATATCTTCTGCTACCCATTGCTCCGCCTGCCGCATGCGCTGAGGCCGCTACAGCCCCTGTGCTCGAAGCCAAACTGACGTTGACCGGATTGTTCTTGATCCAATTCCTCCTCACCATGGCCTCGGGACTATTTGCGGATCGTCTCCTGCTCGCCAGGGACATCAACAGTGTTCTTTGAGCCACGGTGCTGATCCTGTCTTTGAGCCCTTGCGGCGAAGATGAGAGCGCCGAGGAGGGGTCGGACGGGTGGAGGTGTTTGTCCACCCCCGCGGCGGTGCGGACGATTTCATTGTCGAGGATGGGTTTCGGAATCTCTGGCAAGAAGGGAGCAATGAAGTACGTGTGGAGCAGGAGGAGGGGGATCGAGGCTTTCGAGGGGTCTGCAGCGCCTGAATAGGGCCGATCGAGTGCGGCGGTGGCTTTGGCATGCTCGATGAGAAGCGTGAGGAAGCCTGGACGAGTCGCCAAGGTTGGAGCTAGATTGCGAGGCTTGCGGCCCCCGCGCTCGGGCGTAGTTGATGGCCCGGAGCTGCTGGAAGATGCCTGTTCGGCTGATGAGGAGACCCGTGCTGCTTTTCGCCGTTGCAAAGCGCGAGAGCTGGTCAACGTCGGCCTCACGGTACCATTGACTCGAGACCCTTGGTACTTGGGCACACCCACCAGCCGAAGCGGATGCGGCGCACGAGGGATCATAGCCATTTCCCAGACTCGGGATACATTGACTCCTGCCGTGTTCTGTGCTCTCAACACCAAGAAATCCGGTCTTCTGAGGTTGGCTCTTCCACCAAGTTCCTCGGCTCTAGCTTGTGCTGCCACCCTGGCACCTACTACTGCGGACCTGCCGATCGTGGTGAAACCTGTCGCACTAGCTGGTGTCGCTTGCCTCGTCTTCTTCCTTGCCGCTGCAGCGCTGGCGCGATAACCGGGCTCACGTTTACCTTGTTCCCACTGTTTGCGTCCCTCCCAAATGACGACTCTCATCAATTCGAACGGCCTGCCGACGAGTTCGTACGAAAACGCACCCACCGCCCCACCGATAAGCAAGATGATCACCGCCACAACCCTGCCCTGCACAGTCCGAGACTGGTTGTACGATACATCAGCATCACTGACATTCTTCTGGCCCTCCCTAATCCACCGCCCAACCCTGCCGGAATCTTCGATATGCACCTCGTCCTGGCTCGCTCCATCGTCGGTGTGTCTTCTTCCGATGACGTTCGAACCTTGCCTCGTGCCCGGGTCTGTATTTGGGGAACGCACAATGCCCAGTCCTCTGGCATTGATCCAAGCACTGAGCCTATCGACGCCTGTGGAAGCAAAATACGCACCCCTTCTGGACACCTCAAAGATGAAGAAAAAGCTTCCGAATCCCACACTATCTCGGATCAACGACAGGGCCAATCCGGAGCCATGGACACCTCCCCTCCATCGTTTGAGTCTAGCTTCCCATTCCTTCCTCTTCTCCGGTGTCATGGTGAGCCGCTCGCTCATACTCGAAGAAGATCGGAGGGACGATGTTGCTGGTTCGATGAGCGAGATGATGCGTGCGCGAAGCGAAGGTTTGGGAACACGTTTGGAGCGTTCGATCGTTTCGTTCTGGACGTCCTGCACGAGCTTGTCGCGCGCAATGGCGGGTGCAAAGGGGAGGACGGCGGCGCGCAAAATGGCACGCCAAGAGATGGTTGTGATTGGTCTGATTGTACCTGAGCCTCCGTGTGGAGCACTGACGTTGCGCTGGATGATGTATCGGACATTGTCGAGTGGGGCAGAGAGGAAGCATTGCGCGGCTCCCGCCACCGCACCCGACGCTGTTACTATCCACAAAGGTGTCCACTTGGGCCGTTTGTCCTCTTGCGAATCATCAGCTTGGTCGGTGAGCGCCTTTCGAGCATTGCGCTTGCCCAACAAGTGCGTCTCGGTGGTAGAGTAGGCTTCGAAGAGTGTGAATCCAATGGCTGTGTTGAAGAGCAGCGGCGGCAACAGAAGATGCGGGAGGAAGTTGGAGTTCTCCCTTCGCAGTAGCGTACGGAGGTATCTGAGGCTGAGCGTTCGACCCTCGCGCTTGGCCATGGCTTCGAGGATGGTCCATGATGAAAGTTTGACGGGGCGAAACAGCCGTACGGGGCGCTTGAAGAGGAAAGCGAGGCTGCCAAACAGCGCACGAATGATGGCACCACCGAGCGAGTCGGACCGGTTGGGATCCCGCTTTTGACCACCGCTGGCCGAGGAGCGACGCTTCCTTTTGGAATCATTACTGTGCTCCTCTGTGGCGGCGACAACCTCGAGCGGGGCTGACGAGCTGGCCGACATGGTGGAGGGGAAAGAGGGTGCGACGTCCACTTGTAGCTCGGGAGGGCGAGTTGCGCTCTACAACAAGCTTGAGTGTCTATCAGGAACTTGAAGGCATGACAAGATATGAGCGCTGTGGCATGCTGCTGATTGTGACAGATATATATATATATGATGTTGTGAATAGGGATAAGGGAGGCGATGTATCGAGGGGACTAGATGGGAAGAGGTCACGAAGGTGCACGAGCCCAAAGTGGAGCTTTTTGTGCGGCAAAGTTCGGGAACATGCGAAATCCGACAGCTCGCTCGGCTTTCACTTTTTTACTTGGACCCTTGCGTGTTGATCTCGTTGCTTCATCACCATCACCTACATCCCAAATCGCTATCATGCGGCCCTCGTCTTCCCGCAGGTCGACACTGCAGACAACACGCTTGGCGCTAGCCCTGGCTATTTTGTCTATCTCCACCGCCACCTCCTTGTCGCTCAGCCCACGCGAGTGGAAACCACCAACCGAGCTGCCCGGCTCACCGTTCATCCTCGGCGATGGCAAAACCGAAGGCTCCAAAGTGCTCGGCTACCAGGGCGAATGGCCGCTTTGGTCATCTTCACGCAACCCAACCGCACCTGTCGCACTGGATGATGTACAAATCGGTGACGATCCGCTCGAACCTGTCATACCAGGCGCGAGACCTCCTTCGACCAGTGGCATTTCGAAACTCATCCAAAACGCAACGTACGTCTGCGCTTCCGTGGGCGACTGCGCATCCTGTCCCACCGACGTCATCCATCTCCCCTACTGCAGACCGTACAACAATCGACGCAGAGTAGCCTGCGCACCAGTAGAAGATCGCACCATCCCAGCCAGCGTTCAGAGCGCTCTCGACAAAGCCAACTCCGCATCGCACGGTTTAGATACCACACCAAGTGGCGGTGTACTGATGGGCTACGAGGCGTGTGGGAAATCGGCAAGACAGGAGGCCAGGGATTACTTTGAGATGATCGGTGTGGTGGCATCAATAGCCATTTTTTCGGTTTGGGCCTTTGTCCAACGCCAAAAGACGCTTTTTGTCAGGCAGAATCAGCAGTTGCAGTCTCGTGTATTAGGGCGACGCTCATCTGGACTTGCCCCGCCTCCAGGTACGACAGCTAGCTCTTTGGCAAGCAATCGCAAGAAGCGTGCTGCCCGCCTGGCTCCTTCATCTTCAACATCTTCCCCTCGGAGCTAAGGATCGGATCACAAGGTTTTGTTTGACCCACGATGCAAAAGAGTCTATTCATACTTTCATTCGATCGGTGGAGACTAGGTGGAAATCAAACATGCTCAGGCGGCGGTAGGGGCGTCGCGTCCAATCTCGATCTGACCTGCTCCACTTGCACCAGTACCCGACTCGGTTCCGGTGGACCTGCCGACGGTTTCGAGCAGCTCGTCTGGGTTTTTGGCGCCGCTGCTCCTGGCATCTCCCCGCGTGCTGGTATGAGAGGCGCTGCCGGCTGAGTTGGCCGCGAGCTTTCGCAGGTCAGGCTGATCCTTGTTGAATTCAGCGTTGCGTTCGGTTTGCATCTGATCGCGTTTTTCCTGGCCAGGGGTGGAGATGCCCTGATCCGCGCCGTTCAATTGGCCGAAACCGAGTGCGGCGGCTGAGGCGTTTGGGTTGGTGGGACCGACGATGTCGTCGCCTTCACGACGGGCTTGGGCGATCTCGCGACGGGCATCGCGTTCAGCACCGATTTCGGACGCGAGAGCTGCCGTGCCCGAGGGTGCGGATGAGCCTGCCTTGTTGGGACCCGAGGATGAACCGGGTAGCGATTGAGATTGGCGGTCCTTTTGCAGTTCAGCCTGGAAACAAGAGCGATGAGGGAGAGGGCAACGGAGCGTCAGAATTACAGCATAGGAAGTGGGCGGATAGGGTGTTGAATCGAGCAAGGCCTTACGACTGAGTGGGGGGCAGATTCGGCGCGTGTCATATTTTGGATATGAGTCGGTCGGATTGGGGTTGGTTTGAGTGGAGAGAAAAGTAGTCGATGCGCAAGAACAAGAACTCAGCTCACGTATGGTATGAAGATCCATCCTCTTTCCCTACATTCGGGAGTGGGGGCCTACTTATACCTCTTCACCTCTCTCCTTCGAAGAAGCTGTGTGCAACAGCTTGACACAGGAAAGCACCCTCCTCTGCAGTCCACTCTACCTGCGCTGTTCGAAGCAGCTGACAAACTTCAGCAGTGACTTGACCTCACTTCCTCCTTATTCCACTTAACCCCAACTACTGGAGACGGACGATGCGAGAGGTGACTTCATATCACTTTGCTAGATGAATCATCCACGATGCTCACGGGAGGAAAAAAAAAATTGCTTCTTTTTTGACGTGTATGTTTCAGGGTCTGACTGATATTCTTCCGACGAGCTCAAAATCTAATTTCTCCGACCGAAACACCTTCGGTTTGACGTCAATTCACACCATCGATACTCTGTTGTAACAATAGAGAGAGAGTAGTATTCCGTAAAATCCCAAAGAAAAAAGGGGGGGCTGCACCTCATCTTTAATCCCTATGAGCAGCCAACCTAGCCTTGATGGCGGAATTCTGCGCATCGAGTTTGCTGATCTTTGTCTGAAGTTGCGCCATCTTCGACATGAGAAACTCGGTCCTCGCCTTTGCCGCCTCACTGGTACTGATCGGCGTCTCGGCCGCCCTTCCACCCAACAACCTGAGCATCACACCCCCCTCTTGCCCCTCGCGCGTGATCACCGCGCCCGCCGTGGCTCCACTCCCGGACACCACCTTAAACGGCGAACCCTGGATCATCCTAGAAATCGCCTCGATCTCCTCCTCGATCCCCTTCATCTCCTTCTCGGCCGACGCGATCGAGCTCGAATTCGCCAACAGCGTCTGCGTATCGTTAAACACCTTATCACCCACCAACCTCTTGATCGCCTCCTGCATCACCGGTCGCCCTGCCCGGATCGTGCTCGGCCTACCATCGTGGTGCTTGACGCTGATGATCTCGGCCTGCTCCAAAGACTTGATCGCCGCCTCGTTGCCCTTGAACTCGTTGTGCAGCAGACCGTAGTACGAAATCTCTCCCTTGTTGGCGAGCTTGTTGATCACCGTCCACGCCTGCGATCGTGTCCACGGCAGAGACGATGCCTCACTAGCATCGTCGCCAAATCCATTCTTGCGCAACTCCACAACAGAGCGATTGATGATATCCATCACCGCCGACTCCACCGTCTGTCCCAGCGCTACTTTCTGTACGAGCGTCTCGAGATCCGTCAGACGTCCACCGAGCTTGTCTACCCAAGCGGCCGTCTCCTCATCGAGCGCACTCGCATACTCGGGTTCGGCCGAAGCAGCAGCGGGGGCAGCAACGGAGGCGGTGTAGTGGGCGTTCGACGCGGCAAACCTAGCAGGCACAACGGGAGGCGAGGCGACGTCGTCCTTGGCAAGCGGAGCCAGCCGACCCATCTCCTTGAGCTTGTTGTAGACGTAGCTGCGCGCTTTCTCCTCCTCGGCATCGGCGAGAGTGATGGATTGGAAGGGAACATTGGGTAGAGCTTTTGCTAGCTCCTTACCCATGCCGACCGGGTTGTCGGATACGAAAACCACATGAGCGATGCCGTTGGTCACCAACTCAGCTGCCCACTCGGCCAACACCTGGTGCAGAATCGCCTGCTTGATCCCCTTGTGATGGAACTGTTTGATCACTACCACCGGCGAGTCGAACCTTTTGTCCTTCTTCTCGGCCTTGGCTTCATCGCATTCACTGCCTACGAGGTGATGCAGCGAGTCGATGGCGTTGTGGGCAAGTGTGGAAGCTTTCTCTTCGAGCGACTCGTTGTCGTCTGATGGGCGTGTGATGGACGTCGCAGGTGTCGTTGTAGGAGCGGTGGTTTTGGCGAGCTTCTTCTCGGCGGCTAGACGTGCCTTTTCGGCTTTGGCGATTCGCTTTTGAGTTTGGTCGTTGATGCTGTTGAGCGCGTTGGTCACCACGCCGAGGATCTGCTTGAGTTGTGCATCGGTAGGCGTGGCGAATCCAGCCTTGGATCCGATGAGACCGACGGCAGCGAGGTCGATCATGTTGTTGATGCTGCTGAGCCAGCTAAACACGGGCCAGTAACCGGTCTCATTGGCAAGCGAAGTGATGAGGAGCGAGTCGTTCTTGGCCGTCTTTGCGATGGCATCGCAGTCGATGACAAGGTGCTGTACGTCGCGTGTGACGGCTTTGCTGACCAAGCCCGTCTTGCCCGAGCCTCGGGGACCAGCGATGGTGACAAAAGTGGAAGGCTTTTCGCGAATCCATTCTTGAATTGTCTCTGCCGATTGACGCCGCTCCCACCAGTCGTCTGCGGCACCTTTGGCATCGCGGTCAGTGCTCTTAAACAGATCGACGGTATTGCGCTTGAGCCAAGTGTAGACCCTATACTCGTTTAACGAGAAAGTGTTGTGCACCTTGCTCTCGACCATAAATTCTCGCACAGGGTCGAAGACCATGTAAGAGATACCGCCGATGAGGAAAGCGACGAGAGGGAAAACGAGACGTGGATGGTTGGAGATCCAGTCCCAAGCCTGCTTGCTTCGTAGCATGCTGCGGAAAGTGATGACAAAGCGCGCGCCGTTGGGAAGCTCGAGGCCGTGAGCACAGTTGCGTGCGCTGGTGGCGCCACGGATGCGTGAAAAGGTGACGTAGGCCTCGGATGGTTTGTCCTTGGTGATCGAGACGATGCGTCCGTACGGTCGCAGCGTCTGCCAGAGCTGCTCTTCGCTTGCGTCGCCGCCTTCGAGCTTGACAAAGATGCGGGTGGCGGGGAAGATGTTCATGTCCTCGCGGAAGGGCTTGCCGCGCACCACATGAACGCCAGGAGTGCCGAGGAAAAAGAGCAAAGGGTTGAAGACGCGACGAACGCCGGATTTGAGACGCTTCTCGATGATGTTGAGAGACTGTTCGGCTTTCTCGTTGGGATCTTCGCGATAGGAGAAAGTGACGAAAGCGCCGCCATCCTTCATGCGCTCTTCTGCACCGATGACTTTGAAGCCGTAACCGACATCGTGGTCAGGAGGCAAGCTCGCTTTGATCCTGTCGAGCACGGAACGCTTTTCTAGTGAGGCGAGCATGTATCGGATATCCCAGAAGCCAAGACGAATGGGGAAGACGGTATCGAAATAGAGGTAGCCAATCTTTCGGAAAGGGTCGTTTTCGGTCTCGGCGTCGGCGTCTTCAGCGACTTTGGCTGCCTCGGGCGAGGTGGAAGCCAACGCGGCTGACGTCGACCATCGCAAGCCTTTGTTTTGATTCAAGTTGTATTTGCTAGCGCGAATGAGGGAAGCAGCTGAGACTCGGGGATAACAAGCGGTGACCAGAGTCGCTGCACCGGATGTAGTGAAGAGAGAAGCAGTACCGTATCTCGGACGAAGGGGTGGCAGACCAACGCAGCCAGCCAGGCGAGCGCTACTTGAAAGTCGTAACAAATACATGATGATTGCAGCGAAGCAACGGTGTCGCCGTTCTGGGTGGCGAGGTGACGCCGATGGCCAATGGTGGTTCGTTGAGATGGATAGTTGGCAGCTGTCAGGGTCTTTGATGCTTTATCTCTGTGTGCCTTGGTGGCATCACGTCACTGTGCCTCTGTCACTACTGTCAGTCATCAGCGTCGCCGCGTCTGGCTCGTGCATAATTGAATTTTCAGCAGGGTCTTTTTTGTTCATATTATCGTCGTAACACCCTTAAAAACAGTTGACCACGGAAAAGACCCTCAAAATCGCATTTTCCGAGCCTCCATTTTTTTGTTTTTTTTTTTTTTTTTTTTTTTGTTATTATTTTCCTCAATTCTTCCTGATTTCGTTGGGAATGCTTCTTGCAACGCTGCCAATCACCAAGCCATCACAACACCATCTAAGCCTACCTCGAACAGCCGCACAAAAGCTTGACGGTGGCTGCCAACATGAGTCGTCGCAGTGTCGACATGCTAACCCGCACATTGCTGCGTAGCCGGCTAGCGGCGCCACCTTCCACCTCGCACCGAGCAATGCCACTGACACAGTCGAGTGCAAGAGCGTCCTCCACCTCGACCAGACCCACAGCTGCAGCTGCAGCTGCAGTCACAGCCACACCGGAAACACAAACAGCCGACAATATCACACCTGCTCCTTCCAGCGACCACCGTACTATAGGAAAGGCTCAGTCGCTCTTCCTCACACACGACTCTTCACCGGGCACACCGTTCATCCTACCTCACGGCATGAGGCTGGCACGCAAAGTGGAACGAGTCGTACGCGATCTGTACGACGTCTACGGCTATGACGAAGTCCAATCACCGCAGCTGTACAAATCGTCGCTCTGGAAGAAGAGCGGTCATTGGGACAACTACAGAGATGACATGTTTGCCGCTGAAGGGTACAAGGAGCTTCAATTGCGTGGCCAGGCTCCGTCAACGCAGCCGACAAGTATCCACGCGGACCGCACAGCGTGTTGCTCCATCCACCCGCCACCTCTCGCTTCCACATCGACCGAGGATGAAACCTTTGGGCTTAAACCAATGAATTGCCCTGGGCATTGTCTCATTTTTGCCTCGCAGGAAAGATCCTATCGCGACCTGCCCGTCCGGTACGCCGAGTTCTCCCCCTTGCACCGCAACGAAGCGAGCGGAGCGCTCACCGGTCTCACCCGTGTTAGGAGGTTTCATCAGGACGACGCCCACGTCTTCTGCCGACCGGATCAAGTCGCACACGAGATCAATTTGATGCTGTCCATGCTCACGTCCGCCTACGATACGTTTGGATTTTCGTCGTTCGAGCTGGTGCTGTCGACGCGGCCGGCCGACTCGTACATCGGGTCGTTGGACGAGTGGGATCGTGCTGAAGCTGGTTTGCGCGAAGCACTTGACAAGAGTGGGAGGGAGTGGGAGCTGAACAAGGGCGATGGCGCATTCTATGGGCCCAAGATCGATATCCGTCTAGTCGATGGACAGGGACGAAGACATCAGACTGCTACGATTCAGTTGGATTTCCAACTGCCGCGTAGGTTTGAACTCACCTATGCAGATCCCACCGCCAAAGACATGGGCGAGCGAAGCATCCCCGTCATGATCCATCGTGCCATCCTCGGCAGTGTCGAGAGGTTCATGGCGATTTTGATCGAACAGACCGCTGGGTGGTGGCCGTTCTGGCTCTCCCCACGTCAAGCCATCATCCTCGCCGCCAAAACCGACTCGCCAGCCCTGATCGAGTACGCAGCCAAGGTGCAGAAGATTCTCTCCCTCGGCATCTCACCCGATTCCGCCCCGTCGAAAAATGTCGAGCGACATCTCCAACGCTTCTACGTCGACATCGAACACAATCCTCATGGCGAGAAGCTCGGCAAGTTGGTAAGAAACGCACAACTAGCAAGATACAATTACATCCTCGTCGTCGGGGAACGCGAGATGCAATCTGGCACTGTCACCGTTAGATGTAGAGACGACTCCAACGCTCCACCCAGGTTGAAGGAGCTCGCACAACAGGATAGGCACAAAGCAGGAGATGTGGGCAAGTCGGGCCAGTACACAATCGAACAGCTCAGAAACATGTTCTGTCTATTAGACTCGCATCACATCTGGTAATCCCCAACTCATCTGCACACACAAAGTCGAACAGAATCGAACATTTATTTTGATTTCCATCGAAAGTTACAAGTTCTTGCGGTGTTCAAAAGCATGTTCGACCTCATGGTCGACGTGGATGAACGCACGTTCGACCATCGGCAGCGACTCTAGATTGTCCTGCAACGCCTGGCTGAGATCGTGACTCTTCCACAGCGGAGTCTCCGGATGCATCACAATGTCGATCTCCACAATGTACCTCGGTCCGGAGCTGTACGCCCTGACGCTCTCGATCGCCTGAATCTCGTCGCTGAACAGCGCAGCATTGTATGTGACCAGCTGCAAAAAGTCTGTCGGCGCCGCTACGCCGGCCAGAGTTTTGAACTCGCCAAACGCCGTCCTGGTCCAGCTGAAGATGAGCGCGAGCGAAATCATCAACGCACCTGCCGGGTCGATCCATCCGGCAATCGTCGCACCAGCTGCCGACGTAAAGATACCAAACCCGTTAATGAAGAGATCGTTTCGATGGTCTTGATACAGCACCTCGACCTGCGAACTACGCTTGCGCAGTCCGAAGCAGTAGATCGCCAGCACGGCCTTGGTGACAAACGCAACACCCACAGCGATCAACGACGTGATGTGAAGCTGCTTGTCGCCATCGCCTGTCGCGAGCTCCTTGATGGATTCGACCACCAGAATGGCCGACACCATGCCCATAAGCGCGGCATAGGTGATGTTGCCAATGGGCTCAAAGCGCGATCCACCGATGGGCCACTTGCGCTCATCCACATTCTCGCTCTTACGGTGGAGCCAGTTCAGCACCAGATTGGCAAACGGGTCGAAGACCGAATCGGCGGCTGTGGCGAACAGCGAAAGCGAGAGCGAGCTGACGGCGGCATACAGCTGGAGTGCAGCGAGGGCGAAATTGGCACCAATCGAGGCATACACAGCGATTTTGACTTTAAGTGCAGACGATTCGCGGTCCTGCTTGTCCTCGTCAGCATGCTTCGAGATGGGCTTGAGCAAGCGCTCGATGTGCTCATTCTGAGCCTCGTAGAAGTCGCGGATTTGACGGCCGTTTCGCCAGCTCTTGCCCTTGACAGAGTGTCGGCGACGGACCTCGGATTCTTCGACGAGACGCGAACGAAGCAGCAGCGGGTCCGTATCCTCCGCGCCAGATTGGAGCGCAGACAGCCCTCCAAACCCGGTAGAGCTGGCGCGAGAGCGAGAAGGGCCTGCTTTGGCGGATTCGTCGATGGGCGGGGCCAACGATACATCCGCATTGGCCTCGGCTGCGGAGGCGGTGCGATTGACAGGAGGTCCAGGCGATTGAGAGTGACTGTGATGCCTGTGTCCGTGGTGGAAGGCGGTGCTACCTTGCGCACGAGCATAAGCAGACGAAGTGCTGGGACCGATGTTGACATCGACAGTGATGTCGTTGCCCAAATTGGTCTGATACGACTTGAGATGAGGAGGCAAAGGTGAAGAAGGAGCTGTGTGCGATCGTTGTGACTTGTAGGCTAAAGCAGCGGCTGGCGTGGGTGCAATGAGTTCGATGTCGTGATCGTCGACGGGCGACAGTGGCGGAGAGAGCCCTGGTTGGTGCTCAGCTGTTGCGTCGTTGGAGCTCGAACCCAGCTTTTGCTGAGCCATCGACATGGCCGAAGAGATGATGTGTGACATGGTGTTGCCGGTGTCCAGTCCAGTATGATGATCTTGGTGGAGATGAAGGCAAGGAGGCGATCAATTGATTGCTTGCTACCACAGTAATTGTTCACGGTTGCGCTTTGCTGCGCACGGGCTATCCCAGTGAACCGCGATGCAGTACCCTCGATTTCGCCCACGTTTTTTGGGACCAAAAAAAAAAAAAAGAGAAAAAGAATAAAATAAAAATAAAGGCTAGGCGGCGTCGCGCGGCCCGAAAAATTCACCGGCCAACTCAGTCGGCATGCCAAGAAAAAAATTCGATGGGCTTGGACCCTGCGCAAACCGTTCAGCTAGCTTGCTTTCTTTCTTTCTTTCTTTCTTTTTCTGTCTCACGAAATCGCCACCCTAACACGTGGGCGTGATGTAGAATGGCAACACGCAAGCTGCTGTATCATACGATGCAACATAATCTAGACGAGACTCGACTCGATAGCACAGCGTACACATGATGAGGTTACCTTAGTGTAGCGATGACTAGCTTAGTGGATAAAGACATCAAGGCGAGTGAGCTGGCTGTACGTCTCGCTGCTCATACGGAACCGCAACATACCCGCCCACATCATCAATGCCCTCGCCTGTGCCCGGTATTCGTCCATGGCACCCATACCGCTTCTGTGGATGCTCTCCTTGAGCTCCTGATGCAGCCTGTACAGGATGGTCATGGTCATGAGCACAATCTCGGAGAAATTGCGTGCAATGTTTTCGTCAACCTCCTTGAACTCTTCCGCCTTGCGTGTGATAGCAACCACGTCTTTGCGTGACTCTGCATCCAGCGGCAAGATGCGCAGCGCCTCGATGGTCTGCAGTGCCTCAAGATTCTGGCCATCGCTGTGGAGGCCGACGGCTTTCTTGAGCTCGAGGAGACGGCGGCACGTATCGCGGTTCTTGCCCGAGTAGCCATACTGCTTCTCATACGTGTCCAGAATGGCAGTTGCCAGAGTGACAAGGTTGCTGGCAGCCGAAAACGAGGCTCCGGACGATAGGCCGTTGGACTTCCATTCCGAGGCGGTACTGGGTTCGGTGAGCCGTGCGCCGAGCTCCTTGTTCAGGACAGCGACAACCGTGTCGTGCTGGCCGGCGAGGTTGTACAGCAAGATGGCCGATTCGGTGCGGTGCGCCATGTCGCATTGCGTCGCAGCCACCTGCACAATGGTCGAGAGGAACTCGCGCTCGTTCTTGATCTTGATGAGCGGCAAGTTGCGCTCGATCAGTCCAGGCGTCTTGGCGCCGTTGGTGCGAACATCGCCCAGCAGCTCCTGGAACTCGGTCGGGTGGGCTTCGAGCACAAGGGCGCGGATCAAGTCATGGCATCGTCGAACCTGCTCCGATCCGATGGGCTCAGCCACATCGGCGTGCAAGCAGATGAGGTAGAGGTATTGAAGAGCGTCCCTTCGCGACGACTGCGAGAACATGCGAACGTATCGCTGCACAAGCTTGGCAAAGTCGATCGAGGCGGTGCTGCCCCCGTTGCCGTCCGACTCGACCAACAGGTATTCGACCTGCGACGAAGCCGCCTGCGAAGGAACCCGCAGCAGACCATAGTAGGCGAGCACCACAGCAAAGTGGATGGCATCCATCTGGTGTGCTGAGCGCGAGAACAAGAAGCCTACAGCCTTTTCAAACTGTCCGCACAAGAGTAGGAGTCGGAAGTAGAACAGGGGACGGTTGCCCTTAGGGTCGAAGTAGGCTTCGCCGAACTTTTCGACCTTGTGGCCCAGATCAGCAAGTGTGAATCGGTCGCGCACCGAGTCTTGAGCGTCGGCATCCTCGTCATATGTTTCGCGAACCATGCTGAGCTGCAACCAGAGCCAGTTCTGTATACTCGATGTAAGCAATGCGGGGAACTTCTTCGAGACATCGATCCTGCCAATCAGCTTGTAGAGGGCAAGCTTGTAGGGGTCGTGCACTTCGGGAACTGTGCGGAAGCGCGAATTGTATTCCGCCGTGAAGCGATCCTTGAGCAAACGAGGCAGGCGACGGTCGGGTGAGTCCACCCAGGCTTTGAGGTAAGCGTGGAAAGAAGGATCGGTGGATCGGATGCGGTTCTCGTTCTCCGAAGCACACTCGAGCGCCTCTTTGATTTTGCCGATACGCAGCAGAAAGTAGAGTTCGGCCCAGATGGGCACGTTGGTGGCGGCGTCGAGCTCCTTGGCCAAGTCAGATCTCCACTGGTTTTGCGAGCTGAGATGCTGGACGCGCAAGAACGCGGCGACAGTCGAGCGCACCGAAGGAGCACCGCCACGCTGAGCGAGAACAGGGTTGGCTGCGATGACCTGCTCCATGTGCTCTTCGAATTCATTTTCCAGGAACGCCTTGGAGCCTTGGATGAGCTCCTTGCGGAGGTTGACGCCGTCCATGCCGTTCCACCCTTTGAGGTCGACGTATGCGGAAGCGTACTGGCGCTCCATGATGGGTTTGGCGCTGAACTCTCCGTTGCGGACATTTTGCTCTCGTACCATGGATGCGAGCGCCTTCCAGCTCTCGTGGAGCTCCTTGTTCTTTGCATCCTCGCCCAGACCCGAGATGGCATCGATGAAAGCATGTGCCAGAGCAAGGTTGTATCCTTCCAGGCGGGACGAATTGAGCCTGGAAACGACCATTTGGTATCTGGCCATCTTTCCATGCATCTGAGAAGTAGCGCTGGAACTAAGCAAGCTTGTGGAAGTGGAAGGCAAGGTGTACGCCGAGGTGGATGCGCCAAATCCGGAGCGTGAGGCATCGAGGTCAGCATCGCGTGCGGAGGAAGCGCCAGAGGGTTGGTGCTGGCCAAGCTCTTCGAGGATCTTGCGCTTTTGTCGCTCCCAGTCACGGTGCATGGTACGATCAAGGTTGCGGTGGAAGTCTTGGAGGGTTTCGCGTCGACCTTGCTCGATGGCGCTGATGACCACCTGCTGGTGCTCGTGAGTCAAGTAGCTCTCGACATCAGTGTCGTAGATAGGCTGAAGCGGTTCGAAGGTGCTGGCGATGTTGGCCGAGTTGATGGTGTCTGCGAGCTGGGCAGCGTCAATACCACCATTGGCGAGGAAGTAGTGTGCACGAGCATCACCGGGTTGTGCAGAGCCGGATCGAAGGCTTTTGGAGACGAGCTTGCGACTTTGATTTTCGATCTGATCGAGGCCGAGCTGGATCTGCGGAAGATCAGATCGACCGAGGTGATTTGTCAGTCTCCTCGACTGCTGCAGAAGCTCTGACAGCGACTGAGGCGCCGCGTCCATCGGATAGTCGTTCATGGTTGCGGAAAGAAGAATGTGCGCGCGAATCTAGACCCGTTTTAGATTGGTGGTCTTTTGCCGAGCGAGATGGCGAGGGGTGAAAGCTGGAACCTGGAATTGCACAGGTGGAGCAGTCGAGCACAATGCGCAAGCTGATGTCGAGAGCTATAGGTTGCAGTGTGACTGCGTGGTGATGGCGTTGGAAGAAGGTGGCAGGACAGATGCAGACTGTTGAACAACAACAAACACCTTCTCGGATTCTTGTCGCTTTCTCAATTTTGCGGCACTCGGCAACACTGGTCGCGAACAGATCGGGCAGATTCGATTCGATCACGGATCAGCTTCACCAAGCGAAATCCATCCAATGTGAGATCTTCACTAGAGACAACATAACATGCGAAAATTACGAATGGGCTGCACGCACGGACTCGCTTGCAACAGCGGGAAGCAGCAGCGAACAGCTCGCCACGCAACTCACACTCAGCTGGAAGCAGGCAGCAGGCAGCAGGCAGCAGGCAGCAGCCACCCTCGACGAAGGTTAACCTAATTGTTGACCAACGTCTCAATGTCGAGACCAGCTGAAATCACGTTTCAAGGGTCCTTCTGCGCTCGCCGGTCAGATGTGCAGATCTTGACGCGCTACAACCATCATCGCCGCAAAATCACTCAAGCCAAGCGCTGCGCTCCAAGTGGCCGGACCATCGGTTCCATCGTTCCATGCTTCGCCTTTGCTATTGAACCCCTTGTTGGCCCGATAAAGAAACAGCAGCGGTTGCTGACAGCATCGATCCAGCATGGTGGTCGAGATGCTGGTCAAGGCGATGGTGCTGCTTGCATATGCAATCGGTGCCGTCGCCGCCGCCGCTGATGCCACGCCCTCGCCTTCGCCCTCGCCCTCGCCAACATCAATATCAGCTTCTGTGAGCGCAACAGCAACAGCTACGGTAACCGCTACTGCCACTGCGACGCCAAGTACTGCGCCTGTTCCTGACGCAGAGCAACAGGAGCGATTCTCGTCGCTTGCTCTCTTCCTTGTCTTGTCGCTTCTCATCCTTTCGTTCTGGACATCCTACTATCTCAAGGTCAAGCGCATCACTGCCGTCCATGAAACCATCGTCGGTCTCTTTGCCGGCATGTTTGTCGGTCTCTGTCTTCGCATCGGACCCGGCGAGCAAGTGCAGAGCATGCTCAGTTTCAGCAACACCATCATGCTGAACGTTCTTTTGCCGCCCATCATCCTCGCGTCCGGCTACGACCTTCGTCAGGAGAACTTCTTTCGCAACTTTGGCACCATTCTCATCTTTGCCTTTGCCGGCACTTTCATCAGTGCCATCGTTGTCGGAGTCATTGTCTACCTGTGGTCTCTGCTTCACCTCGAGAGCATCTCGCTCACTCTTCTCGAGTGTCTGATCTTTGGTTCGACACTCAGCGCTACAGACCCCGTCACGATTCTCGCCATCTTCAACACGTACAAAGTAGACCCCAAGCTCTACTCGGTCATTTTTGGAGAAAGCATCCTCAACGACGCCGTGTCGATTGTCATGTTCGAGACGCTTTCCACATTTAGAGGCCAGGAGATCTACATCTCATCCGTCTTCCATGGTATCGGCCTCTTCTTGGTCGTCTTTACGCTTTCCATGTTATTGGGTATCTCTTTCGGCCTTGGATGCTCTCTGCTTCTCAAGCACTCTCGATTGAGCTCGTATCCTCAGCTCGAGAGCTGTCTGGTTGCACTCATTGCCTACACGAGCTACTTTTTCAGCAACGGCGTCACCATGAGCGGCATCGTGTCGCTGCTCTTCTGCGGTATCACGCTCAAACACTACGCATACCACAACATGTCGAGACGCACGCAGAGGACGACGAGGTACACTTTCCAGACGCTCGCCAGCCTGTCGGAAAACTTTATATTTATCTATCTCGGCTTGAGTCTGTTTACGCAGGAGATCTTGGTGTACAAGCCGCTGTTCATCATCGTCACCGTGTTTGCAGTCGTTGCCTCTAGGTACTGCGCCGTGTTCCCGATCGCCAGTGTGGTCAATGCGATCAAGCGGGCCAGGAACAATCGACGAGCGAGGGCGACTGGTGGAGGAGGTGTTCCTCGAGGAACAGTCGAGGAAGAACTGCCGCGACAGTACCAGATCATGCTTTTCTGGGCGGGCTTGCGCGGTGCGGTGGGTTTCGCGCTGTCGGCGGGTATCGAAGGCCAGAACGCGATTGCGCTTCAGACCACTGTGTTGGTGACGGTGGTGCTGACGGTGATCGTGTTCGGCGGTACCACGGCACAGATGCTGGACATCCTCGGCATCCGTACAGGCGTCCAGGACGACGAAAACGACTCGGACGACGAAGAGGACGAAGACGATGTCATGCGACTTCGAGGCATCAATCGACGCAATTATTTGGATTCGAGCAGTTACCGGGATCCATCCGAACGAGCTGGCCTGACGCGCTCGGGCCATCGATATGCATCCAACGGCAAAGCAGGCTATCGGGACGCCAGCGAGGCATCGTCGCCGCGAGCTTCGCTGAGCCACAGCAGCTCGGTGTACGCGTCCAATCGAGGCGGCAAGGTGACGCGGAGCGGCTTTGCGGATGACTTGGACGAGGACGATGAAGTGTCGAGCTATTCGGCCGACATGCTTCCGTCGAGGTCAGTGTCTCCGCTTCCCACTGGTGCCGGGCTGGGACGACCGGGTGGCGGGAAACCTGCTCGCGCGTCGACGCTGCCGAGTTTGACTGAGATCCGAAAGGCGGTGATCGAAGCGTCTTCAGCGGACGGATCGACTTCGTCGCCGGCCAAGCAGTTGCTAGATCGCGCGGGCTTGGTCATGAAGGACGGCCAATGGTTCCAGGCGATCGATCAAAAGTATCTTCTACCGCTGTTCTCGAACTCGGTCGCTTCACGCAAGCACGAGGAGAAGAAGATAGCCCGGCTGGCTGCTCGTGACGCTGCGGCATCGCGAAGTGAGCTCGATTTGAGCGGAGGGGGGAATGAAAGTACGGGAAGTGCAAGGAGGAACTTTTTCAGTGTTGAAGAGGATGGCGATGCGGAGAGTTATCCGGGGGAGAGGGATGCGGTGGTGGTGGATGAAGATGAGGATGAGGGATTGACGCCGGTGTTGGATGCGACGTTGTTTGCGAGCGGGAGACGGTCGACCAGTGGAGCGAATACGCCGACGAGAAGAACTTTCAGTAGTCATGAAGCTAGCGCGCCTGAAAACTAGCTTTAGTATAGCATAGTATAGCATTGCATAGCTGCTCTTTGCATTTGTATCACCTTCCAATGTGACAAAATGATGCTTTCTCGAATCTCTCTTGCATGGTGTGTGGTTGGTGTAAGTGGTCGTTTTTTTTTCGCAATGCAAGATTACTGTTAGTAACAGTGTTAGTAACAAGGATGCTGCTCAAAATTGGAATTGGTGCCTGACGTCACAGCCGCGCCATGAAAGATAAGGTATCTTTGGGTGTTGGCTCGCGTCTCTCGAGTCTTGCCGCTCTCCCGGGCTCGTCTTTCATTCTGAAGCCGAACATGGCTTGGATTGCACGTTATGGTTGCTGTGCTGAGCTGATCGTTCACCGTGCATCTAATGGCTCACGAGAGCTGATTTCTTTCGGTTTGATGGTTGAATTGCCGGCTGGACGTCGAAGCAAAGTGAGTTGAGCACAGGCCAACAAATTTCAAAATGAGATAAAGAGAGAGAGAGAGAGGGCAGTGGATCGGCGCGTTTTAGGAAATCGATCACGATCAAGCAAACGACCTTTCATTCCGACTGAGCCTTAGTCTCTCCTGGTCGGTGGTTTCGGCTTTATTGGTAGACCTCAACTAGACTCGGCCTTCTGCGGTGCCTTTTGTATACAGATTGCTACCACAAGAGCGTCCGGGGTATAGATGCATCAGGTTGGCGAGCAAGACAGAGAAAAAAAGAAACAAGCAGACCCGGCTAGCGATAATTTTTGGCCAAATTGAGTGAAAGAGATAGGCGTCGGCGTTGTTATGGGCGAAATGTGCGGCAATCGTGTCTGTTGTGTGGTATTTGATTCGACTTGACTTGGCTCGGCCTGACTTGAGTCGAGTTGAGATTTGGATTGGTTTCGGTCCGCTCCGCTCCACTTTTGCAAACCAATAAAATATGATGAATACGTGCTTGAGTCACTCTGTTCAACAGGCACGCTACCCGCTTCCCACGCCGCTGTCGCACGTTTACTCAGTTGCCTCTCTGAATTCCAGCCATCTGCGCTGTGAATTGCATTGCTTGCTCCAATTTGACACACACCCATCATCCCATCTTTCTTCCTTTCCTCATCCTCCATCAACCGCTCCCAGCTCCACTTTGCTTTCCTAGCATCTTGTCTCTACTTTGATTTCTCGATCCTTTTCCTTCTGACACAGTGACCACTTTGCCCATCATGCCGCCCGTCAACGCCACTGCACCGAGCCAAAAACCTGCCGAGCCCATCCTGTTCTCGTTCGCCGACTCGGACGCACTTTCTCGCAGTCTCGCCGACTTTGTCATCAAGGCGCAGAACGACGCCATCGCACGTCGCAACAAGTTCACCCTCGCCACATCCGGTGGATCTCTGCCCAAAATGCTTGCAAAGTACCTCATCAACCGCGACGACAATGCGTTGAGATGGGACAAGTGGGAAATCTTTTTCTGCGACGAACGTCTCGTACCTCTCGACCACCAAGACTCCAACTACTACCTTTGCCATCAGGAGTTCTTCAGCAAAGTGCCCGAGCTCAAGCGTTCGCAAATCCACACCATCGACGAAAAATTGCTCGACGATCCAGAGGAACTCAGCGATGCATACGAAAAGCAACTCGTCGCTGCGTTCGCCGGCAAGGAGGCGGTACGCAACCCAGTGTTCGACCTCATCCTCTTGGGTATGGGTCCCGATGGTCACACATGCTCGCTGTTCCCCGGTCACGAGCTGTTGGAGGAAAACGACCGTTGGGTTGCCCCCATCGAAGACTCGCCCAAACCTCCCGCCAAACGCATCACATTCACCTACCCCGTTCTCAACCACGCCCACCGTCTCGCCTTTGTTCTCGCCGGTGAAGGCAAACAAGAAATGCTCAGCAAAGTCCTCGATCAACCAGAACTAGGTCTGCCAGCAAGCAGAGTTCGTCCCTCGCCACCAGGTGACATTTACTTTTTCACCGACAACGCCGCAAGCACCACCACAAAGTATGCAAGGAGCGAGTTCAAACTCTGAAAAATCTAGCCCCAAAATTGGCATTGCCAGCTCCCAAGTATCGCATTCGCTCTCACCAATGTAACAAAGCTCGTTGTCCATCTGATCTGGCAAACGGTGGTTTGATTTGTCCAAAAAAAAAAAAAAAAAAAGAAAGGGAAAAAGGATGGTGGGTTGCACTATGCGTATGAGATATCAGCAGCAGCCGAACAAGGTTCCGTCCGTGGGAGACTTGCCACTTGCGAGACGGATGGTTTTACGGATGAGGTCTTGAGTGTGTTGGTCGTGTTGTTGCTGTTCTTGTTGCATGTTGGGATGGGTGTGGAGGGATTGGACGGTGATGATTCGGGAGACGATGTGTTGGAACAACCTATCTACATTTTGGCCCGTTTTGGCGCTGGTGTAGAAGAGCGTGAAGCCGTGTTCGATCTCCGCCGCGCCGGCGTTGATGAGTGTAGCTGGGGTAGGTTCGATGGGGAGAGAGATGGAGCGGATCGACCCGCCCAACGACAATGGGGAAGGTAGGGTGTGGGGTTGTTCGGGGGATTGAGGTTGGAAGAGGTCGGTGATGGTTTTCGGTGGTTTCACCATGGTGTGAGGCGTAGGCCGAACAGTGGTGGTGGTGGAGGTGGATGAAGCTACGGAGGTTTTGTGCTTCAATCCGCCAAGCACGGGGTCGGACGCAACTGTTTGCGACGAGCCAGATTCATCATCCACTCGGATGCTCGACGATGCCGATCGCATGCGTTGATGTCGCATACTTCCGTCGTCTCTTGCGCTACCAGGCAGACCGAGCGTAGTGCGCGGCGTGGGCGAAGCCGAGAAGAAGGTACTGCTCCTCGGAGTATGATAGACACTGGGCGCACCCAGCGAAAGTGTCGAATCCACTCGCTGCCGATGCTTTCCTTCTCCCCTCGGAGGCGTTTGCATGGTGAATTTGGCAGACGACGTCGAGGGAAAGCCCAAGCCGTTGGTTTTCTTCGCCGTAGCAAAGCTCGACGTTTCCTCTTCCGATTCGGTCTCACGGTCCGAAGGTTGGAACACTTCGATGCTCTTGATGCTTCGATGCTTTCTATGCCCTTTGCCGTCGACTTGTGAGCTCGACGCCTTCGATCTGGACCGGTACCACGAAAGCAGTCCACTGCCCGTGCTCTCTTGTTTAGTCGCCATGAGATCCGACGCGGCTGTTGGCGAGGCGCTGAGCTGCACAGTATTGTAGGCAGTGGCGTAGGCAGTATCCATGGTGCCTCCGTTCGCCCCAGTGATGGGCTCTTCTGTGTCCGAGGAATCTAGCTGAGCAGATTTCGAGGCTGTAGCTGCGATGGATGAGAGCGACTTTCTTGAGAGTCGGTACTGGCCATTCTTTCCAACCCTACTCTTTGTCGGAGAAGCGTCGCCGTTGGCTCGGAAGCTCTTCTTTTTCGGCGTCGGCGTGCTTTCCTCCAGATCTGAACCTTGCTGTGATACCTCTTGCTGCTCCACCGCATTAGGATCAGGTCTCGAAAGCACCTCGGCCGGGTGTGCAGGCTCCTTGGCGCCACTCGGTCTCGCTCCCTCTTGTCCATCATCGATCCCCCAGTCTACTTGTCCCTCCAAGCTGGGAACCAGTCCATCTAACACGGATCTGACCTTACTCCTATCCAGCTCTTGACCTCCTTTATCTAAAAGATCGACCTTGTTCACCGCACAGACCCAACAAAACTTCCTCCTCTCCGCCTCGTCACTCGGTCCTGGCGCTTTCTCCATAAACGTTTCATACCACTGCCTGACTTTGACCACGCCCTCGTCCAACTCACTTGCATCGATGCAAATGATCACCGCATCCGCACCCCGGTAGAAAGCACTACCTAGACTCTGAAACCTCTCCTGCCCAGCCGTATCCCAGATCTGCAGCGTCGCTTTCTCGCCATCGGGACAGTACGGATCCACAGGCAGAGTGCGGGTGATGAAGTCTGCACCGATGGTTGCGCGGTAGTTGGGGAAGAAGGAGTTTGTCAGAAAGCGTGTGCGGAGCGAAGTCTTGCCGCTGCTGGCTGGGCCGATCAGAACGACTTTGAGAGAACGGCGCGGTGCTATGGGTCGGAGAGAGGTGGAGGAGGAAGAGATGGAGGAAATGGTACGGATAGTTCCGATGGCGGCCACTGCGGAGGATTGAAGCGTAGAAGCTGCAGTGGAATTGCTAGAGTTGAGGCGAGAGAGATGTGGTGGAGGTTTTCGAGGCGAGGAAGTTGAAGGTCCCGCTGCCTGTGTAGACAGCCTTGAGGTTGTGTTTGTCGGCATGGTCACATGTGTCTCAACGTGAATGCTTGCGTCTGTAGAAGGTGTCTCTGCGATAAGCTCGACGTCGTCCAATCGATGCTGAAGATCGTCCGTTTAGCGAAAGTACAACGTCAAGCGGGGTAGAATCTAGTCTTTGCGGATTGATCCGTTCAGAGTCTAGGGAAGTCCAAATTGGGCTAGCACAGATCGGTTTCGGCCTTGAGCCATGTCTCTGTAATGGCGATGGTGGAGAGAGAGTAACTGATATTCAAATGGTGAAGCTACAAACTCAACATGCAAGTCACAGTCCCACATGCGATCCGAGTGGAGGAGGACCCTTCGGACCCAACCAAAATAATCCGAGCAGCGCACTTTGGCACGGCCCTCTTTCCTATACGCGACACACACCACGCGACTCAGTTCTTTCACCACCGCAGCTTGGCACGGCTTGCAGTACACCATACAGTTCAGTAGATAGCGACAGTACTGTACTCGATCGCAAACAATCTAACGCAAGCTCTGCGCTGTGGTCATTCGATTGAATCGAGATGATATTTCTCAAGAGACCCCTTGAACAGAATGCTAGTGCGAACGAATGTGAGTGTGGTTATATGTGAAAATGCAAGGGTGCGCGCAGCTTCGATGCTACGGAGCGGCGGCGTTCAACGAGTGTATACGGTCGGAGAATTGTAAAAAGAGCAAAAGTGTCTTTTCCTGGTGTTTCCCAATCTGGGACAGATGCATAGGGTTCGTTTCGTGTACAGTGCGTATGGTACCGTTCTATTTTGTGGGTTGGTGATTCGGGTTGGTGATTTGGTCGAGTGCGCCTACTGCTGCTGTTCCTGCTGCTTCTTTTCGTCCAGCTCCCTAACCTGCGTGATATCTTTGATTCTAGGTTTGGCTACATCCTTGTCGGTAAAGCCAAACATCTTGGGACGTCGGCTCTTGTCACCGCCAGTCATGACACTGCAGAGGAAGTCGAAGAAGCGCTGGCCGTATTCCTGTGGCGGCACAGAACTGATCATGTGTCGATTTTGAGTTAAACCTTTCCAGAAGGTTTCGCCGCGCTTGACCGACGTGTAGGGCGTGAAAAGATCGATGACACCCAAATAGTAGATCATGTGGCCAGGCTCGTTGTTCTGATCGGTGGAGCGGAATCCGCCTTCATCCTGGTAGAAGAGGAAGTGGCGGCGTTCGCTCACGTCGCGATCTGGTAGCTTGGATCCTTGTTGCGCGTTGAGAGCTTTGGGATCGGAGCGTCGAACAGCCTGCCGCAGAGCTGAAGCGTCTTGCTCGCTGCCTGGACCTGCTGGTCGTTTGACTTGCGTGGGTTGACGCTTGAGTTCCTTGGTCTCGGGCTGGAATACGCGCAGGTTGTCTTGACGCAGATTATCCTTGTTGCCACGGCGCATATCGTGCAAGCCAATGAGCAGAGAGTAGTCCATGATCTTGAGGCGCTGGAGCAGCGCAACGTCGCTTCGCAGCTGCGCCTCCAGCAGAGCTCGCTTCTCCGGACCCAACTCGATCTCCCGCCCACGCTTGAGCCAGTTGAGATCCTTGAGAACTGCGCCAGACTTGGCGGCTGCCTTTTCCTCTGGATATTCGCGTCCAATGGACGAGCCTTTGAGATCGTAGGTCTCATGAATGTCGCGGTGAGGCGGGAAGAGGTTGTTCATGATGACAAAGTGGATCTTGCGACCATGGGGCAACTTGACACGATGAAGACCGTAGAAGCGACTTAAGAGCGTATGAGGATTGGCCTTGACATGCTCATGGTAGTCCTTGAGAATGTGCAGCAAGAACTTGTGCTCCGAGTGCCGAATGGTCTTGATGATAAAGCGGTAGTCGCGAGAAAAGTAGAAGAAAGATCCACTTTTTCCTGGCGAGCCCAACTCACTCAAGATGTACTTGGATGTCAACGACAACAAGTAGTCGGCTGCATCGAGGTGAAAGTGCTCGCGCAACTCGCGGAAAACCCACGGGGCGTAGTCTTTGAACTTGAAGTCGTACTTGGCGGTGGGGGTCAGCTCGCGTCCGATGATATCAAAGGTGAACTTGTGCTTGGCGGTGAAATCGGCGTCGCACAAGGGACGCTTCATCTTTGCCTGACATCTCGAGACACCGATGCGGATGCCTGTGAGCATGTTGTACATGAGCACATAATTGGCATGCCCTTCGCCAATCAAATTGCCGACAAGCACTTTAGGTTCGGCGTCTTCGTCTCGCTCGCGGTCGCGATCGCTACGCTCTTTATCTTTGGGACTGAGCCAGTTGGTGCCGGTCTTGGAGCGGGTCAGCACACCGACCATGCCGGTGGCTGCATTGATGCCGTCCCGGTCGCCGGTGGAGCCTTCAGCAGCTGCGTCGCGAGCCTTTTGCTCCTTGTAGCGTCGATCTCTGCGCAACTGTTCGGCGTGCTTGGCCGCCTCTTCGTCGAAGGCAGCATCTCCAGTACGAAGGGCATGGGTGGGTTCTGCGGTTGTTGGCGAGTTGAGCGAATCGGTCTGCCATGTCTGACCAGCGGAGCTGAAATTGGGATCGCGGTCTCGACTGGATCGACGCACGGATTGGGTCAAGCTATTTGCGGATTGCGATCGGCGACCCTGCGGCGATGAGCCCGTGGTGTTGCGACGAGACATGTTTTGGCGAGGCGGGATACCGTTAGGAGGCCCCGAGAGCTCAGCTTGGGCCGTCGGGTTGGACGGCCCGGCTTGAGCGTCGTTGGGACGGTCGTGATAGTAAGGCATTTCATCGTGAGTGAGGCGGATGGCGGGAGCTGGAGCTACGCCGTTGGGCCCAGAGACCAAGAATGAAGCGGCAGAGCCATACGAAGGCCAGCGCCGCCGTGTGGCGGAAGCGTCGTCGTCTTCGACGTCTGAAGCACCGCCCAAAGACGAAGCGGTGCGGTAGGCAGTGCTGGAAGAGGATGCGTTGGACTCGTTACGACGGTCGTTGTGCTTTGCAGAGGACCGGGAAACACCAATGTTAGGTTGCGGCTTGGGCTGTTGCGAAGATGTGGCTGCTGCACTATGGTTGGCATGCATCGGCGTGGAGGCGTCTACGGGCCGGGGCGAGGTGGAAGAAGCATCCAAGACGGATGCCGAGTCGGTGGTATAAGCACGACGCGCTACAGGCGCTTTGGTCTGCAGAGGCGCAGCGGAGCGAGCGCCTTGGATGGTAGAAGATAACGACGCGGAGTCGAACGCATCAGAAGCGAGCGGAGACGGTGAAGTGTGGTTGACGGTGCTGATGAGACCGTTGCGCGAGTCGTGACCGGCAACGTAATCGGCTTCTAAGGGAGGCGAGGGTGGAAGTTCGCTGAGGAAAGGATGGTGGCGCGTGGGAGCGGTGAAGCTGGATTGCGATTTGAGGGCAGCGTCGTTGCGAGGGAGAGCGTTGGCCGTGGAAGCGGGATTGGCATCGGCGAGAGTGGAAGCATGCTGTAGGCGAGTGCGACCCTGTCCGAGCTCGTGAATGTCGGGAAGTGAACTGTCGTCCGTAGAGGGTTGCTGTACGACCGCGGGTTGCTGAACAGCATGGTGGTTGGCGTGGGCTCGCTTGCTCACAAGCTGTGGCAACCTCAAGATACGATGACCGGCTGAAGTGGTGTGTGCGTGAGCACTGGAGCCGTTGGAGACGGGCTCGGTAGCATTGCTGGGGGTGACGGAGCGAGAGACGACAGGAGAGGCGTAGGGGGCGGATCTAGAGATGGTAATGTCATAGACCTCGCCGGTACTGTCGTTGACGCGGATCTGCTGCTCCTCACGCTCGAGCGCCAACCGGATGGAGTTGAGCGTTTCTGCTTCAGAGGCGTGTATCAACATGTTGGATCATATCCCGTGGTGTAGCTATCGGGAGCCAGATGATGTGAATGGAGGTGTTGTCAAAAGTCGCCGTTGGACGTGCGTGAGCAAAGGCTTTTAATGACGAGCTGGCATCAAGAGGAGGGAGACAATACGATCGGAAGTGGTAATGATGGTTCAGTCAAAGTTAGATGCGATGAAAATAGAATGACCGTGGTGAAGCAAGTGAAAGTGTATGGGATAGGAGACGCAGAGGTGCTGGCAAGGTGGAGAAAGATTTGCCAAGGCCTCGGATGGCAAGATTCACAGATTGGCTGAGTGGCAGGCGGGCGGGCAGACAGACAGACAGACAGGCAATTACTTGCTTGTCTTTCAATTTCGCAGCTAGAGGGCAGAGAGGGTGAGGGACAGCAGACAGAGAGAGAGAAAGAGAGGGGAAAGCGCACGACGGAGAGACCGAAAGAGCTGAGCGAAATCTGAGCCGAGCAGTCAATTCAAATTCCAAACTGTAGTATACTGTACAGTAAAGCTGTGCAGCGGTGCTATTGCGTGTTGCAGTTGACTTGTTTTTCAAACACTCTGAGAATCAGTTTGAAACTGTTAAAGGCGCGTCCGACGAGCAAGAGAGCCAGCTCTGTGGTAAGCTAGCTCACTTTGGCCACACGACGCTGCCAAACCAGACTACAAAACACCACTTTGTGCCATCATCCCACCTTCATGCATTGTATCTTCGTATCGGGCTGGTAGCATGGAGATGCGATCAGCCACCAGTGGGATGGGGAGAGAGTGTGTCATAGAGTGCGTGTGTGTGTGTGTGTGTGTGTGCGTGCTGCAGGATTTAGGTCAAAAAGTGGGGTGGACCAAGTTGATCTAAGCAGCCAAACGAAGCAGCTTTGTTAGCAGCGGGCCCGTTTGAGTTTGCCGAGCTGTCGGTCCGCATCGCCCCCGCTTTTTCGCCTCCAGCAGCAGCAGCAGCGACGATAAAGCTCGTCTTTTTTTCTTTCACAGTCCACCTTTCAATCCTGACGCTGCTTCGTGTCTTGTCAGTGTTGACTCCGACTCGCCGATCAGAGCAAGGTTTCAGTCCGCAACTCGTAGCTTCTCATCGCAGTCAAACGAGCCGTCCATCGCACTCGCATGCCTTGCCATTGGCTAAACTTGGTAGCGTCTTCGCCTCCATCTTGAAGGCATCCCTTCCCCAGTTGGGCTTGGTCGTGCCTGCAGAACCACGAGCTATCGCACGACAGATATTCTTCTGCAACGGGTTCCAAGTGCAGCCGCAATTGTGCATGGGACATGATCGTGTGAACAAAAAATGCATTTTCATTCGGAGGTATAGTCCGCTGTCCCCAACAAGAGCCAGTCACATCGGAACTCGTTCCCGCAATGTTCTCGGACAACCTACAGTCATGCAGGTAGACACCCAAAGCCACTCTATCAAGCCGAGCTGGTAAGACAGCCACAGAGCACAAGTCTCTCTTATGTGTGATCTCTTGTTGTGCCGCGACTTTCGTTCAAGTCCAGTCACGAGCTAGTCTGCACTGAAGCTACCTCCTGATCAATTGAAGCAAGCCGTAGTCATGACAATCCTTTACAGCTTCGTGTCTTTGTCTCGCATCGACTCAATTGATCAAGTCTTCACGACATGGCAGCCATGTCTCACCTTCCATGCCGACACAGCACATGCCCGGGCCTACCAAGTGTGGTAACCTCTATGTTGTACTTTTGTTCGATTGGACAAGCCTACTCATCTTCTTCCAGAGCCTCGATACCTTCATCATCGTCTTCCTCGGCGTCTTCCTCCTCACTCTCCTCGTCATCCTCACTGAACGCATCGTCCGAAGCATCCTCCTCATCATCCAGTGACAGCATCAGTGCTCTTGTCGATTGGCTCTTGGTCCAGTCCCGTCCTGATTCCAAGATCAAGCCCTGTATTGCAACAGACAATGTGAGTCATGAGCGTATGCCCAGATTTCTGTCAGTTGGTCTGTCTGTATTTGCTGCAGCATCATGAAATACAAGCCACTTACACGGAGAATGCCCTTGACAAGTTCCTTTTTGGAGCGAGCCTCGTTGATCTCGCGTTGCATCTGCTGCACTTTTTGCGCAACTGCGTTTTGCGAAGAATCCGCCTCTTGAGGTGTCGAGCCTGAAGGGTGTAGTTGTCGTGCACGAATATCGGTTTTGACGCTTTTGATCGATTCGAGCAGCTTCAGCGTCTCCAATCGCGCCTCTGCGATTGTCAATCAAAGGATTCTGTCAGTACCATCCTTCTGACTGTCTCTAAACCAAATTACCAACAAAAGCCAAGGTATGCAACTGGCTTATGTGCGACTTACGCCTGATACGGGCCTTGACCTCGACCCTCTCCTGCTTTATTGCTCGGATTTCGTCGAAGATCCTGAGAAATTCCAATGCTTGATCGTCTCTTTCCTCAAGCAGCTTCCGTGTCGATGCATACTTCTTTCCGTCCTCCTCGTTTGCTTCTTCGACCTCTGTATTCCTTGCTCTTGGCTTCGCCGGCGATGTTGTGGAAAGCACCTTCTGGATCACTGCGCTCGAATCCATCGCTCTTGTTGTCTCTACTCGCAGCTTATTTTCGCCTTCCAGTTCTCTCAGCCTGAGCTTCTTCTCTTCGATTTGCTTCTGAAGCGCTGACGAGCTTGTTGGTATCTTGATCGGCTTGTCCGCTAGCTTGTTCTCGTATGCATCCCAAAAGTCCACCTCTTTCTGCTTGCGCTGGAGCGCCAGTCGCCTGTTCTCCACTTCATAGTAGATCGCTCGTTCCAGTGGCGAGAGCTGTAGTGGCGTTGACGGCTTTGAAGAGCTTCTCTGAAATTCTGTTGGAGCGATCAGGTTCCGGAGCTCGTTACGCTTCAGTCCGAGCGACGATGGACCGGCTACATCAGAAGTGGCCAGGCGCTGTGCAGCTGCCGCCTGCGAGTCGATATGCCGGTCGAAGGTCGCCAGCAGCGCATCTAGAGTTGAGACGGTCATGATAGAGGCCCAATCTGATGTTTCTTACTGTGAGCGAGGTGGAAACGTTAGCAGGCGGAATCCTGGGACTCGGAGGTTACGAATCGATGTAGTGTCTGCCGTAAGTCCGAATCGTTGCGATCAGGTGGCAAATGCTCTGGGCCGAGTCTGATAAAGTTGTAGAAGAGGAACGGCGGTGCTTGGTTTCAGCTTGATGGCTTTGGGAGGTGACGGTGCTGGCGGTGGCAGAAACGGTATCGTTGCATGAAGCAAGGTCAACACGTTGAGCAAGAAGCCGATGTTGCAGCTCAAGGACCCTGCCACTTTTTCGACGCGCTCGCGGCAAACAGACGTGTCTCTCTGCATTCGAGCGAGCGGAAAATCACAGAGAATCACTTTATCGGTAATTTGTTACCTCTGCATTACAAACAACGCAAGTTTAAATATCTAGATCTAAGACCTTCTTGCCCTCCTACCCAACAATGGTGACTCTCGAACCCCCTCTCGAAGTCATCGAGTTTCTTTCGAGGATCTTTCGATGGTCTGTCGATATTCAGTAGATAAAGATCAGTCAAGCCGGGATGTCGCAAACTTGGTTGGTCACGGATGCCGAACAATTCGAAAAGTCTGGGGCGAGGTACTGTACATATTGTATCATCGAGACTCACTTGGTGAGCTCCAGGGGTGGCCCTCTACAGTGACCTGCAATCATGCACCGCCTTCAATTCAAACTATGATAAGCCTCATTGATAGCTCGCTTCTTCGGGGGCCTTGTACGATTCTGTGGCCGACTGCATGGACTGTGAGATTTTCAGGGAAAGGAGCGGATGCCGATCAGGTCGTCGCTCCTGGGATCACAGTGCAACGGTCGTCTGGACGTTCCCAGGCTTTTCCATGAAGTCTTGACATCGAAATGGGATGCCACGGCCAAATTCTAACGATCCTACGGCCAAATCCTAAATGAGTGTTGCGGATTCATCGCAACTTGCAACCCTTTATGGTACACCATTCGCTCAGACATATTCACAAAAAGATCGACTGAGAACTTTGCTCCAAATTGACGGCCCATAATGAGCCTCTTCACAAGGCAGTGTTGGCCCTACACGACAGGGGAAACTAGGTATGACATCAAATGGAAGGCCATGGTTTGGTCTAGGGTCGGGTTCATGCACACTTGCGTCGGAAGCTGCACCTTTTCGACGTCTGACTGCATGACTTCTGCGCCCGAACGCCTCGCTAGACCCGAATTCTGATTCCATCGTCGTCATGTTTACTACTCTGTACAGTATTTTTTTTACCACATGACCCCTTTCTGGAATCAACTAGCGCCCACCTCCTGACATCCATTCTCTCTTTCAGGCTGCCTCGGGGTTGAGTCCGGGCTCTGCCGACAAGGCTTCCTGAGTTTCGGAGCAAATCCGACGACTCGCACTTTCTTACGTCAATAAGCTAAAATCACATACGCTAGGTCTCGACGGCGAAAGAGCCGACCGAGCGGCGTTGCACAATTTGAGTGATGGAGGCTGTGCCAGTTTCAAGGCAAACGAAGACAGAATTGGAAGGATGAAGAAGGCCGTCCGTGCCTCGGAGTAATTGCGATTGTCGGTAGTGGCCTTTGCCACGGTAGAGCATAACAAAAGTTCCTCGAAGCAGCCCGCCGCCAAGACTCGGCTTCACGTCACCCACTAGTATCGCTGTGGCCGTACATACTCGCTTTGTATACTGCTTCACCATTGCTTTCCGTGTGTTTCAGTCAGTCGGAATCCCTCGGCAAATTTGATGTCGATGATGGCGCTCGAAACGATTTGCATTTAGCTCGCTGCGTTGTCCCGTTGCATGGTTGCGTGCTTCGCACGTCGTACTTGTGACACAGAGCATCCGGGACGATTTGCCTCCGTGCAGGCTGGTGCTAGCTTTCGGCTTTGCCCGCCGTTGAGCCCCTGCGAGAGCTTGTACGTCTGGTCGTAACCTGCAATTGAGAAAGACGAGTGCCTACAAAGACTTCACCTCTTCTTCTGCGATCCAGACGGGTGATACCGGACATCGATGGTCGTTGTCCAACTTGCGACGTTGTGGCCAGAAGACGAGATCGTAGCCGCGTTATGAACTGAACTTGGCGCTAGCAGCTTTTTGAGTAATTCACACTGGGCTGACGCCTAATACCGGAGGTCAGGTGTTGGATACAATGCGGTACACTTTGCACATTCCGTCTTCCAGCGACTCTGAAAGGGATATAAGCCCTCGTTCGGGCGGTGCATGGATCAGACCAAGCCACTCATCTCACCAAGCTAAGATCATCCCTCTCTGTCCATCAACAGACGCTCCCGCTATCCTCTTCACATCTACCACTCTCCAAAGATCTTCAAACCTGAGCTAGCAACAGCCATGGTAGCAATCCTCCGCGCCCTCGCTGCCCTGAGCATCCTCGTAGCAGCCGTTGCTGCCGCTTCGATCGCACCACGCAGCTCAAAGATCACATTCACCGTTTACAACAAGTGCGCAAACGCCTTCGCGCCTGTCTTCCTCCCCGCTCTTCCAGGCAAAGCTGAGTGGTCTGTGATTGAATCGGGCAATTCCCACTCTTACTCGTTCTACTCAGACACGTACAAGGGCAAGATCTTTTCACCTCTTGGTCAGGCTGACATTGCAACGGGCAAAGGGGCCACACAGGGAGAGTTCGATCTCACTTCCGGTGACTACGACATCTCGGTGGCGGATGGCTACAATGTGGGAATGTACTTGCAGAGCATGGGCAAGCAATACCAGGGCTTCTGTCAGCCTGCTTACTGCAATAGTAGCAACTGCACAGACGCCTACAAGGTCACCAGTGGCCTCATGTCGGCAGGCAGGGTCGGCGACAGGACCGTCAGGCCTAACCACAACTGTCCGGCATCGTTCACCAACTGGCTTGTCCAGTTCTGCTGAGCTGCTCGCTTGGCAATAGACATTCGCATGGGGCTTGACCATGCCTCCTCGCGACACCGCATTAAGCCATTTGACGCGGACATCATCCAGGTCACAGAACTAGTGTCGAGACACCGCTCCTTGTAGACAACGACCGCATACCTACGATCAAATCTTCTGAATTTCATGACAGGCCGAGTTTCTGATTCCACGAAGAGCCGCGTGCATTTGTGTCGCAAGCTGGTGAGCGAAGTCATTCAGCAAGCTGTGCCTGGATCTTGGAAATCCTCCTCGTCAACGTCCCATCCTAATGTAGATTTGTCGGCACCTAGCATGTCAAGCATACTGCCGATGTTCCATTTGCTTTGACGGTCCAGACCTTCACCGAAGGAAGCTGTCGGTGGTGCACAGGAAGTCGCTGCTTGAGATGCAGATCTACTCCGTTCCTGTTGTGTACCGAGCGGCGCTCGAAGGATGCTTTGCGAACGTCGCAGAAGCTCAGAAAGGTCGGGCAGAGACACATCGGAGGTGGCCCCTTGACTGTCTTCGCCTTCGCCTGATCGCCATCGAAATTCGGAGGTGAGCAAAGCAGCAGCTTGCTCTTGTGCGCCCGGAGATTCACGGCGAAGCCTCTGAGGAGACAAGGGAGATCCTGACGGAGCAGGCGAAGCAGAGGCTCTTCGCTTTTGACGATTTGATGAGGACGGTTGCTTGCCTGTGAAGGTCGAAGGGGGTGATTCGAGGCCATACTCTCCACGACGAGGGACGTCGCCAAGAGTTGACCAGCTTCCGCCTTCTGCTCCCGTCATCTTCCAGAGATCCTGAGCTGCCATTTGACCGGCTTCGCGCCACCTTACGATCTCCTTTGGAAGATTTGATAGGGCACGATCCCGCAAGCACTTGTCTGCTTGCTGCAAAAGCAAAAGTTTTGCCTCCAATGCCTGTCGCTGCTTCCGGATGGCAACAGACGAAGAGTTTGACAGCGCCGTAGTGGGTCTCTTTGGCGTGAGTACGTTGGACGAACCTGCAGGAGCATTCGGTTCCATGCTCTGTGATGTTTGACTGCGCTTGATGGGAGAGCGAAAGGGCCGTGACAGTCTCGACAGAGGTTTGACTGGGTTTTGCGGAAGGTGCGTAGACTGCTTCCTTGATGCGTTTGAAGTCTCGACTCGTTGGCCGTCCGACGCACTACTGTCAGTGTCGGACTTTGAAGTTTTGTCATTCCAGAGCGACGACGACGATGACGAGCTCGACGATAATGGTGTTCGATTCATGGCAGGATGATCTTGACTCTTGCCTTGGACGACGAGAATGTGAACGTGCGAAGCCACAAAGAAGTTTCGGACGTAGCCAAAGTAGCGTATCGTGAAACCGAAAACGCGACGAGCTGGTGCTTTGAAGCGATTGATGACCTGAAAGACAAAGAGATGACCACGTCAGAGGAGATCTTGAAGGTGCGTGTCAAGTGGAATGGAGTTGGGAAGGAGGATACAGACACGATGCTTGTGCCATTCGTTTACCTTGACACTGTCATGTCTGTCCCAACCCTCCTAATGCAGACCTTTCTTGGCACCGCTCCTCCAGCTCAGCACGATGGGACATTTGATCCTTCCATAGCATCAGCTTGACCAAGGTCGGATCATCCGAAGCTTGGCCGGCTCGCTCTCAGGGAGCAGCTCGGAAGAAGATCCGAATCGGTCCGCTGCCGAATCGTATATGTGCAGAAGAAACCGTGTGTTCAATGTAGTATCCTGAGTTTCTCAGCGAGGTTTGCCGTCCAAAGCCTACAGCACAACCCCATGCAGCGAACGAAGGCGACCGGTTGTAGCCTGTACAAATGAAGGCGAACAAGATTGGTGTTCGAGTCCGTGCGTCCAGATCCTGTAAAGGTGGAAAGAAGCCTAGACGCAAAAGCGAGGTGGAGGTTGATCTACGCGCTGCGCTCTCCGGCACACCAACGCAACACCTGCAGCTCTTCTTCCTGCCTGCGTCTGAGCAAGAATCCAACACTTTAAAAAAAAAAAAAAAGGAATGCAGCACGCGTCCGTGGGGAGCCTGCCTGCACAGCGCCGGCCTTCGAAAAGGGCCAACCAAGGTCAGCAGGCTCCAGGCACAGTTCAGTACGCAACCAACACTGTCTAGATACTTGGGAACCAACAGCTCTTTCATCGTTGTTCGCCTTCCATCGTTGTTCGCCTTCCATCGTTGTTCGCCTTCCACGCGGTCTCACCAGCAGATATCCCTGGCACTGCAGCGGATTCGATCTTATTATCGTAGATCATCTCACTTTGGCCTTGCCCACCGGTCACAAGGCAGCGAGCTGGCTAACGAAACGGAGTTCGCATCGGCGTCTTCGTCTCTCTCGGTCGTCCTAGGCCAACGAAGATCTTTCGACAAGATCCCGCGCAAGAGACGGAATACGTCCGACAGCATCTTTCAACATGAGCTCTGAAGGCAAAAGACCGGTCGCCTTGGCATCGGAGGATCAGCTCATAGTGGATGTCAGCACGGGAGCAGAGACGGCATCTCCGACAATCGAGACGCAGCCTTTGGAAGGACTTGAAGAGCTAGATCACGGCAGAGACGTACAGCAGTCGCATCGCGACTCGTACCCTCATGTGGGCACCAAACAGGAGGACACTATCGAACCCCAGCACACTGATGCAATCCATATCGAACAACAGTCGACGATTGCGAACGGAGTCATGTTCGCCCCAGAAGAAATCGAGAAGAAGGTCCCTACAGCAGATGCAAAAGCGGTATCGGAAGAATCGAAAAAGGAAGCAGTCGAAGAAATGCCAGTAACGCCTGCATCGCCGTCCGGTATTCCTCCCTCTTTGTCGATTCCCGAAATCAAAGCAGCGCTTGCTGAGGAGAGGGACCAGGCCAAAGCAGCCGCTGCTGCATCTCGAAAGGAGGGGGAGAGGGAGGATGTAGATTCAAGGCCAGAGCCTGTGATTCTCGGAATCGCTGTCGTCGACTTCAACCACCTTGTCGGCCCTCAAGTTGAATACACCTGTCCCAGAGATTTACAGCAAGATGAAGACATCATCAAGTCGCTCCCCTTTTTGGCCCTTCCGGACGGCAGCCATCTTTCAGACGAAGATTTTTGCTACTTTCACTTGCAATGTCCCAAGCTTTCAGGATCGACCATCTTTGGCATCTCATGCAATCGACAGATCGCTGCCGACGCGCTGCTCAAGAAGGGAGCCGAGGTGACGCGCAGCACCGTGCAGAAGGCGATTGTGGTTCTGGCCAAGGAGCCAGTGTTCGGACCGATTCGCGAAAAGCTCGGCATTGTCACTCGCGCCTTCTTCGCTCAAGGCGACTTGGCAGATGTCGACATCCTGGACGACTTCTACTCGACCCTCGAGATTGGACTTCAGAGTGGCGGTATGTCCGAAGATCGCGAGACGGTCATGTACATGGGCACGTCGCTGCGTGAATTGGTTCACAAGTGGCGTTTCAAGACTCTGATGCTGGTCAAGCTGCTTCTCCTCCAGCGCCGCGTGATGTTCTTTGGTTATCCGGTAGAGCAACTCTGCAACTACCAATACTCGCTCGTTTCCCTCATTCCCGGCTTACTTCTCAACCTCGAGGATGCCGGCAGTCCGAAACTGCATACGCGAAAGGGTCGCGTAGAGGCAGCTGACAGTCTGCGTTCTTCTGATCGCAAGAGTTTGATGAAGTTTATGGGCATGCCCTTGGACATTTTCGGCGAGGACGCTTTCTTCCAGCCTTACTGCCCTCTGCAGCAAATCGACCTGCTCAAGTCAAGCACCTGGCTAGTCGGCACAAGCAACAGCATCTTCAAGCAGCAGCGAGACTGCAAGATCGATGTCATTGTCGACCTTGAGCAGGCACATCTCGAGTTCCAAGATGCCAAATTGCATCAGATTGTCAACTTGACACCCGAGGATCGCAAGTGGATGGACGAGGTGATCTCATCGGTGGTAGATACGTGGAATCCTCTTGACCCAACACGGCCGACGTCGATGGGCTTCCACGGGAGCGATGACTATCTCCGCACTCGCTTCGAGGACTACATTTGCGCCATGCTCTCGTCAACCAAGCACGCCGACTTCTTGGCCAAGAGCGATGCCGACCAAGTTGCGATCCAGGCGCCTGACGCTTCCACATCCAGCAGCTTCGGCACCGAATTCCTGTTCGCTCTCCGTGCCACCCGTGCATTTGTGTTATGGAACAAGGTCACAGATCCTATGCTCTTTGACATCGTAGACCATAAGCATCCATGCGAAGGAAAGACATCGGCGATCGAGGATGTCGGGTTGCGCCTGTCAGCAGGTCTTCATGATTTGCGACTCGAGGAGAACCTGGCACCGACCCGTGAAGCCATCGGCAGCGCACTTCAAGCCGGCGGCGCCAACATTTACCGTCTGGCCAACAATCTGAGCAAAGATATCGCCAAGTTCCGCAGAGATCACGTTGCTGCCACGCAATCAGTTGGTGGACAAGGTGCTCAGGCCGGCACTGGTGGTTTGGGGGGCATGACTTCTAGGTTCGGCTTCTTCGGATCCAACGCAGCAACGACGCCAGCCGAGCAGACGGAGGCGCCGCCAAAGACGGCAGGTTCGATCACAGGCGAGGCGATCGATGCAGATGGCCAACACACGAGTCGATCTGGTAGGGTGTCGACGGGAGATGCACAAACCAACGCTCCGGCCTTCAATGCAAATGAGGCACTCCATGCAGCCGGTCAGGCCGCTGCTCAAGCCGGAACTCAAGTGCGTGCTGCGCTCGGCAACTTTGGCTCCTTTTTGTCAGCACGCCAAAAGTCCTGGGCTGCCAGTCGGTCCCCAAGCAACAGTAACAGCCACTCACAGCCTTGATTCGACTCTTACTGACCCATGATGAGGGTCACCGATCCTATTTCCTTCCCCATAAAGCATGCAGGAATGGAAGGCCGACTTCTTTTTAATCACGCAGCGATCGATGGCGGAGGACAAACGATGAAAGATGCAAAATGAGAAGCATGTTGAAAAAGCGAGGCTAGCTATAACTACAAAACCAGAACCGAAATGAAACAAGGGGAAGCGGACCAAATACGACAGGACATGAGAAGCGAGACAAGATCTCGTTTATGCCTTGTGACGTTGATACTGAGCGACAAGCATGGCGTGGTCACGCTCGTATGGCTCGAGCGTAAGCTGCTCTCTGGGCTTGAACTTCATGCCTTTCAACTTGTTGACTTCGGCGGCGAAGACGGCCTCGGCCGGTGCTGTCGAGTCGATACAGCTGGCTTTGATCGAGATGAGTGCGTGGCCCTCGTTCTTGAGGAACGACTCGGCGTTGTGAGCCACAATACGGGCCTGGTCTGGCTGGGCAACATCAGCAAAGATGACATCGACGGTGCCGACGAGCATGCGGTACTTGTGGGGGTGACGGGCATCCTCGACGATGGGAATAACGTTGGTGCGCTTCTTGGCCATGTTGATGAGATCACGTCCGGATCGGTGCGAGAACTCGACGGCGTAAACGATACCTTCGGGGCCTACCAAGTCAGCAACGTGCGAAACGGAAGTACCGGAAGCGGCACCGAGGTAGAGCACCTTTTTGCCGGGTGCGATGTGGATGTTGTCGAGACCGCCGAGAACACCGGCAGCAAGCTTCGATCGGAAAGGGTTCCAGACACGGTATTCAGTCTTGGCAGAGGTACCATCCGCGCCAGCACCAGGGGTTTCGACGGAAATACGCTTCTCACCGTAGACGGACTCGCCGGGGGCGATGTTCTTGGTGACGAGAAGCATCTCCTTGCCTTCAGCAACGAAGATACCGGGGTGTCGGTGAGGCTTGACAATGACGTTGGAACCACCCTTGGCACCGGGCCTTCCTCCGCCACGTGCACCACCGCGACCGCCACGGCCACCAGGAGCACCACGGCCTCGTCCTCCGGGAGCACCTCGAGCACCACCGCGTCCGCCACCACGTCCACCAGGGGCGCCACGTCCAGCGCCGAAGCCACCACGTCCACCACCAGCGGCACCGCCACGACCACCGCCGAAGCCACCACGTCCACCACCAGCGCCGCCACGTCCGCCGCCGAAACCACCTCGTCCGCCACCACGGGCTCCGCCGCCACGACCTCCGCGATCACCTGTTGAGTTGGAACGGAACAGAACAGAACAGAACAGCATCAAGAAAGAGAGAGGGGGGGAAGGGTCAACACTTGCAACCACGCATAGCGAAAGACACACAGCTGATGCTGATTCGTGACTTACCGAAAGCCATGATGTGTGAAACGAGAAGAACTGAGTCTATTGCAGACTAGATGATGCAAAGCAGAAGGTCGAGATATCTGCTGCTGCGCGCAATGAGGAGCTGTCCTTCAATGTTCGGTACGTCGTTGAGCCTGTTTGAGCTTGACGCCGAGAAAGGATAGGAAGGTGAATCGAGGATGACAAGAGGTATGTTTGAGTGGGAGGATAAGGAAGGGGTCGATGGGCTCAGCTTGGACCAGAACTTGCAGCTAACAAAGCTCGAACTCGTCCGTCCACCAAAAATCTCTGCACTCTGCCTACCTTTTTTTTTTTTTTTGAGCGCAGAAAGCTGCAATCTTCCACCTTTTTTTTTTCCTGCTCACAGCCATCCCTTGAGAGGTTGGCTCAGAAACGGCAGAAAAAAATTCTCGGATTTTGAAATTTTTCTCGTGCGTCTGTGTACAGTACGGTACGCTTCTCATTCTCTGGTCGTTCAAGGCAGGAAAAAGGCTAATCCTGCGCTGTGCTGCTGCGATCACGAGGGAGGTCGAGGGCAAAAATGTCAACCCTGTTCGGCTCCGTATGTCGACCATCGGGTTTGGGCCTGCAAAACTGATCGGCGATGCGAGTTTTGTCATAGAAGAGCTGCGCCGCGCGACGCGTGAAGTAACACTACACCGCCAACGGGGGACACACAGGTCAAAATGAAGCCCAAGCCGAACTCGGATGAAAACCAACACCTTTGCTGAACAGCACCATACCATCTCATCTCATCCTAAAAGCAGCTGCGAGCGACGCCGCTGTGCCATACACCGTGAAACAGCATCTCACTACATACGCCACCTTTGAGCGTCCTGACCCTCAGGAATTGGAACTCGAATCCTACCCTTGCGACCACGATTCTCGATTCAACGGGGATATCGCGAATCCAGTGAAACCTTTCCACGACCACAATACCGTTTTTCCACCACGGCTACATCCCCACCATCCCACTTGAAACATGCCGAGAGAACTTATCACTCTCCAGGCCGGTCAGTGTGGTAACCAGATCGGCTCGCACTTCTGGGAACACTTATGCCGTGAACACGGTATTGCCAAGGATGGTACATTGGAAGAGTTTGCAGCCGAAGAGCAGGGCGGAGACCGCAAAGATGTCTTCTTCTACCAGGCTGATGACGAGCACTACATTCCACGAGCTATCCTGGTAGACTTGGAACCAAGAGTCATCAACAACATCTTGTCAGGGCCGTACAAGAATTTGTATAACCCTGAAAACATCTATAGCAGTCAGACCGGCGGCGGTGCGGGCAACAACTGGGCACAAGGCTACGCCGCAGGAGAGAAGATTGCCGACGAACTGATCGAGATGGTCGACCGAGAAGCGGACGGTAGTGATAGCCTCGAGGTAAGATGCCAAATAATGCGCTGTGTATGATTGAGACCGGAAAGGCAGGCCGCTGACACTTTCTTTTCTCTCCTGGATGTCCATCTATCGCCTCTAAACCGTAGGGTTTCATGCTCATGCACTCCATTGCAGGTGGTACAGGTTCAGGTCTTGGCTCCTTCTTGCTTGAGAGGCTCAACGATGCATACCCCAAAAAGCTCATCCAGACCTACAGTGTCTTCCCCAATTCGGAGGAGACCTCCGATGTCGTTGTGCAGCCATACAACTCGCTGCTTTCCATGAAGCGTCTCACCAACAACGCCGACAGCGTCATCGTTCTGGACAATGCTGCCCTCAGCAGGATCGCAGCCGATCGCCTACACCTCCAGAACCCAAGCTACAGTCAGACCAACCAACTTGTTGCAACCGTCATGGGCGCTTCCACCACCACCCTTCGTTTCCCCGGCTACATGAACAACGATCTTGTTGGCATGGTTGCATCCCTGATCCCGACACCGAGGGCACACTTCCTCATGACCTCGTACACGCCTTTCACCTCGGATAACGTTGAGCGAGGCAAAGCGACAATGAAGACCACCGTTCTCGATGTCATGCGTCGGCTGCTGCAACCCAAGAACCGCATGGTCAGCACTCTCGGCGCCTCCAAATCCAGCTGCTATGTCTCTATCCTCAACATCATCCAGGGCGAGGTCGACCCACGAGATGTTCACAAATCGCTTCTGCGCATCCGAGAACGTCATCTGGCCAGCTTCATCCCCTGGGGTCCTGCCTCCATCCAGGTCGCATTGTCAAAGAGAAGCCCGTACGTGCCAAGCTCGCATCGCGTCAGTGGTCTCATGCTCGCCAACCACACAGGAATCGCGAGCCTGTTCAGGCGTATGGTGGATCAGTACGACAAGCTAAGGAAGAGGAGTGCTTTCTTGGACATGTACAAGCGCGAACCCATGTTTGCCAACGACTTGTCCGAATTCGACGAGGCGAGAGAGACGGTCGCAGAGCTCATGGCCGAGTACAAGGCGGCAGAGTCTCCTGATTACATCACGGGTCAGCCCGATGACTTGTAAGGGCGATTTGTCGCTGCTCTGATATCGTTGATCAGTCCACATACCCGGCATGCTCCGCTGGTTTTCGAATCTGAGTCGTGTTCCGCGCAGTCAAAGCTGAAGTGATACTTCATTCTCGCCGACGCAAAAGTCAACGCTCTTCGACCGTCCCAGAAACCCCTAGCCATCCTGCCACTGTACGCTTTCCTATTTGTATTTGTATCATGCCCCTTCCCAACCCAGTCGCTCAAAATGATATTATCCTCTACATCCTATAGGGAGAGTGCCGGCAGGTCACAAGCAGTCTTTCATGAGCTGCTACAGTAGCGAGCCATGCCATAATTATGAGTACAGCGTTCTACGAACAAAGCCCCACGCGACTCTGTAGACAGTACGCGCTAAAATTGGAGGATCTTCCGGGTCGCCGAATTCCGACCCATCCGCGACGCACTTGGCCGTTTTCGACGTTCCACCAACACATTCCCTTCCTCTCTTCGGGCATTCGCATCCTCACGGTCTCACTAGATTCACGTCCCTCAGTAGCAACGGGGCAAAAGCTGCAGTCAAGTTCGACTTTATCCATACGGAGCCGGAGCGATTGGTACGCTGGCTCCTTGCACTCGCGGCGGTCACAAGGTAAAGTTCTCGAATCGCAGCACGCATCATCATGGCGCCTTCGGCGAAAAGCAGTTCCAATGCTGCTGGCACTTCCGCTTCAAATCATGCATCCATAGGACTTGGACTCTCATCTTCAGCATCCGGGAGCGCCGGTGGAGGCATTGGGCTCGGTTCGCTAGCTGGTGTTCCAGCATCAGTGTACCCAACTGACACGGTTCGAGATGTTGCCGAGTCGGTCGGTATCATCGGCATGAAAGAGAGCGTTGCGGCTGCGCTCGCAGCTGACGTGGAATATCGCATCCGCGAGATCGTCCAAGATGCCACAAAATACATGCGGCACTCGAAGAGAGATCAACTCAAGACGACTGACATTGATGCCGCACTCCGCGCACGCAACATCGAGCCCATCTACGGCTTCCTTTCTTCGTCTTCAGGAAGATCCGGCGCAAACGATCCGAATAGGTATACAGCAGGCCCGACGTTCCGACGGGTGCAGACTGCTTCTGGCGTACCACTGCATTACGTGGAAGATGAAGAGATCGACTTCGACAAGATTCTCGAGGCGGGACCCAAGATTGGTATCGGACGAGGCATAGGTTGGGGTGCACACTGGTTGGCAATTGAGGGCGTACAGCCGGCTGTCCCGCAGAATCCGTCACCAATCGCCATCGCAGAGGCAAAAGGAGTCTCTGGATTTGTCGGTCCTGCTTCAATTCAGCCCAGTGCTACGGCACCTGCCGTCAAAGCGGTTACCGTGGCCGGTGGAGACGGTCAGGCAGTTGCGAAGCCGCTGGTCAAGCACATTCTCTCGCGCGAGCTTCAACTCTACTACGAGCGCCTCACCAAGTCCATCGTCAGTCCTCCTCCGGAAGCGGACGAAGATCTGGACGATGAGATCGAAGAGCCGGCATTGGCGCCTGCACAGTCAACAACACATGACGTCGACATGGATGCAGCCGGAAGTGTCGATCAAATTGTCACACCACCACGGCCCACTGTCAGCCTCGCCAAGCCGCTCAAAGCATTCGCTCAGAAGGGATCAGGCAATCACGTGCGCGATGCTGCTTTGGCCAGTCTACGTGGCGATCCTGGTCTTCACCAGCTTGTGCCTTACCTGATACAGTTTGTTGGAAGCAAGGTCATCGAAATCCTCCGATCTCCTTCCGATGACAACGCTGAGCCCGAACAAGCGACAGCGGTGCGCGAGACTCGACAGATCAGCACCGCCGACAACCACATGCTTGGCGTTCTTCTGAACACGATTCACGCTATTCTGGTCAACCCACACATCTTTGTCGAGCCGTACTTGCACCAAATGATGCCCTCCATCCTTTCGGTCCTGCTCACAGCGTCGTTGGCCGAGCCTGAGCTGTTGCGTCAGCTTCACGGCTCGGACGATGTCCAAACTCCTTTGGTCACAGCCGGCCCATCGTCCTACTCGCTGCGGGCTCATGCATCGGCACTTCTCAGTCACGTTGTCGATACGTTTGGCGCATCCTACCCTACTCTGAAACCACGTGTGGTCGCTACCCTGTTCAAGGCTCTCATGACCGGCATTGTTCCTGGCAGCAGCGATCAGGACGGTCGCCGTGGAGAGACTGGGGCATCCATCACAACGCTGCGAGAACCTCGCGCGAGTCCCGGCACGAAGCTCGGAGCGCTGATGGCGCTTCGTCGACTCGGCAAGGCATCGTTCCGTGTCCTGCTTTCTTATTCGGCCCAACTCAATGCCAAGCTCGGCGACGGGTCCGAGCAGCCCGATCAAACCACTTCACCAGCCTGTCCGCTTCGCTTGTTGGGAGGCTGGATGCAGGCGTGGGAGTCTGGCTCACTGCATAGCGATGAACGCCAAGAGTTGCGAGCGGTGCAGATGAAACCGATCGTCAATGAAGTCACAGGTGCATTGCATGCGCTGCTCCCACCGTTTGTGGCGCCCAACGCAGAGCTGACGGGGACGGCGGAGGAGAGGGAGGAGACGCTAGACAAGACATTTGGACCGTATTGGATGCAGAAGGTGGTCAAAGTGGATGCTAGAGCGAGGGCCGCATTGGAGACGGAGCTTGGTATGCGAAGCACAGCTGCGCAGAGCAGAGGTGGACAAGCGCCAACAGCACCCTCGGCGGCTCAAATGAAGCAAGAATCGTCTTGAGGCTCTCTCCTTGGTCCCCTTGCCGCAGTTTTGGTTTGTTCTTTGTTCTGTACTGTACTGCGCGTGCCCTTCCACAGCCCCTGGCATCTACACGGCACTTGATTGACGTCCTGCTCTAGCGGGTCAGGCAAAAGAGTGTGCGTGTTGAGCAGTACATTTGTTGTGCATTTCGAGTATGCTCAAGCCGATCACCGAAGCGATAAGCAGCAATCCCACGCTCTGCAGGTTATTATTAATAAAGGGAACATGAAGGCCGAGTGGGTCAAGCGCAGAATTGGAATGGCCTGAGCACAAACGCCCGCATGCAAACTCGAGGTTTAGCGGAAAGAAAAATTTTGACTGGTCTTCTGCCTTGCGCACACACGCGGCCCAGCAAAATTTTGAAGTCAAGGCTGTGCCGAGCGAAAGACATAAATACCCCCTTTCCCCTGCCCGCTTTCCTGCTTCTTCTCCTCATCCTCCTCGGAGAACCTCAGGTAACCTGCGAACATGGGACTTCGGATAACGTCGCCATCAGGGAGGTGAGGAGGGTCCGGCTGGGTCTCGGGACGCCAGTCGTTATAGTAGGGGGGTCGAGCGTCAGATCCCCGCCCCTGTGCGGGCAAAGTAAGGTCCCATCGCGGGCAAAGATCGCCCACCGACAAAGATTGCTACCTCGGGCAAAGATTGTATCGGGCAAGGAAATGGTCCCATTTGCGGGCAACAAACTCGTCTTATCGCAGACAAAACTGGTCCCATTCGGGGGCAACAAACTCGCTCTATCGGGGCAAATATTACGCCAATTTGGGCAAAGACCGCGCTGATGCGCAGAAATCTTGGGCTGGAAGCCTGTTGAACAAGATCGAGCTTTAGTGTTCCTCGGTCAAGACAAACGCCATGCATGGATTTGGCGTCGATTTTGAGTTCGCAGAACTCTGGTTTAGTACGGCTGCCTCGAGCGCCTCCCCCAGCCTTGGCCGCCTAGCGGTTGGGGTTAGACAACGTTCTCTTCCCGCGAGCTCTACCGCTCTCATCAAGATAACCTCTTTGTGATCGCTGCCTCGTTGATCAAGGCAAAGGTCCGGTCGATGCGTGGAACGTCCCCAGTCCCTTGCACAATCTGGTCTCTCGAGGTCGCGAATGCCCAAAGCGAAGATACTTTCTTTTTGGAAGTCGGAAGTCTCGCAGCAGGTACATCCTACTTGGCAGGGACGAATCCTGTTTATCTCAAGAAGCTCGTCGCTTGTTCCTCCGCGCCTCATTTCTCGGGATGAGTGGAGCAAGTAAGATCTTTTTGGCGTTGTCGAATGTCATGAAAGTCAAAAACTTAAATGTTGGTGTGGTTGTGGTTGTCTGCATCTTGAATTCTCTTTTGAGCCCTGAGCGAACCTGAGTGGATGGCGGGCGACTGAGTGATGGTGGTTTCACAGACAATGCACGTCTCGCGGTGTGCGTTTGGCGTAAGTATAGCTTGCAATTGCAAAGTCGCTAATGTACAATCGAAGTAGGGCGAGGAGTTGCTGCGACCCAATCGAGGCATTCGATGTTCGAGAGCGGATGAACAAGTGGATGGATGGTCTTAGCGCTTGGCTTGCGAGGCAGCCTCTGTTGGATATTGGTCGATCGTTTGGAAGCAAACAGGTTGTCAAGAGTGAGTAATGGTGAACGAGCATGACGCTACATGGGAGGACGAAGGCGCTTACCTCTCCTGGTGGCATCTTCTAACAACTGGGTGTCGACTGCTGCGGCTGGGATGTGAACGTATCTAACCACGGAGCCGCGGATGAAAGCGGACTTGACTGCCATCTAAGGATTCCAGCAAGATATATGAGAGGTTGGAAGGAAGGTGTATTAGCGACTGTCGACTCGAGCTTTGCGAAGGGCGCCATCGACTTACCATGTGAGGGTGTTTCGCTTCGTCAAGAACGCGGATATTATCAATCTTGAAGTTCAAGAACCTATCGTGCAAGAGCGTTGGGCAGTCAGAGAGTGGCATCGACAATGTAGAGAAGACAGTGGGCGAGGTTGAGGACGGCATATTGTAGTCGTGGTCAGTAATGCATTCAATGCCAATGGGGACAGGAACGGGCACAAATCTACCTACTGGTCGACACTCTTGAGTGTGCCTTGAATGGCGAGGTCATTCTTGAGTTCGATGGTGACCTGTTGCCCGGTAAGGGTCTTGAATGCCGAGAAGATCAACTACACAACAGAACGCAAGAGGAGCAGAGTAACTTCAGATCGTGTCAATAGTCTGCTTTCGTGAAAACCAAGTTGAACCAAGTTGAACCAATTGCTAGCAAGAGGCGCCGTCTGATCACGCTTACTTACCATCTCGGCGAGACTTCAAAGTCAAGTTTCAAGAATCAATCTGTACGGAAGGTAGAGAGGATGAGCCCGACCAAGATGCACATGTTGAATTGGTGATATGCGGACCAGCTCCACTCTCAAAGCGTGCAATCTTGAATCTCACGTGATGCCGATTCGACCCGATGTGATTGGCCATTTTGTAACTCGTGGCGGAAGTTCTTCCAAGTAAAAGATTGCGCACACTCCACGCAACCTGATTCGACGCAATGGATTAGACTCGACTCGACTGTCAAGAGATTCCTCCTCTTCCCTCCTACATCGCATCTCGTATACAGTCCGCAGTACCACTATGAGTGCTGAACAAATCGCACAAGGCGTAGCCAACACCTCGCTCGAGGCTTCCGTTGCGGCTGCCACCGAGCAGAAAGTCACTCCTTGGGACGTGGAGGGAGCTACCGTCGATGGCCAGCAAGTTGCTATTGACTATGACAAGCTTGTCAAGGAATTCGGCACCCGCAAAATCGACGATGCGCTTCTCGAACGATTCGAGAAGCTGACCGGATGGAAGCCTCATCCGCTGCTGCGCCGAGGTAGCTTCTTCTCCCACCGAGAACTCGACAAAATTCTCGACCGATACGAGCAGGGCAAGCCTTTCTATCTCTACACTGGTCGCGGTCCTTCCTCTGATTCCATGCATCTCGGACATCTGATTCCTTTCATCTTCACCAAATGGCTGCAAGATGTCTTCGACTGTCCATTGGTCATTCAGCTTACTGACGATGAGAAGTTCTTGTTCAAGGCCAACCTCAAGATCGAACAGGTCAAGGAGTTCAGTTTCAAGAACGCCCGCGACATCATCGCTTGTGGCTTCAAGCTCGACAAGACGTTCATCTTTTCCAACTTTGACTATGTCGGTGGAGCCTTTTACGCCAACATTGTCCGCATCTCGCGCATGATCACCATCAACCAGTCCAAAGGCACGTTCGGTTTCACCGATTCCGACAGCGTCGGCAAAGCCCACTTCGTTTCCATCCAGGCTGCACCTTCTTTCTCCAACTCGTTCCCGCACATCTTCGGGGACAAGCACGACATCCCCTGTTTGATTCCGTGTGCGATCGACCAGGACCCTTACTTCCGTCAGACTCGTGACGTAGCATCTCGTCTCAAATACCCCAAGCCTTGCTTGATCCACTCCAAGTTCTTCCCAGCGCTTCAAGGCTCTCAGACCAAAATGTCGGCATCCAACGAGAACAGCTCCATCTTTATGCACGACACCCCCAACCAGATCAAGAACAAGATCAACAAACACGCGTTCTCCGGTGGTCAGGAAACCGCCGAGGAGCAACGCAAGCTCGGAGGAAACCCAGACGTCGACGTCTCTTACCAGTACCTTACCTTCTTCCTCGACGACGATGAGGAGGTGGCACAGATTGCCAAGGATTACAGGAGTGGAGCTTTGCTGACGGGTGAGCTGAAGAAGAAGTGCATCAGTGTATTGCAGCAGGTGGTATCGAATTTCCAGGAGAAGAAGGCCCAGGTGACAGATGACATGGTCAGGGAGTTTATGAACAAGGACAGAAAGATCGATCCCACCATGCCGCCAGCAGGTTCGACGGCAAGCAAGCAGAAGGAGTTGAGCAAGGACACTGTGGTCGCCTCGACATCATCCTAGAGAAGTCATGTCCTAAAATCGATCATGGTCAGCTGTTTTTTTCAAGGTCGCGAATGTATAGTCGTATACCACCGTCAATCAGATTGGGTGAACCACAACTCGAACAAGAAGATGGTGTTGCGCTATAATGCGATGACGTCGTGCTGGTTCTTGTTGTTGCGATGAGGAGGTGCACGGCTGTGGTCAGGGATTCGAGAAGCGATATTGTTGATGCCGCACACTTTCCAAGCTCGATGATGATGAGGCTGTTTTGGCAGGCGTCGGCTTTCGTCAGCTTTGTTTTCAGGTCGGTAACGAACGTTTCATGAGACGTCGTCGATCGAATCCGACCTACGACAAGCCGATGCAAGAAGATGGTCTGATGCCATAATGCGATGGCGTTCATGCCACATACCTTGCTTGGTGATGATTCAGCGCAACCGCTAACCCTTTCAAAGGCAATGGATATTGATGCCACAAATCTTCCAAGCTGTTGTTCTTAAACGATCAAGCCGCTACCTTACCTTGTAAACGATAAAAAAAAGCTGAAGAACAAATCGGCGAAAATGCTGGCGTAGAAAATCCGGCAAAAAGAAAAGCGTCGTGTTAGACCGCCAAATTGATGTGGAATGAGAAACGCCACTGAGCAGAGGTTAGGCATCACCAATTCAAAACTGGCTTCATTGGATTGGCTCGTGCATCAAGCAGCACTGTGAGCAACATGTTACGCATTTCTGATTGGACGTGAGCCATTGCAGTCGCCGGCATGAGGTTAAAGTTGGCATGCGAGTGGACGCCGACAACATCAGGCTGATACTCGCTACCCGAGCTCGACAACACTTGCATCGGTCAATCATGAGAAACAATGCGCCCGACTTGGTAGAGTTGAAAACAGAAAGGCTTGCCCCGCAAACAATTAGTTACCGGAAAATCCCGCCCTTTCATGATGCATCAGGTGGTGGCAATGCGGTACTACGCTCATTGCATGGCAGTTCATGTCGCATTCACCTGTCGATGAAGATGCACCGAAGAACGTTATGCTGATTGCCAATGCGTACGTTGTGGAAATCGGCTTGCTGATGCCGATTGATTCGAAGTGCGGCCGATAGAGAACAGTTCAGCGCCGCTGTCTACATGATCATTCAGTCATCATCCAACAAGTGCGATCGATACCATGTGCTCAGTGTTTGAAAGCGCACTTGAAGCTCAACCGGCTAAGATACGGACCGACGGGCATTGAGGCCTGCATGGGCTAGCTACAAACAAAGGAGCAATCAAAGATATGCTCAACGTCGGATCTTTCCACCAAGTGGAGTTGGAGGCGCGGATACGGCAGCTGAACATGGACTGTATAGCGGAGATGAAGCGTTGGATCTTGAAAAAGAGACCCCCCAACGAATCACAGGAAAAGGAGATGCACAAGAAGAACGAATCAGATCAAATCAATGATAAGAGATACTGCACAGCACAACCAGCAGCGGGGATTGAAAATCGCCTAGATTCATTCGGCAATCTGTATGACGAGAGAGATGTTTGCAGGGCAAGTTCTGCAAGTCGAGAGAGCCATCAAGTACGGGTACAGACGTGCACGGACGTCGTCAATCCGTGGTAGAACAAGACACGCCACGGAGCCGAGAGAGTGAGCAAGATGTAATGGCTGACAGCAAGCGGCATGTGGGCACCACTCAGAGAGGTAATAGCAAAACATCGTTTGGCAAGTTGCTGTCAGGCAGCGAACGCTCAGTGAGACGGAGCCGGGCTCATTGTGCTGACAATGATGCTGTCATGCCTTGGCCACACGCGACAGTAGTGTATAGCAGTGTAGAATGCCATACTTGCTTCAGAGCCATCATGCCATCGTGATCGCAGATGTGCAACACAGCGCTTGCCGAGTGAGTTGAGCGAGCCAAAAATGTTGAATATAGGACAAGCAAAGATGGGCCATATGGGGAGATTTAGCAGTCCAGTCCAGTCAAGGCATGTTGAAAATACAGTACACGGCGCAGAACGGTACAGGACGGTACAATACAGCATCGGCAAGGACGGAAAGAGAATTGGGCATGCCAACAGGGTTTTAGGGTTTTCCTTGAAGCGACTCAAGGCGGGAAATCCTGTGAAAAACATGAGGGCCCGTGTGGCTTCGTTTCCGGAGGCCGCATCGACCTAGGACAAGGGAGCGAGCGCCCCTCTGGGTTCACGGCACTTTCTAACGACTCAGAGTGTTAACGGTTCCGTTAGCATGATCCAGAATGCTGCTGTTTTTGCGGGCTTGCTGGTCACGAGGAATGGCAGGCTTGAGTGAGAGTCACCCTGCGCACCGAAACAGGCAGCTTTCAAACAAAAGATGGGCATCGTCGTGGTCCTGTCTGTAGGCGGGAACAAAAGGTAAAAAAAAAAGCTTTTCTTGTTGCTCGTCTGACGGGTCAAACTCGATCTTGGGGTAGGAAAAGGCTCTACCGATACAGAAACAGCGAGCGGAGAAGTGTGCCAAGGGCAACAACCATTTCCAAACGAGATCAAACCACGCAGATCCTAGCTTAGAGGCTCCTAGGCTTGGATGCTTGTCTGCTTGGTTGTGGTGGGGAGCGTAGTCCGATCCCTCGGCGTCCACGCTTTCTTGAGTCGAGATTTGAGTGCAACAGAGCCAGGGCTTGGAATTCAGCCAACCACGACGAGGAGAACAATCAACAGGAAGGAAGAGAGCTGTAGGCATGCATAGATTGACTTTTCCTGTGTCATCGGTAGGTTCTTTTTCGGGTACCAGCCGAGTAACCTGTGCGGCACGGCTCTTGCCTACCAAGGAGAGGGAAAAAAAAACAAGCAGCGGCGGTGCGCTAAATTGAGTGTCTAGGCCTGCAGGAGAATATGATACCGGTACAGTACGGCCTTTTTCTTTTTCTTTCGAAAAATTAAGGATAAAAAAAACTAAAAAAAAAAAAAACTAGATCATGGGCCCTGCTGCTGATCTTGATACGTGACTGGCCGATTGCGGTTTCATGCGTCGCCGTTTCTTGAAGCTGCTGTTTGGGACTTACTGTTGTATCATGCCAAAAATCGCGTTGTTTCACCGGTTGCGCTCGCGGCGCGTTTTGCGCTGTTCCCTCTTGGCTCTATGGCTGCGCGGGCTGGTGAGGCTCTCTCGCCCCGCGACCCCATAGAAGAGCCGCTTCGCCTAGTTGGTTGACCCACTCTTGAGAGCTGCAGTACTGTATTGGCCCACGGCTCTTTTAATTTTTCCTCTTCTGGTCCCAATTTCGCCTATCATTGCTTTCTTATTTGACGCCTCACCTCGCCTGGGCAGTGCCCTCTGTGTCTGTGTCTCGGTTTGTCTCTGTCGGCTCCCCTACGGCCCAGCTCTAAGCCTGCAATTTACATCCTCTTGTCCTATCCACTCAGGCTCTGGCGTGGACGTTGATCGATTGCAAGTCGTACCCTGCGGCTCACCGTATTCATCACTGTGCACCACTCATTGAATTGAGCGCTGCCCGCTGCCCGTTGCCCGCCTCTCGTCACCCGACATCATCCCCACTCATTTCCATTCCATTTCCATTCCATTTCCCCTTCAACAAGACCATCACCGCTGATATCGCCATACCCCCCGTCATCATCATCATCATCACTACTCGGTCGTTCGATCCGTCCACTTTTCTTACCTCCATCTAATCTTTGCTCTTTGACCTGTCAGCAAACTTGGCGTCTGCATTGATCTGATTCTGAATCGACTCAGCGCCCACGACGACCCCAACCAAGTCGTCTACATCGAATCTTAGCTTCGCTTTCGCAGCTCGATTATTCCAACCATTGGAACGGCTACCGCTACCCCTCAGCAGGATTGCATCCCCAAGGACCATTTCTTCCGCCATCACTCGTCTCGTACAGCTCTTCCAGGTTCGAACCTAGATCCACACCTTGCTCAAAAGCATTCCTGCAGTCGTTCCCATCTGCACGACACCTTGCTCCACTGCGGCTCCAACGATCTCAGGTCCACACACAGGCTTGGCACTATTCTAACTCGGGATCCGACAACTAGCGACGATCTCCGACCGAGCTTGGCGAGAGCTTATTTAGCCACCTGAGCTAACAGCGCGGCTCATTGAACCGATTCGCGTCACACGATCCGAGAAACACGTACCATCTTTTCCCATCCGATTCTTTCAGCCCTAACCAAGCTCAGCAGCGTCTACAAATCTCGTGGCTTCTTTAGGCGCCAACCGCCGCTGCCATCTCACAGTATATTCTCTTGGCACCATTGGCAACGGACTTGGTCCACGCAAGCATGTCGTCTGCAGGGTAAGTTCCATCCAGATTCAAGTAGATGCTAGACAAAGCCAAATGTGTGCTCGATCGGCCTTGAGCAGCTCTTCGGAACGGAGATGCCGTCTCAATGGGAGGATTCTTGCGAGGCTAGGAATGGCCAAGTGCTCGCTTTTGGCGCACGCGTGAGGCTCAAGACCGCAGCTGGCTGTTTGGATTTGCTCTCAAAGTCTGAAGCGCGATTAAGCTCTGCAGACCTCCCTTCAATCCTTTTCAAGCTTTCGCCGCTTCCTCGTGATGCGCCTCGACCAGCGAAACGCCGCACTCACGTCCTGCGAGCGCTCCGAGAAGCCGCAAGAGTGGCGGCAGCCTGAACAGAGAGTGCATTCACATGCCTTTGTTGGCAGGCTTGTCGCGTTCCCGAGTGTAGGCGTCATGGAAACAGCACTTGGACCGCTTCTGTTGTCTCGCGCACAGCTTTTCAACGTCAGCACTGCATCTCTCGTCCAGATCGCGTTCGCAAATACTGACCTTACAACCCTTTCTCCCTCTCTTGTGCTTCGACTAAATCGATTTCATTTGCCGTCTCGCCTACAGCCCATCCAACGAGCTTGGCAGCGACAAGGCGTACAGCAACGTAATCACATCTACCTGCACACCTGGTCCATCGCCAGTCAACACTCCTGGCCCAATGTCGGCACTACCCGTTCCAATGTCGGGCGCACCCTACCTCCACAACCCATCTATGCCCTCCAATTCCATCTCAATAGCCGGCACTTCTCAAGACCAGCAAACTCCAGCTAGCTACGGACCCTCATCCATCAACGCTTCTTCAGACATGGGTTCCGTCATGACCGAAGACGAGGAAGACCTCGAAGACTATGGCAAGGGCGGCTACCACCCCGTTCATGTCGGCGATACCTTCTCGGATGGTAGGTATCTCATCGTCCGAAAGCTAGGCTGGGGTCACTTCTCCACCGTCTGGCTTGCCAAAGACATCAAGATGAAGCGACACGTTGCACTCAAAGTGGTCAAGAGCGCTCCACACTACACCGAGACCGCGCTCGACGAAATCAAGTTGCTCCAGCGCCTCGTTTCCGCCAATCCAAATCACCCCGGCAGACGTCACTGTGTATCGCTTTTGGATCACTTCCGACACAAGGGTCCCAACGGTTCGCACGTCTGCATGGTGTTCGAAGTGCTCGGCGAGAATCTGCTCGGCCTTATCAAACGATATCAGCACCGTGGCGTCCCACCTCACATTGTCAAGCAGATCGCAAAGCAGGTGCTTCTCGGTCTCGATTACATGCACCAAGAGTGTGGTATCATCCACACCGATCTCAAGCCCGAGAATGTCCTAATCTGCATCGATGACGTCGAGGCAGTCGTCGAGGCAGAGTTGCGCTCCAACCCCGCCGCAGTTCCAACCAAGCTTGTCGGTGTGCCACCAAGTCAGGGCCGAGGAGGCACACAGACACCAAAGCGTGATGCCATCTTCATCACAGGTTCGCAGCCATTGCCTAGTCCAAGCAGCAGTCTCGGCTCCAGTCCCATGTTCGACAAGTGGGCCTTTGGCATGTCCAAGATTGACAAGCCAAGCGTCAGCGACAGCGAACATGGCTTCCGAAGTGGTGCAAGCAGTGAAGCAGCCGGCTCCAAGGGCGGTTCCCTTGCCACGAGCAAGGAGCGCGAAAAGGCAACCGAGTTGATCGGTCACGGTATCTCTCAGCTCAGCACTCAGCCTTCAACCAGCTTGCCTGCCGACTCCTTTGGTAGCAGAATGACAACAGGCGCCCCCCAGCAAAAGGGCCCTTCGCTTCTCTCGCTCGGTGCTCCACGCGTCCCACAAGCAGCCGAGACCTCAGCAGCAGGTACCAGCTCATCCGCTGTTCCAGCTGCCGAGCCGACCGACTCGCCATCCCCCATGTCGGTGGATTCGCCTAGTCCTCCCAACCACGCTGAAACAAACCAGATGGATCAGGACACCCACCAACCCGCACCAGCAGCAGGCGATCCCAACACTCTTCCTCCGCCGCCACCTTACGATCCAAGCTCGTTGGAACGCATCACAGTCAAAATCGCCGATCTCGGTAACGCTTGTTGGGTGGACCATCACTTCACCAACGATATTCAGACACGGCAGTATCGCTGTCCTGAGGTAATCCTCGGTGCCAAATGGGGCACCACTGCCGATATGTGGTCCGCCAGCTGCATGTTCTTCGAGCTCTTGACTGGAGATTACCTGTTCGACCCCGCCGCCGGCACCAAGTACAACAAAGATGACGACCACGTTGCTCAGATTATCGAGTTGCTAGGCGACTTCCCAAAGAGTCTTGCTTTCGCCGGCAAGTATAGTGCCGACATCTTTAATCGTCGTGGAGAGTTGCGTCATATTCACAAGTTGCGATTCTGGCCGCTCATCTCGGTGCTTCAGGAGAAGTATCTGATGCCGTACACCGAGGCCAACGAGCTGAGCTCGTTCCTGTTGCCCATGCTCAGATTGCATCCCGAGAAGCGAGCAGGTGCGAGGGAGTTGTTGGACCACACCTGGATCGAAGGCATTGTTGTGCAGGGAGAGATCGAGCAGGCAATGCGACAGGCAGGCATCGACGTAGACGCGTTGGTGTCTAGCAGTCCCAGTGGACGAACCCTGCCTCCCGGGTTGACGCCGAGTGAGGCGGACGCGCTGAAGCCGGTTGGGTCGGTGGGGAGCAGTCCTGCGCCTCTGACGCTCAACATGCAGGGCTTGGAAGACGCCAAGCGTCGCGCGGCGCAGCATCAGGCGGAGGCGGCCGCAGCAGCTGCCAAAGGGACGTCGAACATGATGTCAGCGACGGGTGGACCGCTGCATGCACTTCAGGCAGAAACGATGGAGAGGTCGACGAGTTCGGACGGGACGGCCGCCGGTGAGTCGCACATGACCGTCAAAGGGTTGGCGAATGAGGAGGCCGCAATGAGGCCCAACTCGACGCCAAAGCTGACAGGTCAATCGGGCAGCAGTGGCAACAGGGCCGAAGCGGACTCACGCTCTCCGCAGGGATTGGCCAGACCACCTGTAGCTACCACGGTTCAGTAGTCCTCGCGGATCTCTCTGTCTCGCTCTGTCTCTCTCTCTCTCTCTCTCTCTCTGTGTACAGATAGTGTAGCTTTTCTCCCTTTCTCTTAGTCTTTTGTTGTGTTTTTAGGCAAGCCTTGCCGTATTTCTTGCTTGAGTGATAATGCATGCTTTGTTGATCTTCGTTCGTTGTTGTTACTGATTGCTGTGATTATGATTGTGACATGGAAGCCGAACGCGGGAGTTGGAGTTGAGTTGAAGGGAGAGTAGATTTGTATTTTGGCTGTTGGAGATCTATAGGTACAACAGAGTGGACGATACAAGTACAGTGCAGAGTGATTATGCGGGACCGACGGGGAGTGGTGTGAGATTAGAAGTGGAGACTTGATGAAGATAGCGAGTTGTTGGTCCAGGTTGAAGTAAGAGCTGCTGATTGGGTTTCAAACGTCCAGCCGGCTGTAAAGTCTTCACCACCGTCGCTGGTGGTGGTACTAGCCCAGGGGCAATTTGTCTTCCTGGAGTTGTGATGTCTCAAGGTGGTGGTGGGCAGAGGCGAGCGGAGGATGCTAGTGCTGGCGAGTTTGGATGTGGCTCGCCGAGTGGAGCGTGGTAGGGTGGCTGAGCGTAGTGGTGGTGATGTCGAGGTGAAGCGTGATGTGACGAGCTCATCAATGATACTCGAGTATGCAGATGTGGTGCTGTTGCGTCTCTTGTTTTGCTGTCTGTTTTGTGGCTCGGTGAGCGAAGTGGATTTCGATCTGCTCCTCGATAAAGTTTCCAATGATACCGGTACGGATTGCGATCTCGAATTCGAAGCTGTCGTGACTGTAGATGGCGTAAGAGTGCCGAGCGAAAGCCAAGTGTTCCGACTCGGAGGAGTGGGCGATGACAGAAGCGAGAGCTTATCGCAAAGCTTGTCGACTGGAAAGCTTGGTTGTTCATCGTCTCCAATCGGAGACGTGCTACCTGGCGAAGTGCACTCGGATTCATTGTCGTCGTTGTGAGACCACAGGGAGCTAGCATCGTCGCTGCCAAAGGAACTGCCATCTTCGGTTTCGGTTGCTTCCGAAAGCGTGGGACTGACTGGGCTTTGATCCTCAACCGTCTTCTCAGTCTGTGGCTGTTCGTCGTCCATGGAACGAGCCACTTGGTTTGCAGTGCTTTCGATTCTTGCCGGAGCCGGTTCGTCGAGTCTCACACTAGCCTCATCTTGAGCGTTGGCGTGGCGTTGCTTGCTGTTCTCATAGTACTCTTCGAACCTATAGCCCACTGGCCCCTTTCGTCGACGACCGATCGAGTTGCCCTCTTTGTCGTAGATCTGATGCACAGGGTAGGCATATGTGCCGTTCCAGTACAGTCCGTGCTCGGCCCAGCCGAGTTCCTCCGTCCTGACCGGCACGAACAGCACTTTCTTTTCGTAGACTTGCTCGGGTACAGCGCAAGAATACTGGTGAGGTGCGTCGGGCGGTGTGATGAGGATGGTCGGTATCAGCGGCTTGGAAGTGGAAGCGGTTGTCGGGATGGTAAGTGTTGGTTTGGAGGGACGACGGGTCGAGGCCATGAACCCAGCTTTAACGGGCGCGACAGTTGCAAGTGCAGAAGACATGGTGCTGAGATGATGCAGGGCAAGTGAGAGGAGGATCACGGCTGGTGTTTGGCAAGAGAGGTCGACTAAGACCAACGGGCAAACGATTATTCCGCGAAGGCCTTTGTATGGCACCTCAAGTCGCTATGGATGGTGTAGCCTATAACATGCAGAGGTCAACGTGTTGATAGCTGAGAAAGAGAGGGTTGACGATTCGCTGTAGCTTGGCTTTGTCTGCCGAATGTATCGCTGTGTGACAGGAGGGAGGTGGGTGGAGCAAGTCAACTTGAGACCAAACTAATATAGTTGGTGCTGAGGTTGAAATGAAGCGATGATGTGGTACCAAACAATTGTCAAGCGACGGAAGAAGGTTGGCGCCAAGGATCAGTTTGATGCTGTAGTGTGCTGGAGATGGGTTTGGCGGGTGAAGGCAAGGCTGGAGGATGGACCTGCCGTTTACACAAAGCCAAAGTGAGACTAGTGGGAGGCGTGGCGTTCAGTGGTGTGTATGCTCGCTCGGAAGAATGACGCTAGCGCAGTACGATACCGACGCTGCAGATCTGCACTGTCTCACAGAACTGGAGAGCTGGCGGCAAGGGACCATGCAGAGCAGGAAGAGTGTGCTACGGTAAGACAGCTCCGGACTCCCCAAGCCCTGCATCTGTTATGAGTACAGTGCAGTGCAGAGTCAATGCATTGCATTGCAGTTGAGTGGGCTCGAGTATTGCGTTGGCCTCTCACTACCAGCGATCGACGTTAGCAAATTCACATCAGCTTAGACTTTCAGCTTCTGACTGTCGATGACGAGCGTAAACACACTAAGCTCTGATCAGTACTATGCGGCGTGAATACAATACTGGAGCTCGGACAGGATCATACAGCATCATCAGAGGCCGGCGGATGCCAAGATGCGGCGCATTTGGAATGATCAAAGGCTGGCGGCGGTGAGCTGCAGCTTAGACAAGGGTTCAATCACTTGGTGCGTGGAAGCGAAAAACGACAGATTTCGATGATGTGGTTGTGCGGTATAAGCGAAACATTTTATTTCTGCATGAGCCGGATTACACTAAACACTTTTGCAATACAGTAGTATGGGACGACAGACAACAAACGCAAGTGCCGTTAGATAGATTCTTGCAGCGCCCGCATGCGACGCTTGCCAGTGAGTACATCCGATATGTGTTTGGATCTCTGTACCTTTTGCGCTCCCCTCGTTGCGCCTGCATACGTTATCGTGGACAGCAAGTCCAGTGAAACCGAAGATAAGCAAGCGTTGACCGACCGATTTACGTTCAATACTGAAAGGCGAGTATCGGTGGCCGCCGCCGCTTACAAGTAGGAAATTGTGAATTAAATTCGGGGTGGTGAAAAAAAAGGGTGCCTTCAGCAGCTTTGTTCTATTAAACCCTTTTTTTGTGTTTATTTAATTTGGATTTTCAGTGCGCCGTGCTCATGTGCCCATGAAAAATACACGGTCAGAGGTACAGTACTTTACCGTGACAGTCCCAGTGCTGTAGTGTACCAGTTGAGAGGAAATTCTCCGCACACAGCCCAGCGGAGTCTGTGTTGCCTGCGTCTTGGCGCCATGTCTCGCTCGGCCACGATCCCGGAAGCGTCCGTTTTGGGGGCAACCCAGGCGGCCCCCCCCCAATACATTCTCGATCCTCTTCCACCATTGCACTATCCATCTGGGGGACACTTGCTCATCTGCGGGGTCGGAACTTTCAACTCACAAGCACTCGTTTTGACTGCATCTTTCGGGACTGCCGATCTGGATTGCGTCTTGTGATCATTACAGCGTACAGTGCTAGAGTATGTTGACAATATACACTATGTTGCAGAGCATATTCACATTTTTAGGCTAATTTGGTCAATGCTTTTCAGTCCAATTTAGTCGCGTTCGACAGCGGCAGGAAGCACCTTTGTTGTGATCTCGCCTCGGCCAGCTAGGCGATGAGCGACGCGCAGTGCATTGCAATGCGCGGATCCTAACCGAACGGTTAGTGCAATCGAGCGCTCACCTATCATGGTACCACTGCCGCAGAGCTGGAGGTCGGTTTCGGTCACGATGGTTGCCTGCAGCGAGCTACAGAACCTACCATGATTGCAGCCTCATGCAGTACAGTACAGCACTGTACTGGACTGCCCCTCGCCATCGACCTCGATCGGCTCCAATCTGCCTCGTTCAATAGCAGATCTTTCGCTCCCGAAGCAAAGCCTCTCTATGAATCTTGCTGTTACAGTCCCTGTATCGTGATGTGCCTGGCTGGCTGCCATCGACCCTCTCTGATAGATCCGATTGATCTTACTCAGTGGCTCTCTGCAAATCACCATAACTAGGAGCACCATCATTCAGACTGTGTGCTTTGCGGGGGTGCGCGAAACTTTACCATCCTCGCTTCCATCAAAAGTTGGCCGACTTGGCGCTCTTTCGCTGACTTGCGCGCCCATCTAGAATCCACGCACCTTGCAAATCCTTCAACCCGAACGAAGCGGTCTGTCAACACTTCCTCCTGCGTCACCTGCTTGCTTTGGCGAAGCCCAACAATCTGATCGGTGTTCGCGGGTCCCGTTGATTGAAAGAGAGTGCAAAGCGGATTTGTCGAGTGATGCGCTGCAACGACGTCAGAAAGTTCACATCTGTTCTCACTTCTGTTCCTGAACGGTTATCATTTGGATTGGGCCAAAATTAGTAGCCGAGACTCCCGCCTGCCATCAACTCAAGAAGTTCATTTGCCAAATAACGGCTCGCCTATGCGCGTACACCGTCGTCGTGACGATCAGAATATTATGCAAAGTGAGCGTCATACTGCCGGATAATTTGAACCGTAATTTTCACCTCCACACTTTCCCGTGCTCCACATCCTTCTAACAAACGAGGATGAGCTCGCTTTCGCCATGAGCAAACCATCCATTCACCACAGCATAGTATAGTGTAGTGCAGTACAGCACAGAACAGCACAACACTGGGGTTGCTCGAGTCAGTGTACATAGGAACGAAACATGGTTCCGTCCTTGATTGCCTCGAGGCTGTCCTCCATCGGAAGCCGTAAATTGAGACCTGGTCTGGATGTCAATTCCGCCCGTTCGCCGGAAGCGAGTTTGTAGTTTCCTTCGGGATTTGAACTTCCGCTTGCCTTGTCACCACAGAGATCATCTTACTCTCCATTCTTCTCCAATCTCGTCGAAGCGGTAGCGCCAGTGCACGTGAATGCTTCATTGAATTGATGCTGAGTCTGGCAATGGATGCTATACTGTCATACTTTTGGTCCACCAACCTTGTAGTTTACGTTCCAAGCCCCCCCGCGCGCCAGATCCTTAGACTCTCTATGAGCTCTGTCCAAAGTTTAGCGACGCTCTCATCAGCGCAGCTCGGCACTCTATTCCGCATCCCCAGCTTACCCATTGTCTGACTGTGGCTTGGCAAAACCGCATCCGTTGAAGCGGCCATCACCTCCGCCAAGCCTCATCCGCTTTGTCCGGGGTAAAGCGGTGCTGTCCTCGCCATCGCCATGGCTGGATGCCAACGTATCGCACAGTCAACCCTCTTAGCTGAGCAAGTCGTGTTGCAACACTCAGCGCTCAGCCTCACATGAGATCAATCATTGCCAAACAAAGGCCATAGTTTTATGGAGTATCTTCAGTACGTGGTATCTATGTGATTACATGAAGCTGCGAGAGCGCGGACCGCACCAAGCAGCGTACCTAGTCTACAGAAGGTGGATGAAGCCACTTGCTCGCTCTGTCTAAGCTGCGACAGCCGCCGACTGCGTAGCGAGCACCGACTTGACTCTCGCACGATACGCTTCCAACCTCGCTCCATCGCCATCATCCCGACGTTTGCCTGTATCGTCACTATCCTCCAGCGAGGTTGCAGCCAGGCGAGAAGCCAACAGTGTACCTGCGCTCACTTTTCTCCTCAACGGACTCGGCACAGCAGGTGCATGTACCAGCAATCTCTTCTTTGCTTGTTCTATCTCCATAGGCACTGCATCCAACCATCATAAGAGAATCTATCAGAGTCAGTACGGTACTTTGCATCAGAAATCCTACAGTGCAGCAGAAAGCCAGGAAGAAAACCGCCAGAAAGATTGTCGCGAGGCTCACATGAAGTTGTAAAAAAAAGGTAATCGGTTTGGTTTGCTTTGCTCTACTCACGCTCGCGAATCGACGTGGCCGAAGACGGAAGATGCTTGGGCGCCATTGAAGCCTTCCTCTGTACAGCATCAGAACAAAGTCAGAAAGAGGATAGATTCCGTCTCGTCAGCTGTCTTGTATGCTTTTGTGTCCAAATATGAGTTAAGACAACTTACCGTCTGAAAGATGGCCTGTTTCGCCACCTCGACCAAGTACGGCTTCTCATCCGCTCTCTTGCCCTGCTCCATACACGCAACGATCCAGCTGATGCCCACCACATGTGGTTTCGGATCATCTAGCGCTCGGTACGAATGAAGCGTGCTTGGCCTTCCACTCTTGTACACGATGTGTGTTAGCTTTCGCTCTCCAAACCTGAGCATCACCTTGGCTCCTGCGTTCTTGAGCATCTCAACCCACGCAGCCGACGCATCTTCTCCATCCAAATCCCTCACGTCGACGAGGACAGTGAGGCCGCGCAGGAAGCGCATCTTCTTTGTCGCTACCGAGCTAGAGTCTGCGTCCGAAGCAGCTCCCGAGGTGACATTGATGAGTCCACTGGAAATATTGCCCACAGAACGATCGCCAACCGTGCCATCTCGCCTGGTAGGCACGTAGGTGTAGAGCGAGCGACGACGCGCTGCTTTGGCTGCTTTCTTGGCTTCAGCCGGCTCGACACTGTTTTCCATCGTTGTTGGCGAGTCCAAAGTCTGAGACGAGCCTTTGTATCCAGTGGCCGACGTTGAGGCTGAAGAGTCGGCATCCTTCTTCTGCAGAGGTGGAGGCATGCCGCGCGACAGAACAGAGGACATGGACTTGCGCTTTGCAGCCTTCAACCCGGCCTGCCTCTTCTGTTCGGCGACCCTCTCTATTTCCTCTTGCTGTGCAGCTTGCTCTTCGGCCTCCGAGGTTGACGAGGACAAAGCCCTACTGGTAGGCAAACCCATCGGTCTAGCGGGACGACTAACGGGATCGCTGAAGCCAGGCAAGCGCGGAGCTCCGAACGACATCATTGACTTTGCCGAGGTCAAAGAAGTATTCAGGGCGGAGCGTTGATCGCCGCTCGATTCCCTCGACTTGGCCAGCGCGGAAATGCGACCAGACGGACGCTTAAAGCCACTACTATCCGCACTTTGGTCGGCGGTCGAGCGTGCACTGATAGACGAGTCGCCTCTGGCAGCGCTCTTGAGATTGAACGTTGTACGGCTAGTGGTGAGGGTGGATGTACGGGTGATGCCAAGCTCCCGCTTCATGGTCGTGTCTCGAATATCTTCCTTTTTCTTGGTGGAAGCAGTGCTAGGCGGGCTTCTCGTCTTCGCCTTGAGTCTGGCGAGCGAGGCCTCCAGGCTCGCAAGCGCATTGGAGGTCTCTGTCGAAAGAGTGTGCTTGACATCCATGGTCGTAGTTGAGCGTCTGATGCTCGACTTGGTATCGCTGTTTGATGAGGATGCAGAAGCGGTTGTATCCGAAGAGGAAGGGTGGTTTTCTTTGATGCTTGTGACGCGTTGGCTGTGCTGCGCAGGTCCCTTGACCAGCCTGATTTCGTCCACCGTATTGGAGCCTGAGTTGTCTCCCCATCCATCGTCGTCACTGTCGTCAAGGGCAGAGTCGTGACGAAAGATACCTCTGCTAGCCTTTCCAGGAGATGGTTTGAGTTCGAGGAGATTGATGGGTTTGCGGTCGGGTCGATCGGGAGACGAGATGATGAATTCGGATTTGGGCTGAAAGCGCTTGACTGGCGAGTGTCTTGGTTCTCCCAAGGCGGCCAGGCCGCTGACATCTGTAGTATCGTGGAAGGGATTGCGTTTGACTGAAATGGCGGAAGTGCCGAAAAGTAGGCGGTTGCTCGAGGGTGGCTTGGTATCTGCTACAGTTGACCCTTCGGCCGCCTTGGTCGGAGCGCTCCCGACAGCCACCGATACTTTGCGGTTTGCAGATTCGGTGACTGCTGCGAGTGACGAGACACGACTGCTCGAGCCTGCATGCAATCTTGACGGCCGCGAGAGTGGTACGGTTCGCTTGACAGGGCTTGCACCAGCGTTTACATCCTCTTCACTAGGAGCCGAGTTTCCTTTCCGACTGGCGAGAAGCATGTTGGAAGTAGCGCTGGAAAACAGAGTTGTGGATGTTTTGGAACGAGGCAGACCGACATCTGCAGAAGGAGATGTGGATGGTTGTCGTGTTGTAGTAATCCTCCTGCGTCTTGTTGGCACTTCGGCGACGCTGTTCTCGAGTTCGAACTCAAAATCATCGAAACGACCCTTCTTGGGACTCTCCATGCACGGAGCCATACTGACGTCTTGCGAATCCTGGTCGAACTCTTCCAGCTGTGCAGCCTGGCTAGCTCGCGCTTTGCGAGGTGAAGACGATTTCGGCTGTGATGAGTAGCAGGGTCGCGCTGCTGGATCTGCGACATCCGATATCCTGGCCATGGAGCGCGTTTGACGCATAGGTTGATCGAGCAAGGAAGTGACATACGCCGAATGCCTACGCTTTTGTGGTGAAGTGGTCGACATGGTGGGCGGTGCGGGATAGGATTGCGTTGCTAAAACCAATTCTTGCGGTATGATGAGGAGAATCAGAGCAAGTCCCTCAGAAGGATATTGGGCTTGATTCCTACCACGATGTGCAGCGGAGGTATGGGGTCGAAACAGCGAATGTTGCGAAAGATCCGCCGGTGGCGCGAGACGACTGTCGCTGGCCAAGAGGAAGCCGGGGTGAACAAGACGAAATGATGAGATGAAGGTGGTACAGCTAGCCTCGAAGTAGGCCACGCGAGCTAGCGTATGCTGAGTGCTGTATGCGAGTGAGCGAGTGAGCGTGCGTGCGCGCGCTGTGGATGAGTGCTGAGATTTGTAAATACAGACTCAAGTTGACGTCTGAAAGAGCTAATTTTACAGGAGCAGAAGGCAGCTTCGTACAACGCGCTGTTTGGCACTCGAGTGTTGTTCTTTTTCTTTTTTTTTGCCAATATCTGTACAGCGCGAATGCCGTCACGTGATTTGAAATTGCTTTCAGCATGGCTTCAATACGGCCATGGTCTGATGATACGGAACTTTGGCACTGTGTACCAAACGCTGTCAATATATCTCTGCGATAAGTTACATCCCACTGAGCAAATGCACACAAGGTGGTTGTGCACCATCTCCGCAACACGTAGGTGATTGTGGTTCAGGCCTGAACCGTTGGTCCTTACTTGCTAGGTTGGCTTGGTCCCGATCCCGATCCAAGATCCGGAATCTTTACCGGGAAAATCTCCGTCCACACCAAGGCTTCGGACCCACGCGAGCTGCATACCCGAATCCCGGGGGTTGAGCGTTGGCTCGGTTGCTTTGGTGGCTGCCGCAAGTTGCGCCGAAGTGAGCTTGGAAGGCGATCCAACCCCACACTTGACCAAGAGTGTTTTGAAGCCAGAGATGACCACATTCATACAATCACCGAGGTGGATGGTGGATTCTGGACGGCGGCATGCCCTGAAACATGCTGTACCTACTACTACAAGTTCTCGTACGTGATGGTCTCCTTTTTCGAGTTCAGGAATTTATACCGATTCGATTGGCCGCGCTGCGATTTGCTTTTCCCGACCACAGATGATGATGATGATGATGATGATGATGATGATGATGATGCATGCATCCAACCAGCTATCCATCCATCCATCCATCCATCCATCCATAGAGTTTTGCTCACCTTTCGCGTGCTGTGTTTTGTCACTTGTCAATGCGACCCAAATAGATGCATGAACCACAGGTAGAGTACTGGAACGCTGACGACGAAGCAGCCATGATGGATGGATGGCCCCCTCCAAAGGAAACACCGACTCAGTTGACACGGCGAGGGGCAAAATGCGCGTTGAATTTGTTTAAAGTGACAGCGGAGTCGTTCTGCGGGCTGCATTTAAATTGCCAACGTCACCAAGTGGAAGACTCGCCATTCCGCATCCTCACAGCAGAAGGGGTCGATGCTGAATGTGTCAAGGCGGATGGCACGCTGCGGATGAGCGTGTGGATGGTGGATGCGCATGTAGCACTTGCGAGTCTTGTTCCGGCCGCAATGACAGTTTCGAGAGCGTTGCGGGCGTTGATTTTTTTTTTTTTTTTCAAGTGGGAAGCTGTTAGAAGAGAATGAATGAGTCAAGGGTTGAGCGTGTCAAAGCTCGGCCCAACTATCCATCCGCCCGACAGAGAAAGAGCGGAGCCAACGCCATATGCAGCCGGATGGATCCTTGAATCCTGCCTCTGAGTCAAATCAAATCCCATGCTGGATGGATCCTTTGCCTTGACTTGTTCCTTCACGCTTGGCCGATAGCAACAACGAGCATCGCTGCTGCCTCTCTGATCATCCATTTAACTCGCTCATTTAGCTCACGCCTTCACTTTCCCGTCCAAGCCGTCTGCATCCACAGTCATCCGCTTCTCACCGACTTGCAACCACTTGATTTTGCCAGACTCTTCCAGCTCTTGCAGCATTCAAGCTGGCTCAAGTAGCTTGCTTCGTCTACCACGACTTTACGCCTAGATCCGACCACCTCGCCAGCTCCACTCTGGCTTCCCAAAGCTCTCTAGCACCATCTCATCCCGTTGGATTCTAGCAGGCATTTTTACCTCGGCTGCAAACACCACTCAACGCCTCGCTCTGGCATTGAAAGCGACTGCATCCAAGCACCCCTCTCCAAGCTGCATTCTCGAGCTCAAGCTTCCGTGTTTGCATCCGCATCCGCATCCGCTCCAGCAGCTCAGCATCTGGTCGACCATCACGCGCAAACCTGCAACGAGTAATCGGAACTCCCCCGGCAGCTTTTTTCCGTCCCATCCACCATCTCAGCAGAACGTGGATCGGGTTTGACTGACGCACCCGCAAAAGCGCGGCCATGGTCAACTTAGCTCGCGAAATGAGCTCGGCCACCAGCGCCAATGCTCCTCCACCACATCGTCCCATCCGCGCCGACACCCTCGATCTCAAGCAAAAGCTCGCCGTTGCTCTCGGTCAAAATGGTGCTCGCTACTGGCAATCCCTTGTACAATTCCTCAAGGGAGCCATCGACCGACAAGAATTCGAATCACTTGCTCACAAAGCACTCAAGCAAGAGCATAGTAAGTCGATTCACCGCTTCTCTTTTTTTTTTTTTTTTTTCCCCTCCGGCTGCATCTGCAGAGCTTCTCACTGACACTTGTGCCAACGTGCTGCCCACTTCTTATTCCCATCACAGTCCATCTCCACAATGCGTTGATCCTTGGTGTCCTTTACAATGCCAGCGCTGACGTTCCAGGCCCATCCAGCCGCTCTGCCCGCCGAATCACCCGCATCCTCCCCGATGGCTCCACCATCACCGAAGAGGAGGAAGAAGAACCTAGCCGCAAGCGTCTCCGTACCATTGTCGCTGGCCTTCCGCGCAAAGAACGCCTTCGCCTCAAAAATCTCGAGAATTCGGGCAAGCTTGGCGCTGGTGCTGTCGGCGGGGCTCCTACCCTCAGTTGGGCGGGCTCGGCCGCCGACATGCTCGAGAAGAAACGAAAAGACGAAGAAAAGCGCAAGATCGCACAAGACCGCCGCAAAGTTCGACAATTCAAGTCCGCCATCGGCGCCAAAGACTGGAAGGGCCAAGCCATCGCTGCTACCCAGCAGGTCGCTGCCGTGCGCGCCAAACTGTCTTTCTGTAAGTGTTTTGATGGCCTTGTGCCAAACGGTGTCAGGTTCATGTTAAGAGCTGCAGTCCTGAGCATTTATTCTTGACCATTGTAGCTGCTCAGCAAGCAGTTGCGCGGGCGTTGCAGGCACCGCTCTGCGTCGAAAGCAAGCACTTACCCGACCTGGATGGAATCAAGGACCGTATGACTCTCCTTGCCGTGGAGAGCGGCATGCCGGACTCGATCCAGCCGCAAGCAGCTGCCATGGTACTTTCTGCGCTCCAGAGTCACCTCCAGAACGTCACCAGCAGTATCATCACCAAGATTCGCGCCAACCGTGCCGATGGAATTCGGACAAACGAGCCTCTTCGCCCAGCATCCGAGTACAGCGGCATCAGTCTCGACCCTGCTTCCTACCTGCCCGAAACTTTGCAAGCTTCGCCAGCCTTGGATGCCATGGACTTGGACGAAAGCGTTCCCAACTCCGTCCATGGTAGTCCTACACGTCAGCTTCGATCGCTTCAATCCGACATGTCTTCACGTACCAGCACTTCCGGCATTGGCACTTCCTTTGCCGATTCGTCGATGCTCTCCCTCGCCAGTACGGCACCTACCAGTTTGGCGGGTCCGTCGTCCCCTTCTAACGGCGACAGCAGTGGCCAGCTTCAAGATAGTTCGTTCACCAACAGCAGCACGGGGGCAGATGCCGAAGACGGCTCTACCACGCACCGTCTCAAGCGCTCGCGCGATGCTCTGGAGAATGGCGACCGATCCGGAGCAGCCAGTACCCGTCTTACCGTATCTGACGTGTCGTTCCTACTCGAAGTTGCCCCGCACACGGTGGTCGAGCCTATCGGTCAAGGCACACAAGAACGAATGCTCGCTCCGGAATGGTCCGACGACACTCTCGACGAGGACAGTATGCGTCTGTATCCGTCTTCTCCCGAGCGTCAGTTGGCCCGAGCAGCACGCCTGGCAGCAACCACGCATATGAGCGACGCTCCTAGCGTCCGTGCCGACGCGTCGGTCCGCAATAGGTTTGTTATCGATCAGTCCGCTCCACTTCGATTGCTCGACCGAAGGACGTTGGCCGAGAGCGAAGGTAGGCGGCCCACCAAAGGCGGATTGTCTGTTGTCGACTACAAAGACCCCAGCGCAGTGCTGGCGGATGTGAATGGGAGGAAGGAGATCGCTAATGGGACTGGCGCAGCTGCAGCTGGAGTACATCATCAGCATAGGAGTAAGGAAGACATTTGGGATGTGGTGGATCCAGTGGCGTTGTTTGGTCAGCTTTGTGGATGAACGGTTCCACCCAGTGTGCATGCTCGTCACCTTGTCATCGTACCATTTTACACTCATCAGAAACTTGTCAGTGAGAGAAGCGCAAATGTCGAAATTGGGAAACTCTTAACGGTGACCACACACACACACACACACATTGGTTTGGTTGATGAGAACAGTGTCCCGGTTGATTTCGAACAAGATAGACAACATGCAGAACTGTGAGACTCGGGGGTTGTGCAAGATGATGATTGGCAGTTTAGGCATGAATTGGAGCAGTAGGTGCGAATGAAGCTGAGTCCTCGGTATCCATAGTCTCGGTCTCGTTCCTGGCCATGGTTTCTGGCAATGCGTCTCCACTGACGAGATCCGCCTCGCGCGCTTGCCTGTTTTGCCTCGCCGCCCTTTCGAGTGTGAGTTGCAGACTCTCTTCGCCGCTGGTTTCGGGATACTGCGTCTCGCCGAACTCGGTCGCCACCTCGTCGGCCTGTGGCTCCTTACGATAGGTGAATTTGCTCAACAGACTCTGCTTGGCGCCGGTTGTTTTGTTCAACGCCTCCTTCTCAAACGGCTCGATACGTTCGAAGAACGAAGTCGACTTGTGCATGCTCTTTTCCCTCTCCACTCCGGCTCCGTTGGCGCCTGCGGCGGTGCGTGCGAATGGGTTCAGCTTGGTCGTCTTCGCCAGAGGCGCGGAGGAAACCGTGTCGATCGAGGGCGACTTGCGCTTCTCCCCCGCCACACTCGGGTGATTGAAGTGATTTTCTTTCCCCAGCGAAACGGTAGACGAGTCTTCATCGAGTATGCTCAACGAATCGTCACCACGGCTCGCCGAGTACGGGGTGACTGACGACAGGGGCGAGTCGAACCTGTCCAAGCCTCCACGCAACACATTCGACGAAGAACCCCGCGGCGTAGGTGGAGCAAAGTCCTCCCCCAACGCTGCCACAGCACGCTTTCGAATCGACCCAACTTGAGCACTACCTCCCTGCGCTCGCACCATCACCTCGGTAAGCGCAGGGTTGGTGTAGCTCGGACCACCACGTACAGCTGGATCACACCACCTCCTACTCTCCTCCTCCACCCGCTCGCCCCTCCCCTCCAACCCCTGCTTCAACGCCACCATCCTCTCCGCCAGACTGGACAGGTGGAAGAAGGCGGCGATCTTGAGTGCAGCTTCGAGCGTTCGTGTCGAGTGAAGCGCACGCGCTGCATCGAGCGCTCTACCGTGCTTATCCGCCTTGCATGCGAGTTGAATGAGTTGCAGTAGGGCTTTGTCTGCCGACATTTCGAGCGAAGCTGGGTCCAGCGAAGCGTCCGAAGCTTCGATGCCCGCAGATTGGACATCGCGCGCAGCGAGCGCTAGCATACTCTCGCGAAGACTCTTTTCTTCAAGCGGACCCGTACCACCTTCGCGTTGAATGACAGGCACTTGCAGCTCGAGTTCCTGAATCATATGCCTCGTCCCATCCACTTCAGGATGTTGACGACCGCCCTTGAGCAGTAGCACCATCAACTTGGTGGCAGTCAAGCCGATCGGCCAGTAGCCGAGCGTGCTCGCAGCTCGCACCGCAGCTTCGCTCGCATCAGCGGTAGCCGCATCCCGAATTCGCTTGGTGTCCAAGCTCGGCACCCACCTGCCTTGACGAGAGCGATGCGCACGGTCGAGTACGAAGAGTACGCCGTTGGAGTCGTAGAACGCCGGTTGGTGTTGGTCGTTCAATCCAGCCCAGCGGATGTGGGCGTCCTTTGCGAGCGGGAGTATATCGTCCTGAACAATGTCGAAGCTGGAAAGGTCGATCACCTTGTACCCGAGATCCTGAAGGCCTCCGGAAGGAAGACCTGTGCGACGGAAAATGACCAAGGCTGTTCGTTCACCCACCGCAATCGTGACTACAGGGTGACCGATGGCCCACAGATACAGTTGCATTCCACTCGCCGAGAGGAAGCGCAAGTACCCCTTGGAAGTGGCTACGACGGCGACACCAACGCCGGACCTTGCAGCATCTTCGTCCTCCCACCCATCCTCTGAGATTGTACGCAGGCCGCTGCCGCCCAATCCGACCGCTTCGACATCTTCGCCGTGGTCCAGATTGAACGTCCACTCTGAGGCAAGGTTGTTCGCGGCCGCCACCAGAGGCTTGAACAACACGCTGCTGGTCTGTTCGCCGATTTGCTTGGAAGCAAATAGGATGCCTTGCTTGGCGAGAGCAGCCATGGTGATACTGTTCATGTCCGAGAAGCGGAAGTTGCGACGAGCCGAAGTGTCGAACGACTCGAACGAGATGGTCTGATGCGACTCCTGTTCGACTGCCACGACCGAGCCGACCATGTTGTACGCCAGGTAGCGACGCTGGGCTCGCATAGGCGTCGAGGTTGGCTGGAACGCTGGCTGCGGACGCGTGGCAGCGATCATCATGCCATCGCGTGCCGAATCGTGTGCCGGATGGCCTCCACTGTGCGCTGAGCGTTGATAGCCGTGGCTTCGGGAACGTGACTGATTGTCAACGACAAGGTCGTCCATGTCTTGACCATCCGCATCGCGATGAGGCTCTGCATCGTCATCCGAATTGAACTCGCCGTCAGCAATGAGGTGGTCGAGAATCTCGTCACATACGCCCAGCGCCGCATCGGCAACGTCGAAGTCAACGTGTCCAAACGGCATCATTTCCCCCGGACCGATCAAATCCGACCATCGAGTAAGAGAGCCTTCGTTATCGGTCCAAGCAAGGGCGTCCTTGGAAGGATGCCAGCTGATGGAGTTGACAAGGGCGTCGGCGCGTTTGTATCGTATGGCTCGATGGGATTCGGTTTCCCAGATTGTAACTTGGCCGTTGCTGGAAGCAGAAGCGAGGAAGTTACCACTAGGTGAGAAGGCGAGAGCAGTGATGCTGCCGGTCGGAACAGGCACCTGACTGGCCGGATTGACATAAAAGCAGCCGATGCGAGACCAGGCGGAAGAGTCATCCTTGGCACTAATGATGACAAGTTCGTGTGTCTTGGAGGGCAAGACGAAGAAGTGACCCGAGGGATGCCAGCAAGCGCAGGATGCTTCCTCGCTCTCGGCGCGCGTGATGGGAAGGATGCCGGTGAGCGAGCGAACGAGCTTGGGTTCGGGACCGGAAAGGTCTGTGACGCGCGCTTCACCGTCGGTGGAGCAGGTTACCAGAAGAGGTTTGACAGGGCTCCATGATGCCGAACGCAGCCCTCTGCTGTGACCATCGAGCAGCTGAATACGCATTGGGTCTCGGACATGGATGATCTTGACGATGAGCTCGTCCGAGCAGACTGCGACTCGAGGTGTCGTGCCATGAACGTAAAAAGCGCGCTCCAGAGCTACACATCGAATGGGTAGCGATTCTCGGCGCAGAAGCGACTGGAGGACGGTAGGAGCGACGGGCTGCTTCTGAGCATCAGTGGGACAATGTTGGTACATGCGAACGGAGCCATCTTCCGAGCCGGTGATCAAGAATTGCCCATCGGCATCGAGACTAGTGATGGGCCCGGTGGCATCTTCGATAAGGTATGGCTCGACACCTGGAGTCGGAAAGGTGGGCAGGATACGCACCAAGTAGTCATCTCCTCCTGTGAAGAGTCGGCTGCAAACGGCGAAGATCGTGGAAGAGTCAAGAGTCTAGTCAGCAAAAGGCAGGAGGCTATCGACGAGATGAGGGCAAGGCGCTACTTACTCTACTCCAGCCCCATGCGGAGCATGTTTGCATATCGTGGGTCCGGAATGGACGATCTGAACATGAAGTCTTTCTGCCTGCGGTGCCTGCATAGTTGCGGTCTGCACTGCAGGAGGCAGTGATGGTTGTGAGCCCGGACGGCGGTAAGGGTACGATCGGTCTGAATCGATACGTAGATAAGTTCGAGTTGGTTGTTCGCAATTGGCAAGCAAGATGCTGGTGTGGAATCAAAAGACGTGCAACGATGCGCTGTTGGTTGCGCAAGATGGTACCAACGCCAATAACTGCAAAGTGTTGGTCTGCTGCTCTTTTCCAAAATTGGCTTCGCGTCGCGTCGGGCAAGCGACTTCGCGCAAATTGCTTTGGAGCGCTTCATTCCCGATTTGCCCTCCATATCGGGCTAACTCACAATCCATTACAGATTCGAACCTTTTCGTCATTTCGCCACTCTAAACCAGGTTAGCACCCTTCGCCCATTTGCTTACATTGCTTCATCCACGTTCGCCACGATCAAATCAGCTGTAAGCCGGTATGAGGCAGATTACACGATATCACGACCTGGTCGCCATCTCAATTGACACCCGACGAATCAAACCGCAGAAAACTCGACAAGATGCTGAAACAATGCAATGAGTCAAATCAGATTGAACGGAACACTATGAGTACATGCTGATGGGTGGGGGAATGAATGTAGAAACGAGTACCACCTGCGAGAATGGATTAGAGAACCACTAACGACCTTTTTCCTTTCGCTAAAAGAAATGCAATTAGTCGAGCTCCTCGACGGTGGGGCCGTCATCACCACCGGGGGCAGCGCCAGGAGCAGCACCGGGAGCTCCGCCGGGCATGCCACCAGGGGCACCGCCAGCAACCGAGTAGATCTTGGTCATGATGGGGTTGACCTGCTCCTCAATCTCCTTCTGCTTGTCCTTGAGCTCGTCAGTGGAAGCAGTCGTGTTGGCGTCGAGCCACTCGATACCCTCCTTGACAATCTTCTCAAGAGCCTCCTTGTCGGCGGCCTCGAGCTTGTCCTTGAGCTGGGGCTCGTTGGTGGTGTTGCGGACGTTGTAGATGTACGACTCGAGACCGTTCTTGGCCTGAGTGCGCTCAAGAGCCTGCTTGTCCTCCTCGGCGAACTGCTCAGCCTGCTTGAGCATCTCCTCGATCTGCTCAGACGACAGACGGCCCTTGTCGTTGCGGATCGTGATCTTCTCCGACTTGCCGGTACCCTTTTCGGCGGCCGAGACGTTGAGAATGGCGTTGGCGTCGACATCGAAGGTGACCTCGATCTGAGGGACACCACGAGGAGCGGGGGGAATACCAGAGAGCTCGAACTTGCCGAGCAAGTTGTTGTCCTTGGTGCGAGCACGCTCACCCTCGAAGACCTGGATCAACACACCGGGCTGGTTGTCAGCGTAGGTCGAGAAGATCTCGGACTTCTTGGTGGGCACAGTGGTGTTACGCTTGATAAGAGGAGTGAAGACACCACCGGCGGTCTCGATACCCATCGAGAGAGGAGCAACGTCGAGGAGCAGGAGGTCCTGTGTCTTCTCGGAAGTGTCACCGGAGAGAATGGCGGCCTGGACGGCAGCACCATAGGCAACAGCCTCATCGGGGTTGATCGACTTGTTGAGCTCACGGCCGTTGAAGAAGTCGGTGAGGAGCTTCTGAACCTTGGGAATACGGGTGGAACCACCGACGAGGACGATCTCGTGCACCGAACCCTTGTCGATCTTGGAGTCACGCAGGACCTTCTCGACGGGCTCGATGGTGTGCGAGAAGAGGTCACCGCAAAGCTCCTCGAAACGAGCACGGGTGATGGAGGTGTAGAAGTCGATACCCTCAAAGAGCGAGTCGATCTCAATGGTGGTCTGAGCAGCCGACGAGAGGGTACGCTTAGCACGCTCACAGGCGGTGCGCAGACGACGAAGGGCACGAGCGTTGGCGGTCAAGTCCTTCTTGTTCTTGCGCTTGAACTCCTGGACGAAGTGGTTGACGAGACGGTTGTCAAAGTCCTCACCACCAAGGTGGGTGTCACCAGCGGTGGCCTTGACTTCGAAGATACCCTCCTCAATGGTGAGGAGCGAGACATCGAAGGTACCTCCGCCAAGATCGAAGATGAGAACGTTCTTCTCGCCCTCAGCCTTCTTGTCGAGACCGTAAGCGATAGCGGCGGCGGTGGGCTCGTTGATGATACGCATGACGTTGAGACCCGAGATGATACCGGCATCCTTGGTAGCTTGACGCTGAGAGTCGTTGAAGTAGGCGGGGACAGTGACGACGGCGTCCTTGACGGTACCGCCGAGGTAGGCCTCAGCGGTCTCACGCATCTTGAGGAGAACCATGGACGAGACCTCTTCAGGGGTGAAGGTCTTCTTCTCACCCTTGTACTCGATGCGGATCTGGGGCTTGCCAGCGACAGAGACAACCTCGAAAGGCCAGTGCTTCATGTCGGACTGAACTTCCTGGTCGTCAAACTTGCGGCCGATGAGACGCTTGGCGTCGAAGACGGTGTTGTGAGGGTTCATGGCGACCTGGTTCTTGGCGGCATCTCCGATGAGACGCTCCGAGTCGGTGAAGGCGACATATGAAGGAGTGGTGCGGTTACCCTGGTCGTTGGCGATGACCTCGACGCGGTCGTTTTGCCAAACAGCGACACAGGAGTAGGTAGTACCAAGATCGATACCGATGGCTTTGGTCATTATGACGAATCTATGCCTTTGGGATGAGGGAGTGGGGAAGAGGTACGGATGTGATTAGCGCCGAAGCCGTGTCTGTAGATGTCGTTGGTGTTGCGGGAAGGGGTATGTGCAACGTATTGATCTGAAATCAGCTTCTGTGTGGTGGCGGGAAGAGGCGGGAGCAGACGTCTAGCTGGTCCTTATGTACCATATGCTACAGGGTACTGACTGCGGACACTCTTTCGGCCACCGTCCGAATCCGCACGCTGATTCCATGGACCTACTGTAGCGCAGGCAGGCAGGCAGGCAGGAAGAACGTCTCGCTAAGGATTGTGCGTCAACTTTAGTCTGTGGGTCACGGAAGATCAGTTGTGCTTGGGTGTGGTGCCCAGTCTGCACGGTCGGCCGCACTGTTCGATGTCGATCCACCTGGTTCTCTGTCGGAAAGGCGCAAGCCATGCAGGAATCGATGCTCTGCGGTTTGCAAGGCTTTTCGCCATCGCGCACAGAATCGACTTGGGGTCGGTGACGTTACTCGACAGCTGCACGTTGTAAAGTCGACGCAAGGAAGGCGGCGGAACGAGTTGGAAGTGTTCTTCTTGACGTGATTTGACTGAAGTACTGCCGAAAGGAGTTTTCCAGAGGAGCAAATGAATCCGTCTGTACGGTCGAACAATTTCAAATCAACGGCTTTGCACGGCCAGGTTGCCAGCTTTTTTTTGCGTCAACGTAGCTGCCAAAAGGTAAATCTTCAACTTCCACAGCGTGTCGTGAAGCTTCTCGGAGTCGGTAGAAGCCTCTAGCACACGCCACCGCAAATTTTTCTTTACGTTTCCAGGGCTATGAGGCGTCATCAACCCGATCCCTGGCAGATCGAATGAGTTCCTGTTCCAGATCATCTAGTCGAATCCGTCATTTTTGCACATCATGTGCCTCCATAAGACATAACAACGCGTTCTCGTGGCAATCTTCCAATTGGCACACGACTCAATCAAACTCGCCACTCGGTCAGCTCAGCTCAGCTCAGCTCAGCTTAGTCGTGCGCACAGTTCTCTGCGAATGAGGCCAGAAAGCTCAGCAGGACGTGTGTGTTGGTTTGGTGTCGAGTGTCGGTGTGGCACGACCGAGTTCCGAACAAAGCTGCACATTTCTTCATGCCCATGCTGATGACACTCTGATGACACTGGGAACAAGTGGGCTGAGCCACAGTTGTGACTCAGATTACCTCGTTCCTTCTTCAAACGTCGCGGCCTAGCATCTCGGACTGTTCAGCAAGCTACGTCTGGAGCAGACGATTCAGTTGACTTCCGAACTCGATCTTCGTCGACGTTGTCCTTCCACTTTCACATCACTGCGATATCTACGAACAATGTCGGAGGCGGCTGCCGCAGCATCTACGCCCAGTCTGCCAGCAATCAACAATCTGCACATCAACTCACAGGCTTCCTCGAGCGCGCGTAACACGCCACCACAAAGTGGCGATGGGCATCCGCAGGCCCAAACCGCTCGCGGCCGCAGCCGTCGAAATCGCGGGCGGGGCAAGAAGCCAGACCATGCAGGGGCAAGCTCCGATGCTCCGGCAGGAGACAAACCAGCCAAGTCAACTGACGCTTCGTCCTCTAGACAACTGAATGGACCAGACGGAGCAGAAAGGGCACCGGCCAAACGAAACCGTAGAAAGGGCAACGGCAAGCCCAACAATACAAATGCCACAGAGTCCGAATCGACCAATACAGAAAGTCAAGATTTCAGTGCGCCACCATCCAAAGTAGCGTCTCGTCGACAACAGTTTGGCGGCAAGCTCACTGGCGGTGCCTCAACTTCTCAGCACGGCGGCTCCACCAATGCCTCCAAACCACCCCAGGAGCGCAGACAGAAGAAGCCGGCAGTCAAGTTGCCTGCTGTCGTTGAGCCCGTCGAGTACGCTGACCTGCGCTCGCGCCTCATGGCAGAGCTTTCATCAGGCGAGTACGACTGCGTTATCTGCTACAGCACCGTCACTACACGTCAAGCTACCTGGTCCTGTTCACAATGCTATACAGTTCTCCACCTGCCATGCGTCAAAAAGTGGGCCGAGAGCAGTGTCAAGAAAGCCGAAGAACACAATGCCATGCAAGAGGATCCCGAGATCCGTAACCGTCGCGGCACATGGCGATGTCCTGGATGTCAATATGCGAGAGAGGACGTGCCCAAGATCTATTGGTGCTGGTGTGGTCGAGTCCAAGACCCTCCTGGAGGAAGAGGCGCCAATCCACACGGATGCGGTCAGCGTTGCAGTCGAGGCAAGTGCTCTCATGGATGTGCCGATTCCTGCCATCCCGGCCCCTGTCCACCTTGTGCTGTCACCGTCTCACAACAGTGCTTCTGTGGCGCCAAGACCATCCCGATGAGATGCTCTCAGACGTCAGCCAAGGAGGCTCGCATGTCAGCTCTCAATCAGCGCGGCACATCCTGTGGAGACGCTTGCGGCAAGAAGCTGGATTGTGGCGTTCACTTCTGCCAGGACACCTGCCATCCCGGCAACTGCCAGCCTTGTTCTCACCAAGTGCAAGCCCGTTGCTATTGTGGCAAGCATACTAAAACCATGCGCTGTGGTGACGGCAAGATCGAACGCAGTTTCGATGATGACACCGGCTCGGACTTCCAGGGGCGCTTCGCGTGCGAGGAAAAGTGTCAACGTAAGTTCGACTGTGGCGTACATTCGTGCACGCAGCCTTGTCATGCCAGGGATGCACAGCGTCCCACATGCCCTTCGTCTCCTCAACTCGTCAAGACTTGCCCCTGCGGAGCGAATCCAATCACATCGCGCACTTCCTGTCAAGACCCGATCCCGACCTGCAACAACATCTGCTCAAAAATGTCCATTTGTGGCCATCCGTGCCCGTCTGTCTGTCATCTCGGCGCTTGTCCTCCATGCCAGGTGCCCGTGTCGACGCCTTGCCGATGTGGCGAAACCAAACAAAGCCGATCTTGCTATCAGCGCCAACAAGAGGAGCTCGAGGGGCAGCAGGAAGTGCTCTGCGCAACCGTATGCCAATCGCTTCGTCACTGCGGCAAGCACCAATGCAATCGGCAGTGCTGCCCGCTTTATTTCCAAGCCAAGAGCAAGTCCAAGAAGCGACCCACATTAATGGAGTTGCAAGCGATGGATCCGGCCGGATTGCACGAATGCTCAATTCCGTGCTCCAAACCACTTGCATGTGGTCAGCACGATTGCCCTATGACTTGCCATCGCGGTGCCTGTCCTCCTTGCTTGCAAGCCAGCTTCGAAGAGCTCATCTGTCACTGTGGTCGCACCGTGCTCGAGCCTCCGGTGCCTTGTGGCACTCAGATCCGCTGCAACTTCCCCTGTGTCCGGCCTCCGCCCGCCTGTGGGCATCCCAAGATGCCTCACGACTGTCACGAAGACGAACCATGTCCTCCTTGCGTCTATCTCACCGAGAAGGTGTGCCACTGTCAGAAGCATATCGTAAAGAACGTCCCATGCAGTCGATCACGCGTATCCTGCGGCCAGCCTTGCGATGCCCTGCTCAATTGTGGCTTCCACCGTTGCCAAGGGATCTGCCACATCGCTGGACAGGAATGCGCACCTTGTGTCCAGACTTGCGGCAAGCCGCGACGCCTGTGTCAGCATGCATGTCAGCAAAGGTGTCATGCACCCTCTTCGTGCCCTGAGACCGAGCCTTGCGAAGCCGTCATCACACTGCAGTGCGCTTGCGGGAATTTGCAGTCGCGCACGCATTGCGGCGTTTCCATCCATGCTCCCAACAAGGAAAAGTCGCTGAAATGCAACGACTCTTGCATGATCGCACAACGCAATGCCAAGCTCGCCGAAGCTCTGGGTCTCAACCCCGCCGAGAAAGCCGCTCCGGCTTCCTACGAGTACGATACGCTGGCGTATTATGCAATTCCTGGCAACCGCAAGTTCTGCGAAGAACTGGAGGCGACGCTCAACGACTTCATCCGCTCGCCGAGGGCGGGGACGATCTTGGCACCAGCGAACAAGTTGCAACGCAAGTTTACACATGAATTGGCAGCGGTGTACAAGCTGGCGAGTGAGAGTGTGGACTCGGAGCCGCGCCGCAGTGTCAGCATTCGTAGGAAGCAGGATAGTAGGATTCCAAAGCCGCTTCTGACGGAAGCGTTTGCAGCGGCGAGAGCAACTTTGATGTCTCATCAACAACAGCAGCAGCCTGCGGGTCAAAATGTGGCGGGCAAGTCGATAGGTTTAGCGCAGTTGCAGCGACCGAGCGCCGAGGCATCGAAGCCGCTCAACGCCATCTACCTGCCCGGAGTGTTTGGGCAAGACCAGAACTCGTTACGGTTGCTTTTGCAGCCGATATTGAGGACGATCAACTTTGCCATCACATGGAAGGGCGATGAGGATGTGGTCATCACATCGACTGATTCGCCCACACGTCTGATCATGATGAAAACCGAACTCAAAGCGCTCGTTCGCAGGGAACACTTTGCACGCGATGTGATTCTTTGCAGCGTGGATGCGAGCAAAAACATTGTACGACGCGAGGATGAACCCATTGTCACGGGTGCTCGCAGCGCAGGATTAGCTTGGGGATTGTCGGCGACGAAGAGAGGTGGAGGAGCTGCAGGTACAAATGCATCGAGTGGTGCAGCCGCAAAGGGGTTGGTGGGGGATCGTGGCTGGGCGGCAGTTGCGTCTGGTTCTGGTAGGAGCTCTCCGGCTCTGGCAGCTGAGCCGGTGTGGGGTCAGCCAACCATGGTCGCTGCACAGTCGAATGTGCCGAGGACGACGGCTGCTGTTGCTGGAATCATTCCGAACCCTAACGCTCCACGACCGGTCTCGAATGCATCGGCGGGAGCAGCTGTTGTAGTGCAAGAAGCGGCGGCGAACGATGAGCGCGTCCCGGAGAGCTGGGAAGACGAAAACTAGAGTAGGCTGTTTGCCTATACTTGAATTGCATAGCATCATACAAGTATAGTGAGTGTCTCTTGCATTTGATTTGGAATGGCTGCGAGCATGGACTCGAGCGTAGTATGTGCAAGATTCTGACGCTCATTTCGTCCAAGATACTCAAACTGCATCGAAACGGTAGCAGCGTATTAGGGAGGTTTCGCTTGTACGGAAAAGCGCGCGTCTGACCACAAAACAGTCTCGCGACGGCGTTGTTTACGGTCAGACGGTGGTGTCTGACCATAAAGCACCGTCCGACCAACCACATAGCTTCCCCAGCTATGTGGTTGGTCGGACAGAGCGCTTGGGGTCAGACAAGCACATCACGTGTGTCGGTTTCGAGCTCCTCTTGTATGTAGTTTCACTGCAATGTAACATGAAATGAGGCGATTCTATTAGTATGCATCGGTGTTTGGGTTGATGTTGAGCAAATGCCGTCCTCGTTGACTATCTCTTGTTGTTCCTGGCCGTGTCGATCGAGCACTACCACCATATCTGCCGTCGGCCTCTCCTCCGTAACCTTCTTTCCATCCCAATTTCCCCGCACTCCGTGTCCGAAAGGAGGTCTCGACGCGATCATGCAGGCGCTCATGCAGCTCGAAACGCTAGAATCCGATGCCGACGACATCATATTCGAGGCTGCATTGTTCATTGCCGCCTCGCATCGACTTGCAGCAGAGCCTCTGCCGCAGCGCAGCATCGACAGCATCATCAGTCAGCATCGAGATACCCACTTCTATGCAGACACAGGCTTTACAGTCGCTCAGTTCATGGCAATACACACTGCATTAAAGCTTCCCGCCGTGATTCAGACTCATGCTCGAGACTGTGTTGAATTGAAGGTAGCTTTCTTCATGCTGTGTGCGTATCTCCGTGGCCGGACGCTTCGCTCGCTCGAGGGGCAGTATGGATGGTCTCATCCTCGTATTAGCCGCACAGTCAGGCATATGGTGGAGCTGATCTACAGACAATGGGGCCACCTCCTCAACATACAGAGCTCGCAGCATCGCCTCACCAACCCGCGAGCTCTGGAACACTATGCTGCTTCGGTGCATAGAAAGTTCGGCGTACCTCGCATATGGGGCGCCATCGATGGGACTGTTCGACCTATAGCAAGACCGGAGCTCGAGCAACATCTTGTATATAGCGGTCACAAGCGGTTCCATGGTTTAAAGTATCAATTCATCTCAGTTCCAGACGGTCTGATCTTCTGCTCGTCGCCTCAGTATGGTCCCTTACATGATAACAATATCCCAATCAAGCAGAAGATGGCAGCATGGGCTGTGGAGAAGGCCAGGAACGAGGACGGCAAACAGATGTATCTGTACGGCGACCAGGCATATGGTGTCTCAGCGGCAATTCTCACGAAGATCCGAGGCAACCTCGTAGCGGACTATCAGGCGCTGTTTAACTACACCATGAACAAGTTCAGGGTCCACGTTGAGTGGGCCATCGGCATGATCCCAGGTCAGTGGCCAAGGTTTGATGTCAAGCGGCAGCAGAAGACAGGCCTCACACCGATCGCAAAGGACTGGCTTGTCGGCATCATCCTGTTCAACGCCAAAACGTGTCTCAATTGGAACCAGATCAGCATCAAGATGGGCTGCAGGCCACCGTCACTCGACGAATACTTCGCTCGACCTCATGTAGCATTCCAACACCCGCTGCCAGACCCAGCCAGAGACGAGGAGCCTGGCGAGCAAGAGGAAGATATGCGACTCGGAGTAGAACAAGCGGAGGAGGCAATGGTGGAAGACGAGCTTTGATTCTTCACTATATGTACATACTAAGCGCTCGATGAATGATAGCTTTCGTTCTCCTCAACACATGCGCACATGTCTGTGAGGAGGTAGATACATGAGGTTGAGGACATGTGCGCGTGGTTCAGCAACGTGTTATTCCGGTTCTTGTGTTCCACCCCGGCTCTGAGAGAATGTTCTTGGTAACTTGCCTGGGTTGGTAGTCCTCTTTCGACTCCGTCTGGATGGTGTTGAGATGGTGCTGAAGGTCTCCGATGCCACTGAAGCGCTGCGAGTCCGATGAGAGTGAGGTGAGGCTTCCTGGCTGATGGTGGCGAGCGTAGTTGGTATGGAGGCAGTCCCCCGCAACGACGAAGTCGCTCCTCGCTGCCCTTGCATCATGCTCATCATCGTGCGCATCATATCCTTGAGGTCCTGCAGCTCCCGTTCCACCCTTGCCACCCCCTCCTGATCATGTTTGAGCTTCTCCTTTGAATGCTCCAGTGCAGCCTTGTTCTGCGACGTCAGGAGCTCCAGCTGCTTCTCCTTAAACCGCTTGTCCCACTCACGATAGCTGACTGTAGTACTTACAAGTTCGCCTAGGACGTCTGCCTGTGTGAGTCGAGACCGCTTGCGAGGCTGGTAGGTGGAGAGGCCGTCATCATCATCTGTTCCACCCTGAGAGACTGACATTGAGCGGCGTCGACGATCTCGGAGCGTATCCATAGCCCGTCCAGCTGGTCCCGACGGCGTCTCATCCTCAAGAGCCTCTGACGCTGTCGAAGGAGCAACTGACAGCGTGCGACGAGTCACAGACGGCGTAGCCTGGATGCCCGCAAGTTCCAGGGCCATCTCATCACGATCTTCTCGTGCTTGTTGTGCACCACCTCCTCGGCGCGACCCAGACTCAGACGGTAGAGGCATAGAGTGAATGTACTCATCTAGCATTGCTTGATACTCGTCTGTGTCTTCTGTGATACCTGAGGCATGCTCAAGAAGGGCTAGCTCGGCCTTGCGTGTCTTCACAAGCTCTTGCATGCGCCTCTTGAGCGAGCGTACAGGGCGTACGGGCAGCTTGCGTAGATAGCATGCCACGTTGAACTCGTACGCAATAGTATCCCACATCATCCGGCGCTCCTGGTTTGTTCGTGCCAGGTTGGGATTGTGCGGTACCACTGCCTTGATACACATCCTGGAGGTCTCAGTCGTCCAGCGAGGCTGCGAGCCTTCAAGCTGTCCAGTCTGATCGCGTAGAGCCTGCTCAATCACAGCCTTGCTTGGAATCGAACCTGTAGTACTAGCAAATGTATCTTGCATTGATGCTTGCGATGCTTGTGATGCTAGTGAACTACGTACAGGCGTGAAGGTGGATTGTACAGGCGTTGAGGCAATGGAGAAGCCAAGCGAGGAGGCAGGCATGCTGTCGTCGTCGGAATGAAGCGGTGTGGCATTGGAGCGACGGCTTTCGAGCGCAGCGCGAACTTCGGCGGCAAAGTCTGGACGGCTGCTCATCCTTGTCAAGCTGTCGCGGAGCTCTGGATCGAGCAGGCTGCCATAGAAGGGGTCTTGTGAGCTTGGATTCATCGCTGGAGGAGGTCGTGCCGGTAAAGTCGGGCCGGAGAACGTGGGGTAAATGAAGTCGACGTCGGGAAGCAAACAAAAGGCTATCTGATGGCGACAAGCGTGCCTTGCATGATCGCGAGCAGACCACTAACACCGGCATTTGGAGAGCGATCTGACATATATTGAGGTTTTCACAGTCCCGATGATCTCGAAGCCGATGTATTACTGTGATCGGCACGTCACGTGAAGTCTAAAAAAATTTTCAAAGCTTGTCCGTAAAGCGGTCGCGGTTGGACGCTTTGATCTTTCCTCCGAACCACCACCATCCTCGTCTGACCTCGATCACCACCAGCATCGTGGTCAGACAACATTTATTCTCGACCGAAACCTCCCTATTTTGTTGTGTTTTTTCGTGTTTACCTTGTTGGGACGGTGTGCTGTAATGTACCGCTACTACTGTGACTCTGTAGTGAGGTTTTGGCGGCTGGTCTTACCACCAAAAAGTATTAGATTCTAAAAGTCAATCGATGCGAAGTAACTATCGCGGCGTTAGTTTATCCAATGTTAGATACGACTTACAACACTCGGTAATGGATGTTTGACATCTGATATCTTATTTCCTAAGTTGCGATCTTGGGAGAGTGTCGTGAGTCGTTAAGTCCGTACTCGAACTATCACAGAGTTTGATGTCTGTGATTTAGTAGTGCTAGGACAATATCGATATTGAACGGGGCGCAGCGGTTAGAAGCTTCGAAGGATTCGAGCGAGGAAGATCAACATCCAGTATCGGATGTTGGTACTAGTCGTCAGATCTTGTAAGTCGCTAAGTAAGATAGTGATTCGATAATTTCTATTCACTCTCTCGGGCTCTGGTCCCGAGTCTTATATACATATGCCTTGACTCTAACTCGTACAGCGAAGGTGTCCCTATCTTCGCTATACATCCCACGCATTTCCTACAGTGACTATCCTGTCCTCCGTCTGTGTCCCCAACACTCGTTATTGAGTGTCTCCCTTCATCGTGTGGGTCTTTATTCCGCTACTGAGTGTCGTACCTCAGTCATGATTGGTTCGGATTTTGTCCGCCCGTCCTTCTCTCCTCTTCCATGCTGGGCAGAGGGTTCCGTTCGGGGTGAGCCGGGTCGTCGTCCTTCTAATGCGATCCCGCTATTGGATGATAGGTGTGTGCATGTACAACTGAGGTCTATGATTCGTTGAGTAGTCTCAACACTAGGTATCGAATGTTGAGACTTGTCGACGAACCAATGGGAGTACCGTTGAGTGTCGCGTGGGTACGGGAAGAATGTTTAAATCCGCCCGGCGAACATTGAGACCGGTGTCTCGACATCCGCCGACGCGTGTGCAACACTCATTACTGAGTGTTGTGTGCCGATATGTGATGTACCCGATTGCGAGATGAAAAGCTGATTCGTAAAGTCGAATCCAACAGTCCCCCTCATCGAGTACTCACATCACACGGCACAGACATGTACAATAGGATTGGGAACATGAACATTCGGTCGCTACTCAGAGTGGTCCTGGTCCAGGTTACTACGTCCGGTCTTGCGTCCGACGAGCGCTTCGCGCTCGTCGAACTTCTGGCGAAGAGTTCCGGCGATTCTGATGACATTGGCCGGAGTCCAGAGGCGAGGGACGTTCTTCTCGCCTCTCACGTTCCTGTCGCCTTTAATACCGGCCTCTGCTGCCTTGCGCAGTTCCTCCAGTCCTGCTCGAATCTCACCCGCGAGTACCACTCGTCGGGTGCGTTTTCCTTCGAATCCAGTCCCTCGACAAATCCTGCCGCTGACAATGCAAGCGTCGCAGGCACCTTTGTCCGTCGCGCGATCCCGGCCCGTGTGATTGACGCCTGCACCATACGTACAAATGATCCTGCGCATTTCGCAGGGTTTGCATGATGGCTCGGCCACGCGAAAGCCGGGATGCAGGTCGTCGCCATGCTTGGGGAAGTGCTCGGACGAGCAGCGTACTTCTCCAGCAGGTACAACGAACCTGCGTTGCTTTTCCAGACCGATGTCGGGGTCCATCGGTCCGGACCAAGCGAGGTGAGGTGGTAAGGGCCACCTCGCGCATCCGCCAGCGGGCTCGGTTGCCGCGCCGGGAGGGCTTCGACTAGAGGCGCTTGCATCCTCTTCGTCGTCGTCGTCGATGAGATTACCCTCGTCGTCCTGAGGGTTTCGAAGAGAGAGATTGGCTGGGCGGAGGAAGGTCGACCGCAGCCAGGGAAGTGGAGTGAGAGAGGGAGGTGGCATTCCGAGCCGACCTCAACCTCAGGGCGCTCGTGCTCGGTCGAGCAGAGACAGGCGTCGTAGGAGCCGTGCTTCCGGGAGCGAAGGGCGGCGAAGATGGTTCGTCCGCCATGCCGCGCCGGGCAGAGGGCGAAGGGGATGCCGTGCTTCTTGAGGCGGACCGCGTTGAAGCCGAGCCACGATTGGCGGGCGGCGAAGGTGAAGGGGGCGGCACTTGGATGGGAGGTGGAGATGCTGCGCCTGTTGAGGCGGGCAGCGGCGAGGTCGAGCCACGAGTGGCGGACGGCGAAATCGGCGAGATCGGAAGTAGCTGCTCATCCCCGTGGAAGGCAGGCGAGAGCGAGAGTCTTGCCACACCTGTTGAGGTGGGCGGCGTCGTGGTGGTGGTGGTGGTCAAGTCTCGAGTGGCGGAGGCCTCGGTGGAGTGGACTGGAGTCATGCCGTCGTCGGCAGAGGACTCGTGAACGTGATCCAGAGCCGTGCTATCGTTAGCAGGGGGCTCGTCGATGTCCATGGCAGTTGCGCCAGAGGAACCGGTTGATGGCGCCGAGGTGGCAGTCGCGTCGTCGTTGGCGACGGCTGGTCGTTGTTGGCCGTTGTGGCTGTGGTGGTGGTGGCCGACTGGGCTGCGCGCTTCGCAGCGGCAGCCAGTACGGCTTGGCGTTGTGCTTGTCTTTGCTTCTTGGTTAATGCCATCGTGTATGGCGGAGGGAACGAGTGTGGTGGTGGTGAGGAAGGGGGGAGAGAGAGAGGGAGGAGAAGAAGGAGAAGAGAGGGAAGGCGAAGGAGCTGAGTTCAGGATCTCTTTGTCTTCTTCCGCCTTCTCTCTTTGTCTGATTGTTCGGTTCTCCGCAAGTAGGGTCGGTGACATTCCTATAGTGCGTTCTTCAAGTCTGGCTCCGCGTCTTCGAGGGCACTTGAGCGGTGTGAGAGTTTGTAGATGCTGTTCTGCGCAGCCGTTTAATGAAGTCGATGCGCCGCGAGTGCGCAGAAGATATTCGGTTTCTGGTCACCGACATTCAGTACTGAATGTAGCGGCGGTGTGTGAGCTTCGGGAGGGCCGATAATTGTTTTTGGTTGACCTTTGTGGGTCCTTTTATCCTTTTCTGATTTTTTGTTTCGCGTTTGAATTTTCCTTGAGGCGTTTCGGCAAGCTGTCAAGTAATGCCGGGTATTTACATAGGCAGGGTCCAACGTTCATTACTGAGTGTTGGGTTTCGTTGTCGGTTTTTGGCATTCGATCCCGAGTGCGTCCCTGTTGGCCGTAATCTTGTTCTTCTCGAGTGCCTTCGTCAAGATGTCGGCCAATTGATCATTTGTCGATACTGGTTTCACAGAGAGCACCCCTGATTCCTGGTACTCTCGTGTGATGTGGTACTTGAGCCTGAAATGCTTGGTTCTGTTATGGAACTTCGGCTCTTTGCTGAGCTCGATTGCTGCTCTGTTGTCTACCATGAGGTCTGTCGGAGTTTTGATTTGCAAGCCGAGTTCAGACATTACCCATCGAGTCCATATGATCTCCTTACCGGCCTCTGCCATCGCGACGTATTCAGCGTATGTGGTGGAGTCCGTGATGATCGACTGGAGTTTTGATACCCAGCTGTACGGCATTGAAGCGACAGTGTTGACAATTCCAGATGTGGATCGCGATGTCTCAGTGTCCCCCGCGTGATCTGCATCGGTGTATGTGCGCAACCATTTTCCAAAGTCAACATTCGATGTTGAATGTTGGGAATCGAGTATGCGTCTGTACATTAGTCCGTGCGTGTTGGTTCCCTTGAGGTAACGGAGTAGGTGTTTCGCTTGGACCATGGCATTTGCATGTGGATGTGCAAGTTCTCGGCTGAGCTTTTGGATTGCGAAGGCAATGTCAGGTCTGGTGCAGGTAGCTATGTATAGCATCTGGCCGATGATGCTTCTGTACGTGGAGTGTTCTTGTGGGGGGAGCGGCTCTCCTCCTTTGAGGTCGCTACTTGGGTTAAGTGGTGTGTGGACGATGTTCGCGGATTCTAGGCCGTATGTTGTGAGGAGGCGATTGATGTAACTGGTCTGCGTTAGGTGGATCGTCTTCGAAGTTTGGTCGACTTGTATGCCGAGGATATAATCCAATAGTTCGCCGCCGGTCATCTTGAAATGCTTTCGAAGCTCAGTCATGACACTGGAGGCTGAGTCTTTGTTCTCAGCGAAGATGAGGATGTCATCAACGTAGAGTGTTAAGATCACGCGACCGGTCTCAGCATTCGATACTGAATGTTTGATATATAGTGCCGAATCGTGTTTACTCCTTGTGAATCCCATTCCTCGCAGTGTGGAGTCCGCCTTGTGGTACCAAGTCCGCCCAGCTTGCTTGAGTCCGTAGAGTGACTTATTCAGCTTGCAGACCGATCCATCGAGTGATCCTCGTGGATACTCTGGTGTTGGCGGTGGCCTCATGTAGAGGTCTTTGTCGATCTCGCCGTTCAGGTATGCGGTCGAGACATCCATTTGGTAAATGCTCCATCCAACTTGTAAGCTGATGATCATCAAGAGTCTCAGAGTGGAGATCTTGACTACTGGGGCGAAGGTCTCATCATAGTCGATGCCGTGTTTCTGGGCGAATCCTTGGGCCACAAGTCTTGCTTTGTACTTATCGATCGATCCATCTGACTTTCTCTTAATCTTGAAGACCCATCGGCTTCCGATGATGTTGGATCCAGATGGTGGTTTGGTCATCGTCCATGTGTTGTTGTCTTTGTGCGACAGAAGTTCTTTATCGATTGCTTCTTTCCACAAGTTCCAATCTGGTCTTCGATACGCTTGAGCGATTGTGCGAGGTTCATCATCGAGTTGTCCAACTGGATCGGTGGTTTCAACATCCGATACTGAAAGTTCCAACTCGTCGACGACTTCTCGTACCGCGTTGGCCTGGAGCCTTGGCGATCCCGGCGGTGACCCAGGGGGAGTTGCTATCCCTTGCGCGCGTTCTTCTGGGGTTAGGTAAGGCAAAGTATTGCGTTCAGGGATTTCGTTGAGGGTTGCGATATCAGTGTTGTTGGTGCGTGTTTCGGTGGGTGAGTCTCCAACATTCAGTACTGGATTGTCGTACTCGTCACTGGATGTTGGCAATTTCGCGTCTGATTCGCGAATGCCAGCGAAGGGGAATGATGTCTCGTCGAAGGTGCAGTGAACCTGTGTCAAGTATTGACATTCGTCTTTATCGTATAGCTTGTAAGCCTTGGTTCCTGGTGTCACGCCGAGGTATACGCAGGGCACGGCTCGATTGTCCAAAGTGGTTCGTTTTTCGGCGGGAATATGGGCAAATGCTGCACATCCGAAGGTGCGTACCATAGTTAAGTCCGTGGGTCTGCCATATAACGCTTCGTATGGCGTCTTCATGCCGTTTCCTTTCGTTGGTAATCGATTGTTGAGGTACACAGCATGCAGGAGTGCGTCGCCCCACATTGTGTCTGGGATGCTTGACTGAATCATGATGCAACGCACAATGTTGAAAAGCGTTCGATTCATTCTCTCCGCGACACCATTCTGCTCGGGAGCGAACGGTGATGTCCGTTCGTGCAGTATGCCGTGTCGGCCAAGGTAGTCTGTCATTTCGTTACTCGTGTACTCTCCTCCATTATCAGTACGGAGTCGCTTCATCTGGTTGCCAGTTTGCTTCTCCATGACTGTCTTGTATTCTTGCAGGCATCCAAAGACTTCACTCTTGCGAGAAATGAGATAAACCATTGTGAATCGAGTGCAATCGTCGATGAATGTGACTGCGTACCGATGGCCTTGTGGAGTCTCATCTGGAATCGGACCCTTGACGTTGGAGTGTACAAGCTGAAGTGGGGTGTCAACACTCAGTAATGAACGTTGAAAGGGCAGCTTGGATGATTTACCCACTTCGCAGGTTTCGCACTTGGTTTGTGACTTTCGCGTGTCGATGGTCATTCCGGGGACTGATTTGGCAATCTCTTCAAGACGTTGTTTTCCTGGATGCCCGAGGCGTTTGTGCCAGTCGTCAGCCTTGGTGTTGTGATCAGCGGCGAGTCCGGCGAAGTCTATACCGACCTGGTCGACGTATGTGAGTGGTCCAATATGTACACCTCTGCAGGTAACTCTTCCGCTCCTAGTTTGGGCGATCGTTTGCTTGTCAGTCGTCGTAATTCTGACTTTCCTTCGCATGATTCCTGTTGACAGCAAGTTGACGCTGAAGGATGGTATGTAGGCGACGTTGGTGAGGGTGATCCTATTGGTTAACCCATTCCCTACGTTGACTTCCATTTCTACAGTACCAAGTCCTTCGATCTTGACTGGAACATCGTTTGCAACCCAGATTGGTTTCATTGAGACGCCAATGTGAAGATCCGAGAAGAGATCTTTGTTACAGCAGATGTGCCTGCTCGCACCCGAGTCCATGAGCCACATCGTCGTTCTTGGATGTGTTGAGTCGGTAATTGAGTACGCGTTCTCATTATTGGGTCCCTGGACTCGGTTCTGAGTGTTTGATCCTGGATTATTGGATCCCTGGACTCGGTTCTGAATGTTTGACCCTGGCCGATCTACCTTTGGGTTATTGCAGTTCCTCGACAAGTGCCCCTTTTGTTGGCAATTGTAGCAAGTCATTTGTTCGATAGGGACCCTCTTCTTACTTTTGGACATTGGACGCTGAGTGTTCTTCTTTCCCTTCTTGCTCCCATCATTCGCGTAGTATGCCGAGGAGTTGTTCTTGTGTTTGCTTTCCAGTCCATGGTTGTTGAGTCCCAAGCGTAGTTCTTCACTCCTGAGTCTAGTGACGATGGAGTCGAGCTCGACTTTCTCGTCGATGGTCTGACTTGCGACAGTGAACATTTCGTTTTCGTTCCCGATCCTGTGTATGATCATCTGTCCTTGCTCTCGGCGAGCTCGGTACGTTTCTTTGATCTGGGCCGCTATGTTCTCGTATTCCTTCCGTAATCCTTTCATTAGGATACTGTATTTCTTGTGGAAGGTAATGGTGTATCCAGCAAGCATGAGGTGATCTGCGAGCTGGTTGATGCGACCGACGAAGCCATCGATGGTTCGTCTGTCTTGTCTTAGGCTGTTGAACTCCGTCTCCATCTCTTCGAGCTGCCACTTCATGGATTTGGCAAATCGATCCTCGAGTGTCGTCCATATCTGGTGAGCGTCCTCGAGATCATTGATGGTGTGCTTGATGTCGTTCGATAAGCTACTTCTGAGCATGCCGCATGCGGTCAGGTTTGCGTTGAGCCAGTCTCCATATGTGATGTCGTCTTCCGATGGTCGGGGTAAAGTCCCTCTGACGATTCCGTACACCCGTATTCCCTTTTGCATCAAAACATCGATGCATTTATCTTTCCATGTGTAGTAATCTTTGGCTTGTTCGAGTTTCGGTAGTCGAAGGTGGTTCTGCGATGCATTCGATTCCGTCATTGCGAACACAGATCCGGGTGTGGGCGGGTTGCGAGGGGTGTTGATATTCGTAGTTACGTTGGCGACACTCAGTAATGAGTTGTCGAATTCGTTAGTGTCTTGTGTGTCCCTGCTGATAGTTTCAGCGATCGAATCGAGGGGACGTGATCTTGAGCGAGTTCCTCGGTAGGTACCTTCAGAGTTTCCGTCAGGCGTTGGGCTCATAACCTATTAGATTCTAAAAGTCAATCGATGCGAAGTAACTATCGCGGCGTTAGTTTATCCAATGTTAGATACGACTTACAACACTCGGTAATGGATGTTTGACATCTGATATCTTATTTCCTAAGTTGCGATCTTGGGAGAGTGTCGTGAGTCGTTAAGTCCGTACTCGAACTATCACAGAGTTTGATGTCTGTGATTTAGTAGTGCTAGGACAATATCGATATTGAACGGGGCGCAGCGGTTAGAAGCTTCGAAGGATTCGAGCGAGGAAGATCAACATCCAGTATCGGATGTTGGTACTAGTCGTCAGATCTTGTAAGTCGCTAAGTAAGATAGTGATTCGATAATTTCTATTCACTCTCTCGGGCTCTGGTCCCGAGTCTTATATACATATGCCTTGACTCTAACTCGTACAGCGAAGGTGTCCCTATCTTCGCTATACATCCCACGCATTTCCTACAGTGACTATCCTGTCCTCCGTCTGTGTCCCCAACACTCGTTATTGAGTGTCTCCCTTCATCGTGTGGGTCTTTATTCCGCTACTGAGTGTCGTACCTCAGTCATGATTGGTTCGGATTTCGTCCGCCCGTCCTTCTCTCCTCTTCCATGCTGGGCAGAGGGTTCCGTTCGGGGTGAGCCGGGTCGTCGTCCTTCTAATGCGATCCCGCTATTGGATGATAGGTGTGTGCATGTACAACTGAGGTCTATGATTCGTTGAGTAGTCTCAACACTAGGTATCGAATGTTGAGACTTGTCGACGAACCAATGGGAGTACCGTTGAGTGTCGCGTGGGTACGGGAAGAATGTTTAAATCCGCCCGGCGAACATTGAGACCGGTGTCTCGACATCCGCCGACGCGTGTGCAACACTCATTACTGAGTGTTGTGTGCCGATATGTGATGTACCCGATTGCGAGATGAAAAGCTGATTCGTAAAGTCGAATCCAACAAAAAGGTGGTAAGACGGCGTCTCGGTTAGCTCCGTGCATTACCGAGAGGTGGTCTCACCACCTCAAGACCATGTTACCGTCCACCTCGTCCTGCCAAGTTTCGTGAGGTCTCCGTCTTACCAGCCACCCCCCTTATCGGGTGTAGTTTCAACGAAATGTAACATCTTTTGCATTGCCAACAGCGTCCGAACGAGTGTTAGATGTTAAAGTGAGCCGGAACAAGACTCTATTGAGGTTGAGCGACGTTCCTGAGAGTCGGTAGCATGTGAATGAATGAGAAATCGAGTACTACCACCATCTCACAGACTTCCCCGCATTCTCTGAACCTTGTATCACCGCTTCCGGCCGTTCACGGAGGCTCTCGTCGCGATCATGCAGGCCTACATGCAGGCCGAAGCGTTAGAAAGCTCCGCCGATGCGGCGATTCTCGATGCTGCTGCTTTGATTGCCGCCTCGGGAAGAAATCCTCCTACAAACCTACACCCTCGCCGACTCGCTCAGATCCTCATCGAGCAAGACGATGCTCACTTCCTCGCCGACACAGGCCTTACACCAGATATCTTTCAAGCAATTCATGATGCAATGAAGCTCCCAAGACTGATTCGAACGCATGTACAAGACTGTGTTGATTCTGAGGTAGCTTTGTTCATGGTATGTGTCTGGTTACGAGGCCGAACACTTCGCTCGCTAGAAGGACAGTATGGCTGGTCTCACAGTCGCATTAGCAGGGTTGTTAGATGTATGATTGACCTCATATACAAGGAATGGAGTCACCTTCTCAACGTCCAGAGCCGCCGTCATCGCCTGACCTCGCCTCGCGCTCTAGAACACTATGCTGCTGCCGTCAACCGCAAGATCGGCTTGCCTCTCATATGGGGTTCCGTCGATGGTACAGTCCGCCCGATTGCAAGGCCTCAGGAGGATCAGGAGAGGGTCTACAGCGGCCACAAGCGCTTGCATGGCCTCAAGTATCAAGTCATATCGGTCCCAAACGGTCTCATCTTCTGTTCGCAGCCATACCTCGGACCCGTTCACGATAGCAGGATTCCAGACGCACAGAAGCTCGCTCAATGGGCTCAAGTTCATGCTAAGACGGAGGATGGTAAGCAATTGTATCTGTACGGTGACCAGGCGTATGGTCTATCGCCAGCAATCCTCACCAAGATTCGCGGCTCCATCATCGCAGACTACCAGTCCAACTTCAACTATGCAATGAACAAGTTCAGAACACAAGTAGAATGGTCAATAGGCTTGATACCTGGTCAGTGGCCGCAATTCGACGTCAAGAGGCAGCAAAAGACCGGTCTCAGTCCCGTCGGCAAAGATTATCTGGTCAGTATCATCCTATTGAATGCGAAGACGTGCTGTGTAGGTAACATTGTCAGCAAGACCATGTATTGCGACCCCCCGACCGTAGAGGAGTACTTCTCTCGCTCCCGAGTAGCTTTTGCTCATCCTTCTCCCGACCCGCAGCTCAACCAAACCGGTATCAACTCACAGACAATGGCCGACAACGAAGAGGCACTTCATGTAGACTATGTACTTTAGATTGCGCTGTATATACATCGGAATGCTAGCTTACAAGCCACGACTCTGAGATCTTGTGATGCGTGTGGTACGGGTTCGCTGTTGTCGAAGTGTTGAAGGCGAGGCTGGTTCTTGAGAAGTACGCGCATGGTGATCGCGACGAGGAGATGCCTCGATTGTATCGAGCGTAGTAGGAATAGATGCTGTTGAACGTTGCCCAAGCCCTCCATGCCTGCCTTGAATGAGTCCGAGCATTGCTGCCATAAGCTCGGCGTGTTGATTGAGCTGCTGTTGGATGGCCTGGTTCTGCTTGTTAGTGGCCTCGGTCTGCCTGTTCGTGGCCTCGACCTGCGATGTGAAGAGCTCGAGCTGCTTCATCTTGAACTCCTTCTCCCATTCCCGATAGTCTTCTGTCTTCTTAGTTAACTCACCAAGTATCTCCGAGGTGTTGCGTGTGCGCTTGCGGCTTGGTCCTGAGAACACCTCCTCGTCTGATCCTGTCTGTGACCCTGAAGCCGATCGACGGCGTTCTCGAAGTGTGGTCATTGAACGAGCAATAGCTCCTTGTGGAGAAGGATCTGGTCCAACCTCGACGGCCTCCCGAATCGATCGTTGATGCTGATTGAGCATCTGTGCCATCTGATCGCGATCTTCACGGGCTTGTGTGTTGTCGATTTGGTTTTGCGATGTTCTCGAACCTCGAACAGGCACAGACTCGTTGAACTCATCAAGCATAGCCTCGATATCTGTGCATTGCTCGCTGATTCCTGTGGAACGACTGTTTCTGAGGGCCCTCTCCTTGCGAGCCTTAGCAAGCTCGCTGATCTTCCTCTTGATACCGCGTTCGGATCGCAATGGTAACCCTTGTTGAGCAGCCTTGATATTGAACTCGATTGTAGCACGGTCCCAGGCCTTTCCTCGCTCGGAGCTGCCAGACTCTACGTTGGGATTGTGTGCGACGACAGAACGAACGACATCGTCGGTAGACACCGGATCCCACGGAGGCTGGGTTTTACTCGGGTTCGCGCCCATCTCAGCAAGCTTGTCTCGAACCCATTGCACTGTGATTGATTCTGGAGTAATTGAGCTTTGTATTCCTGGTGATGGCGACGGCAGCGTGACTTGTGAGCTATGTACAGGAGGAGGGACATAGCGAGGTGGGCTGGGGGTCCAGGCATAGGGACCGAGGGAGCTTGCCGAGAGTTGAGTTTCAGGTACGACGCTGAACTGAGACTGTGATCGGTGTGTATTAACGGTGCCGGAGAGGTTGATGATCCCTTCCCGGAGCTCCTCGGGAAAGTTACCGAGGAGAGTGTGAGCGTCCTCGCTGTTCATGGTTGTACAAGCTGTAGTTGTCGGAAGAAGCGGTTTCTTTGAGCCGGAGTGTGGGGATTAAGTTTGTACGACGCCGATGAGTAAACAACTTTGCATTACAATCACAGTTTCGGTCCCGGCATTTGCTTCTGCATGATCGTGAGCACGACTACTACCACCAGCAAGTTTGATAGATCTCACATATACGTAGAAAATGATGTTGATTAATAAGCATTTTTAACGCGTCACGTGTGTGTGAAAATTTTTTTCTATCGGAAAGCTGAGCGCGCCGATTTGGTCAGTTCCGCTTTGTTCTCCTCACCACCTTCCGAACCACCATCTCTCTACCTCACTCACCACCTCGGCAAGTAACGTCGTCTCACCACCCTCCAGCGTCGGCCAAAACCTCTCTTGTATGTACGCATTTCACGCTCTAAAATTTGCGAGGCTGCTGCTGTCGCTGGAAATTGGCCAAATTGGCTGGTCAGGCTGCGCGCTGCTCTCAACGCGATAACCAAGGGCAGCAGCAGTAGCAGCAGTACAGTCATGCAGGGACCACTCAATTTGCTGTTGTGCAGTGTTGAAAGGGCGCCTAGCTGGCTACAGCAGTAGCACTGTAGTAGCTAGTACAGTCAAAGTTCGGGTCGTGTTGGTTTCAACACTCTGTACTGCAACTCTGGTTTCTTCCTAACAAGTCTCTTGCATCATTTCCTCCATCATATCATCAACATCATCATCGGCACATATCCGCATTATCGAGCGAATCAAATTCTACTAGACGCGTCATCGTTGCAGTTCAAATACATCTGGCAGCTGCGCTTGCTCGTGTGTTTGAAACGGTGTTGTGCGTGGGCAATGACGCATCATCCGGAGCGATCGCGGCCTACGCCGTTGGATCGACAAAGACTCTCCAGCATCTCGCTCTCGTCAGTCCCAGCATCACCAACCTACTATCCCGAATACACCCCGCAACCACCTATTCTGCCCAATCGCTCGCAACGGTGGCTGGCGATCTTGCTCAACTTCTTGGTGCTGCCAGCTTTGATCATCGCATTACCAGCATGGCCGCTGCTCGCCGCAGCCTGTGCCATTCCCATCATTGGCGTCATGGCCATCCCCATCCTACTTCTCATCTCGGTGCTGCTGCTCTATGCGATAGCTTGGATCTGCTACCTCTTTCTCGCCCAGAAGGATCTCCCTGCCACATGGACCAACGTCCACCGCTGGTCGCCGAGGAACTTCTGCCCCTTCCTACCACTCAATCCGATTCGATGTGCCAAAGTCGACCTCGCCGCAGCCAGGTACGTGCTTACCGCCATCAGGCTGGTGTTTCCCGCCATCTTCGACTGGAGCTACCGTCGCATCATGGTGATCGGCACCACCAAGGGCAGTCGTGTCGTCAAGGAGGGCATCGCATATGGAAGTCCTACCAGAGGCAAGCGACTCGATGTGTACCTCCCCGCCGATGCATCTACACAGCACAATACCCAAGATGGCATCGGCTCGAGTAACAATTCGAACGGCGTGCCCGTGATCGTCGTGATCCCTTCGGTGTTGGGTCCGTTGACGGTGACGTCCAAACGGCGCGTGTATCTGCAACTTGCGCTCAGGTTGCGTAGGATGGGCTACTGCGTGATTGTCGCCGATATCACCTACTATCCCGAGTCGAGGATCAAGTCGTCGTTGATCGATCTGCGGCTGGTGCTTCGCTGGACTGCCAAGAATTGCCAGCGCTATGGCGGCGATCCGAGCAAGATCTATGTGATGGGCCACGGACTGAGTGCGCATTTGATCATGCTGACCATCAGTCAGGAGGCGGTGGTGTTGAGTCGCGAGGGGCATTTGGATCGTGCGTATGAGAGGCAGAGGCATATGTTGCGCGCGTCGATGAGTCGGAAACGGGGCGCAGAGATGGAGGAGGATGACGAATGGTTGAAGAGTGGAGAGGTCAGTAGTTCGGCGGTGGGCCAATCGAGGAGGAGCAGGAAGAGTGGAGCCGGTGTTCATTCGGATGCATTGGATGAGGCGAATCACGAACCTGTACGCATCAGTGGCGGCAGGGGTGGTCGAAGGGCGAGTCATGGCGAGGCGACCGGTGAGGCTTGGGTTGACGAAACCGAGGAAGATCGCTCGTCATCCACCAGCCCACCTGGACTGGTGATGGGTTCGAGCACACGCTTTGACACGCACACGCCCCACCCTTCTTACCCGACGTCGACCGCGACGCATGTCACCACCACGTCGCGAAAGAACGAAGAGGCGCAATCCATCCTGGACTCGGACGCATACCGGAAAGCCGAAGAAGAAGTGGGCAACGGTCTTCGTCGTGTCGAGATCTACGAACCTGAAGTCGAACTTCCCGCCATCGCCGGCGTCATCCTCCTCTCCGGCATCAGCGATGTGATCAAAGGCTTTCGATCCGAATCCGAACGCGGCCTAGAACACCTCAGCTACCTTCGTCGAGCTTGTGGTCCCTCGCACTTTAATTGCCTCATCCATTCGCCTGCACACCTCCTTTACGCCGCCAAAAACATCATCGATACCCGTCTGCTCCCCGCCAAATTCCTCCTGATCCACGGAGGTAAAGACCTAACAGTCCCAGTGGAACAGTCCACCTTGCTCAAAACTTTGCTCGTCGGTATAGGTGTGAATCAGGTAAGGTTGAGAGCGTATAGGAATTTGGGTCATGCCGAATCCATCGCTTGTCTGTTTTTGGGTATGGCTACCAATAGTACCAGATATACGCGTCAGATCTCGGAGGATATCGCGCTGTTCGTTGGGCAGTAGCCCTTCATCGGGCTCACTTTCACAAACACACACACACACATATCAGCTCAGGCTTGTACCCGTACGGTTTTTACCACCATATCATTCCTAACGTTAGCACCAAACCAAACCCGAACCATGCCATGCCATGCCATTTCCTTTTTTTTTTTTTTCTTTTTCTCCCGGAATATCACTCTTTTTTTGCCATCATTCAGTTTCGTTGTTGAGGGTTACCCCTTGCTCTGGAATCCACATTTTGCTGCTCGATGGTGTGGCTGTTGGAACCTGCCCAGAACTGTGATTTTGGATGGTGGCTGCAAACCGCCATCATGATGTTGGTCGCGTTCTTGCAAGAGCTCTCGAGTGCGACGTAGACACTCATCCCTCTCCTCTGGCGTAAGATCGTCTAGCGTTTGAGGGAACTCGATAATTTCATCCACTTGTTCCTCTTCCTCTTCAAGGTCGTCGGATAGTTCCGAGAGTGGCGATCCAGTGTCAAGTGGTTCGCTGATTTGATTTTCAGCTTCGAGTTCTTTGAGTTCCTGACGTGTCAACATGCTTGTGCCTCTTTCCGGAACAGGTACCCCCGCCGACTTTACCTTCACCTCTCTAACCGCAGCATGGCCTGACTGGTCAGATATACGCCGTATCAGCTCGCGTTCCGGTCTCAATGCCGCGACGTACCTCCAAGCATTTACCACTTGTTGCGGCATCTGGCGCGTCATGGTGACCTCTTCAGCTAGCAAGCAGAGCCGCTTCAAAGGCTGTGTCCGATATTGCATCTGGGACTTGATCGAGAATTTGCTGAGAAACAGGCTCATTTCAGGATGCTTCCGCAAGCATAAGCGTGGCCTCTCAAATCTCTCGCGAACAATCTTGAGGCCAAGCCGATCTTGTTCTTCGCTGCCTAACACAACCCCATTTCCCATGTCGGCTCTAGGCACGACAAGAAATCGACAGTGACGTGCTGTGAATCTGTCCTCGTTCCAGTCCGAGTTCCAGGTCGGGTGAGGGCGGAGGCAGTACCACACCAGATCCATCTCTACCCAGCGACATGAACTTCCCAAATGAACCTCCTTGGCCTGTCCGTCCGAGATCAGGGCAGAGGCTAACGTCTCCGAAATGAGCGACTCGAAGATCAGTGGATCGCGTGCTATCAAGACTGGCATAGGTCTTTTGCGTGAGCCCAACCAAGTCCATAGGTAGTACGGTTCTTCAGCCTCAGTGTTTACTCGTCCACTGCAATCGAGACGCTGAAGCCATTCCAATCTGGTCTCCCGCTCGGAGCTCGGAGCACTGGTCGCAACACTTTCACCGGCCGTAATTGAATCAGGGGTCATCCTGACAGGCGTGGTACCCAATCTTTTTTCGATCGTGGTGGTGGGTCTGTCTGGGAGTGAACCAGAGCTTGGACCGATCTGCGTCGCTGGAACGCTCGCCTTTCCGGTTCTTCTGCGCTCTTCTTCAGCTTTTTCAGGCTCTAAGACTTCTTTGGTCTTTTCGGTAGGATGGCTTGGCTCATCGACGGCCATTCCCATTGCTTCTTGCGCCCGACGAGATACCAATCTTGTTGATCTGTCAGCTGAACCCTGTTGCGCTTCCGAAGTCGCGGAACAAGATGAGGGAGCTGAGTTTCTGGAGCCTGAGGAGGCCTGGTCAGGTGCTGGGGGCAGCTTGTGTAAGGGGAGTCGAGGATCCCGAGGGATCGCCTTCTTTACCACTTTGGGAGGATTGGTTCCTGCGGCGAGCTCGCTTTCTGGGTGTGCAGCAGACTCAGCTGCTTTGGATTGAAAGGGCGCACCAGCGTCGTCAGCCGCTACAACGCGCATCATCTGCCTTGTTACTGGCCGATTCAGTGTCGGGTCTTCTTGAATGATTGGCTCGCTATGGCAACTTGACGAGGGCAACGGTTCGGCGGCTTTTTGCACCTGCTGGGCGGATGGGACATGGGGTGTTGGCCTTGTTACCCGAACACCTTCCAGTGGTCTCCTAGATATGCTCTGTTCGCGCAACGGTACCGATGCTGCATGAGAGATCGCAGATGGTTGATGAGCCTTTGTGAGGGCTGGCGGGGCGTGATTCGTTTCACCCACGTTAGGCGATGCTGTTGCCGAACTCCCCTGGTGATTTGCCTTGGCTGCAATTGACTCGAAGGGCTGCCTTACTCGCGACCATTCTCTAAAAGCTTGAGCTGATTGCTGAGGGTTCGACCGGGACGGGGCCGCACGACTTTCGTCTGGAATGTGGGGGGCAGCAGAGGCAGCAAGTTCTCCATTCACTTCACCAGATGTCGAGTTGGTTTCTAGAGCTCTCGAAGGGACTGGTGACTCTGTCATCCTCCTTTTTACCTGATCTGCAATTGATTGTGACCCACGTCCTGAAGTTCCGGTAATGGAAACACATTTTTGTCCGCCAGAAGGCGTCGCCGTTGTCCTGGGCCGAGCTTTTGCAAAATTTGTACAAACGTGCTCGATCGAAGGCGTCCGCTTCCTTTTCATTGTAGGAGGGGCAGGCGGCACTTCCGCGGTAGCAAGATATTGTTGCTGCTGAGAAGCTGTTCCGCGAGGACCTTCCGACAACCCGGGCACGCTAGATGCTGTGCTGTGGTCACGAGGAAGAGCTTGAACGGACGTTGGTTGCGAAACTTCACCTGGCCTTGACAAGGAAGCCAGAAGTGGATCGTTGGGACTCTTTGGTGGATCCGACGCCGATACTGAGACAGGTTCCGTAAAAGCTAGCGCAGGGACAGTGTTGCTTGGCGAAACAGGTTGCTGCTGAGGCAGTTGCGCTGATGGCGGGGGGTGCAAGACTACGATACCGCTGGCCCATGCCGGTTTGGGTGTATGTGAGGGACAAGAAGGCTTGTTGGTTACGGTGAATGTGCCCGGATCACAACGGCGTGACGCTACGTCTGAGGTTGAATCCTCAGTCATACTACATATTGCAGTTTGTAGCTGTTGCGCGGCAATATCAGCGAGCGGAGCGTTCGAGTCCTGTGAATCTGTGCGATGGCGTGAAGTAGGTGCAGGGTCGTGATCATATGAAGCTACCGTACAAGAATCCTGCCGAATCTCTTGTGTCGGCTCCGGTGATGCCAGCAGCTGCGCAGAGGCTTGATGCGGAAGACAGCTTTGCACTGAGCCCGATGAAGCGGCGTCATTCGAAGCCAGTTTTTGAATGGCCATGGAAAAGGGGCCAAGGATGCGTTGCTGTAAACTTTCAATCCTCTTTGCTTGCTGTGAAACCGCATGCATCGTTCGCTCGTTGAGCTGATGATGGGCTGCGGCTATGCGCGTCTCAAACTGACTGACTTCATGGGCCAGCGAGTTATGGCGCTGGAGCAGGTTTGCAAATTCTTGTTTGAACGAGTTGATGGTTGACTGGTGATTGGTAATGTGAGAAGCGTGTGTGGCGAGACTGATCTGTAGCTCTCGGTTGGAGATGCGAAGAGCAGCCAACTCGCGCTGGTTGGCTGCTAAGATGTCTTGGGTCCGAGCATAATCGGCAGACAGTGCGCTCAATTTCGATTCCATAGACAAGATTCTTGCCTCTGCCTCGGCCTGGGCGACTGTTCGAAGCATTTGCACCAACGACGAGATCGCCTGTTGAGCTTGAGGGTCGTCCGCATTACCCGACGCCGGGGTTAAGCTAGGATGGGAAGATTCCATAGAGGCGAATGTCGAATCCGAAAGGATACGGTGCTGTAATTGAGATGCGTGGCGACGGGTTAATCACGCGAACAGAAGATCTCAAGGCAAGAGATGCATTCGAAGCGCGGAGTAATACAGGATCTTTTTGAATTCTTGGCCGAGCAAGCGGTTAGAGGAAAGAGGGTAGGCCATGTACGTATGGGATGATTTCGAGAGATTAATATGAGAAAGGCGGGAAGCTCAAGGTGGTGTGGTGGGATAAAGACAGCGATGGTCGACTCGGGTGAAGTGGAAAAGCTGAGCACGGCTCCGTGATGTTATATAGAAAAGATCGATCAATGGAAATGGCACAGATAGGGCCTCGTCGGCCATTATTGCTTCTTCTACCTGGCTCGACCCCTGCACTTGCTATTGTACCGAGATACAGTAAGCAACAGCAACAGCTACGAAGCGACCAGCAAGGGGTTCTTTTGTCGCCAAGAACAATGAAATAAAAACCGAAAATAAAAATAAAAAGCTTCCGCATGCCTTGCTTCCCTTTGTTCTCCTGCCTCGTCAGAGGTCAAAGCACCGCTACCTGCGTGATGAAACAAAGGGCACGCAACAGTCCGCCCAACCACCTTTGATACAGTCACAACTATCAACCTCTCGTCAAAACCCACACCCAGGTTTACAGGTTTCAGGTTTGGGTCAAGACGATGGCTTCTTGCACAGTCATGACCAGATGAGGAATAGTAGATGGCAAATGGGCCGTACAGTATAATACTTAGCTGGCTATCAATATCATCATCAATAAAACATGTTTGCATATAACAGGGTTGGCGCAAAGTAGCATCGAGTCCCAACTTTGCTTTGAGCATACACACGAACAGTTTTGTTTGCTGTGCTGATGTGGTCGGTCATTAGAAGACGAATTTCCCTTTCCTATCTGTAGGCCCTGGCATCACGACCTCGTATGCTCAGGCCCTCTTTCTTGCGGTCCGGGAGCGGCACATAGTGTGCAATGCATTTTGCAGCGAGACAACGTCGTTTGAAGGGCTTTGGTTGGAAATCATCAAGCCAGTGTGCGGTCGCTTTAAGGCCGGCGTTACCAGCGTCATGCCCCCCTCTGGTAGTTAGATACTTTACTCCCCAGGGATTGTCTCTGACACGAAGACCGAGATCACGAAGCGCTCTGGATCCGAGGACAGCTCCATCTTCCATATCGGAGCGAGGAACGACCAAGAATAGGATATCTGAAGCTCGAAACCAGGGTCGTGGCTCGTTGAACCTTGGGTGCTGTGACGGTGATGACTGACACCAGCTGAGATTGATGCGTACCCACCGATTCTTCGAGCCTCGCTTCGGCGGCGTCTCTGCTTTTGCATTTCCGCTGCAAAGCAGAACGTCGGCGAATGTTTCGGAGATGAGCGAATGAGAAATGAGATCGTCCTCGGCGATGACGAGAGCTGTCGGATGGCTTGACGCTCCGAACCAAGCAAAAAGATAATAGAGAACATCCTTGTTTGGGTGAGAGGGCGGTCTTCGGACTTTCTTCAGATCTTCGATGATATCGCCTTCGTCCGTGGCAGCACGGGACTCCACCCCTAATCGAGTTATAAGCGATGCAGTCCCAGGGATGCTTCGAACACCTCGTTCGGACACACATCCCAATCCTTGATTTGAAGCGATGGCTGATGGGCGTTGTTTCGGGATGTCCTGCTTGCATCGGTCAGGCGTGTGACTGCCAACTTTCTGAGCTGCAACGTCGACCAATATAGCTTTTACGGGCGAATCATGACCAACAGGCATCTGCTCCTCTTGCGGTTTTGAGCAAAGCCGTGTTTCCGGGACGGCTGCTGGCTGCTCTGATTTTGAAGCGCTCTGCTTCTCGCCGTCCACCGAAGATTTGGGAGAGGGTTTGGAAGCATTGGATCGTGCCTTCTCGTGCTCGCTTGCAACAACACTCTGGCCTGAGAAGTCTCGAGTCGAGCAAAGCGCAGGTGCTTGAGCAGAGGCAGAACTGAATTTGTCCATCAAAGTGCTTTCGGCAAGTTCAGACCAAGCCTGCTGTTCCGCGACAGACTGTTCAACGCTGTCCTGTGCAAGCTCGTCGACGAAACCTTCTTCTTCTTCTTCTTCTTCTTCACAGGAACCGACCTCCCTTGGCTCGACTTTGACGATGACCGAAGTAGCGGGTTCTTCTGCTACGTTGTTTAGAGATTGTGGGACGTATTTAGCTGGTGAAGCGACGGCATGAGTCTGAGTGGGTTCGTCGGCTACAGTGCCTGAGTGGGAACGGCTCGCAGTCGTAGCCTGGAGGTCGTGCTCCGGGGTGGAGATGATTTCTCTTGCCGCTTCTGGCGCTGTTGTGGTAGGCTCTCCAGTATTGCCAGACTCTATGGCTGGAACCGGAAGAGAGAGGACAGCTTCTTGCGGATCTTCAGAGATTGATGTAAGAGAGACGTGAGTGCTGTGTGAATCACCGTTGGAGTCGTAGTAGGATGACTGCAGCGCGGCTTGCTCTTGCAGAACACCGTCAGTTGGGCTCAGATCTGGGGCTGGTAGCTCTGGCTTTGCCATGCTGGGCAGGCTAGTGAAGTGAGCAGCGATTGTCTCTGAAGCATCGCCCTGCGCTTCAGCAATGACGGGTACAGCTTGCGGTTCCCCGGCGATAAGCAGTACGCTCTCGAGCCGGTCCACCTGCAATGTTTCAGTCTGGCGCGTAGACTCTACTTGCCCGGACGACGTCTTGGGCCTTTGGTGCCTCTCTGTCTCAACATAGGACCCGATTGAGGACGAACGCTTCCGCTTGTTGATAGAATCACTCGGTTCCGAAGACCCGACTGCTTGCTCCATGTGCGAAGGGTTACCCTTTTTGGCTTGCCTTTCGAGGGCTGTGGGCTCGGCGAGTGGTTCTGGGGGGGACATCGGCTCTTCTCGGAGGGTAGTAGACGCTCCACCTGGTAGGGCTGGACGTGAGGTAGAGTGAGGAGCTTGGTCGGGAATGAAGTCTTGCATTGCCGCAGGTTGTACGCAAGAAACTTTTTGGTCATCCTTGCGGTGCACAGCTGGCGTGCGAGTCGATATAATATCAGCGTCCACGTTGGTTTGTTCTTTTCCGGTATCCTTGGTGTAAGCAGGCAAGAACGAGCTGATCAGGGTGTTTTTTAGGATATCAATCTGCTCGGCTTGCTGTTGGACTGCCCTTGTCAAGCGATCATCGAGCTTGATTTGATCGACATGCAAACGCAGTTCGAGCCGGATCCTGTCTTCGGAGAGGAGCTTCAAACGCTCCTTGACGTCGTCGAGTTTCGACTGAACAAAACAGTGGGAACGGTCTTGAGGGTTGGCGGAGTTGAAGCGGTTTTCCAGGTTGGTGAGCCTTTTTTCCAGCTGTTGATTGAGAGTCTGGCTGCCAGCCAATTGGCATCGAGTGTCGTCGAGTTGTTTCCTCGTTTCATAGAGAGTGTTGATGAAAGGAGCAAATGTGCCCAAGTGGGCCTTGAGAGTTTTCTCGCATGCGGCGAGCCTCACATCAAGGTCTTTCATGGTCAGCGGTTTCGGTCGAGGCAGCTTTTCGGGTCCGCCAGGCTGACTTGCGACTTGCTGCGGCCGCTTGGAAGCGTCGTTGTTGTCAAAGCTTGCAGTGCCGAAAGAGGGGGGGGGCGAGTTTTGGAGCGAATGGTGGAAGAGATGACTTGGGATGCCAAGTTTGAGAATGACTATATATGACTATATAAGAGATGTGGGCCATGAAGAAGTTGAGGCCTGGCTGAGACGTTGGCACATGCATACGAACAGGCGTAGGTAGTGGTAATCGCTTCCAGATGAAGGCGGTTCAAGGAGCAATGCATCTTCGACAACGCTTTGATCCGCTTCAAGGCAGGATGAATGCCGGCCAAATGCCATGTTTTCAAAAAGAGGGAGGCTGGAGAACTCAAACTGCATATAACGCACTAGCAGCTGCTTCTGGAGGGTCCGAGCCATCGACTCTGCCTATGAAAGGGACCATACATTATCCGAGCAACACAATGGAAGGCGACCCAGAAATGCTGCATTAAAGGGAAAATTGGCAGACTTGGAGAGCTACAGCTTCATTTGATGCTCGACAGCAGCGACCCGAGCGAGCTCCGTGTGGGCTATTCAGCACGCTCGACTTCATGTCTGATATGAGGCAGCTTCGGCCGGAACGGCAGAAATCTTGATGATGATGATGGTACAGTACTTTCTTTAATCTTGATGGTGTCTTGCTTCTTGCCTCGCTTAGACATCCATCGCTGACCCTTTGCTTTACCTCTAACCTTGACGAGCCAAATGAGGTCTGACTATTCGGCTGATGAGCATCCAGAAGTGATAGATCAAAAGCTCAAAATGTGATTCTACAGCACAGCACAGTACAGTACAGTACAGTACGATACAGAAAGTTGGCTCGCCAAAAAGCCCAGTTTCGATGTGACACTTAGCACACCTCAACGACAGTCACTCGCCTTGGTGGTGGTCACTGTTGTCAGTCAAGTGAAGAAGTAGTGGACAGCAGCCAGCCCTGACTGGATAGCTAGCTGCTTATCGCTACGCAGCGAAATGCGGTATTCGACGGAGCTGAGTGAGCTTGAGCTCCACTTGAAATGCATCCTTTGCGACTGTCCAATTTAGCGATTTCTTCTCTCCCTCACCATGCTTCTTCTTGATCAAATTTACGTTCTTCAACCCTCCTCCCTCCCTCTTTCTTTCTTTCTTTCTTTCTTTCTTTGTCGCATCAAGACCAACAACCGGCTTGGTGAGCACCCCGAACAAATCCGGTCGTGATTACTCAGGATCAGCCACACACCCCTCGCATCGCTCGCTGTCCTTGATCCCAACCGCCGCCCACTTTGTTCGATCCGATGTCCGCCACCAAACCCGAGCTAGATCCGGATCATCCGAACCCATGCTATCCTCGAGCATGCGCCATCCAATCTTGTCTGCAAAAGTCGGGCTTCGACCAATCACGGTGCGAACACCTCATCGACGACCTTTATCGCTGCTGCGCCAAATTCTACCACCAGAGAGGCACCGACGCCGAGGCGGATAGCTGTCCCATCCCATCCGTCGTGGACAGGCGCATCAAGAGAATGGAAGCTGAGGGCAAAGGCGGCGCCGGAGGATCGTTGCTAGAGACAAAGAAGAGGTGAAGTATGCTGCTGGATTGGACATCCCTCGCTGCTTTGACGAAAGGTGGTCATGGCACTTGTATTTCTACACTGTAATTCATCTGGGCATCCCATTCTAGATCATGTATCGTCACATTTCAAGTGGCTCCTATTCGGTGATGTAGAGCGGTAGCATCATCAGCATCAAGGTTGAGTGTTGACCGAATTTTCTTGCGAAGAGCAATGTTGAACCGATCATTCCCACATGGGTCGGAAATTTTTTTTGGCTAAACTCACGTGTCGAGTTCAAGTCAAGTGGGCCTTTGCTCGGCCACAAAATGCGCAAGCAACCCCATTCCACCCTCACGTCTTCTCTCGTCTCCATCCACATTGACACATCGCAATCATGGCGGACGACGAACAGCCGTCTGCCTCCCCACAGCTCGTCACTGCTTCTACTGCACACGTCGAACTCGAGCCCGAACAGCTCTCCGCCGACCAAGCTGGATCCGCTCCCGAACAATCGCCACCACCGCCAACCACTGAAACAGAAGCGCAACACCCAGTCGACACGCAGCCCGCTCCAGCAGGCGAGGTTGAAGGTAATATCGATGTCATCCCTCCTTCCGACCCAGATACCCTCACCACGGTGGTAAGGGGCGAAGATACCGAGGCTGTAGCCAGGACCGCCGCGATCTTCGACGAAGATGACGAAGACGATCCAGATAGCTTGCCTACTTTCAGGAAGAGGGAGATGAGGGATGCCAACGATCCCAATGCTGCCATCGTCAGGAAGAAGAAGAAGAAACGTCATCTCAGCCCGGACGCACCAGTATCGAGGGTGGCGGCCGAAGGAGCGCCCCAGGATCCCGAAGAAGAAGAAGAAGAAGAAGAAGAAGAAGAAGACCCCTATGCTAACATGACTGAGGCTGAAGGTAAGTTGCCACATTTGTCCTCACATTTCCTCTCCTCATCTGTTGGACAAGATGGCTGACGATGTTCTTACGCTCTGTTGTCAACTGCGATGTGCGGGATTTCAGTTCGACGAGCGCGAACGGATCGAATGATTGACGAAGCACTTCGAGCGGGAAAGAAGAAAGCGCCTCGCAAACGAGCCGGCGAGGACGACCTGGACCTTCTCGCGGACGAAGAAGTGGCTGCGCTCCGTCGAGAAATGGTGGTCGCCGCTGACGAAGACGAAGAAGCCAACCGACTGAAAAAACCGGCGACCAACAAACTCAAACTGCTGCCCAAAGTGGTGGCTACGCTGCAGAAGAACCATCTGCAGCAGTCGATCCTGGATAACAACCTGCTCGAAGGAGTCAAGCGCTGGCTTGAGCCTCTGCCGGACAAAAGTTTGCCGGCGTTGAACATCCAGCACCAGTTTTTCCAGATCTTGGAGCGCATGACGATCGATACGATTTCGCTCAAGATGAGTGGGTTGGGTAAGGTGGTGGTGTTTTACAGTTTATGTTCCAAGGTCGAGTCCAAGATCAAGCGCAGTGCCGAGCATTTGATCGAGGTTTGGTCTAGGCCTGTGTTGAAGAGGTCGTCGTCGTATCGTGATCGTCATGTGGCGTCGGCAGAGTGGAATCCCGATGCGTTTGGTCAGCGCATCGTCGGCTTGGGTGGCCAAGCTGCGGCTCAATCCCATGATAAGGGTAGGAGAAACGTAGGTATCCCACAAGCCGTCGTTGCTGGCTTTCGCGTAGCTCCACAGTCTACAGCTGGTCAAAGATCCGATCATAATCATCAAGCTCGTCTCGCCAACCATAAGAAACTCAACCAGTTCAAATCCAGATTGAAGGACGCAAAGCGTTAAAAAAAAACCCCTCCCCCTCCCCCTCCCCCGTCGTCACTCTACCACTCAATCACATCCTGTTTTTGCATCAATAAAGAATCGGGTTTGGGGATTTTTGACTGTGTGTCCGCTCGCCCCAATCTTTAACTGAGGCGGGAGACGAGGTAGCTCATGAGACATTCCTGTTCGTCGCCGGCGACGCGAAGGAGGATTTCGACAAAGCGACGATGGATTTTTGGGTTTTGGGTGTTGAGTTTTTCCAGCGCGGATTGGTCGAGTAGCCAAAGTTTGACGTCGGTGTCAGCGTAAGCGGTAGTGTTGCGTTTGTTTTTCGACAGGAAAGTGAGTTCTCCCGCGATGGTACCTGCGAGCATAGCTTCGTTGATCTCATACTGTTCCTGAGGGAAGTCGTATCTCGCCTTGACGATCCCGGATTCGATCAAATAGACGCCATCCGCAATGTCGCCCTGAGACCACAGCACTTCGCCACGACTAAGCCGCATCGAACAAAAGTACGGTGCCAGCGAGACGAACAACGCCGTCTCGTCAGCCACCGTTGTCGTGCTCGATCCATCCAAATACGCGCCTAGCGTGATCGCCAACAACGGCACCGGCTGCACCTGCACCGCCGCTTTGGCACTCGCATCCGGCTGATCCTTCCCATCCAACCCCCCACCACCAACCGCCGGCACAATCTCCGAAATCGGCGTAGTTCGACCACTCTGCACCGCGGTCTTTGCCGCCTCATGCAAATGATGCCGCCTCGGCGAGTTTTCAAACGAATGATCCAAAACAAACGCCGGCTTACGCTTCTGATCCGGCACCGTCAATCCCCCCTCCGCCGCCATGGAAGCCCTCCCAAACACCTTGGCCGCCATCAGATTCGACGCATACATCCCCCGCAGATACTCATTCTCCGTCCACTCGAGCGCCTCGTTGAGATTGGCAAACACCTCGAGATTCTCGCTCCGATCCGCCCACAAATCCACACTGCGCAGAGCAACACCCACATCGCTGTCCGGCGTCAGACCGCAGAACACCAGCAACACCCCCTTGGCCATCAGCAGACGGTTGATGCGCAAAAACGCCTCGGCCGCCGAAAAGTCGACTCCACTCACCAACGTGTAGTCGACAATCAGGAACCGGATCGGGTTCTGGTTCCAGGCCGCAATGTCGAGCGCCCGTCGGATCAAATTCTCCACCGAATTGATCGTACCGAAGAACAGGAACCCTTGCAGCTTGATGATCTGCGTCTGCGTTCCGACCTCGTCCAGGAAATGACGCTGAATCATGTGGCGACGCACCGTACTGCGTGCTACACTGCCGTCAAAGATGGCGCGCACCGTCTTACGGCGCGACGTCTGCACCACGAAGAAGCAGCATGCAATGATGATGCCCGCCAGAATGCCAATGACAAAGTCCCAGTAGGTCATGACGATGACGATCACCCAGATCGTCAGGTATTCCCATCCATTCACACGCCCCACCGTGTCGTACAAAGCTTCCTTGGCCAAGTCGATACCAAGCACAAAGATGAGCGCACCGACGATCATGATCGGCAGATAACTGATGGTTCCCGGCCCGGCGATCATCAACATCGTCGTACCTCCTGCCAGCATGAGTCCGCTGAGTCGCGATCCACCGCCTACGCGGTAGAAGAGCACACTGTTGACGTAGCACAGATAGTTGGGCACCACGCCGATAAGCCCTGCCATCATATTCGAGAGACCGTGCGCAACCAGCTCCCGGTCCGTATCCACATTGTCTTCGTTGATACTGACCCCGAGCGCCGGCACATTGAGCGGTACGTGGAGAATGCCGAAGAAGACCAGAGCCAACTGGGTCGGCATCGTCGCCCACAGCGCGCGCCAACTTGTCTGGCCAAAATCAAAGTAGGTGTAGAAGCGATAGAACGACGCCTTGCTCGCCGCCTCGCCAATGTCGAACACCCAGCCATCGTCTCGAAGATCCTGGATAGAATTGCCGAGAACGCCGGACGCCACAATGTAGAAGATGACGGGGATCATGAGGAAGTAGCCGGGGAAGATGAGTGGGTGGTGGAAACGCGTAGTGATGACTCTCAGCAAGACCGCGAGCAGCAGAGGTGGGAGCCAGAGTGCGACCATGTGACCCGATTGGAAGAAGTAGCGCAGCGTATCGAGGTTGTACTGAAACCCGTCCTCGGACTGCAAGCGACCGCAAACTTCCAGACCAGTTTCGATCAGGAAGATGCCCACCCCGCCGATGCAACCGACCAAAATGTGACGGGGGAAGAATCCAATCAGCACGCCCAGCCTGAGCGCACCCAGCAGCAAGAACGCCAGACCTGTCAGGATCGACGAGAGCGCGAACGCAGCCATGGTAGTGGCAATCACCGCTTTCGGGTTGTCGTCTCCAAGCTGTTCGATGATGATGCGAACCAGGATGTGGAAGAACGGGACGACTTCGATCATCATGCTTCCGTTGCCTCCCTTGAAGATGGATCCTCCAAGCGTGTAGACGAGCTGCGAGAGAATGCACGTGACAAAGAACATCGAGACACCGTCACCGCCAAAGTTGGCAAAAATCGGATACGCGGCAGGGAACATGATCATACCATACGATACACCATCGAGGACGTTCATGAGCATGCCGAGGATGACAGCCGGCATGAGACGGATGGGCTCGACACTGGCCTCGGCTGCCGACTTCCAAGTGATGCCACGGGCTGACGCGACGAGATCTTGAGCGTGTTCCATCGGGCTGAACGCTCGTGTTGGCACCTCGCCTTTGCCTGGTCTCCATCGCTTGGGCAAGATAGACCAGAAGGGCGAAAGAATTTCGAAAGGCTCTGGTTGATGGTGCGATGGCCTGCGCGGATGTCTAGCAACGCCCTGTTCGTAATCAAGCACCGACTGTTCAGCCTGTGCCAAAGCACCATAACCGATAGCTGCGCGATGATGGTCGGGCACGCTGATCTGACTGACGGAGGACGGGTTGGTCGCTTCCGATTCGGGACGGTCTCGAGACACAGAACGATCTGCCGAATCTGGCTGATGTTTTGAAGACGCGTGTCTTGCAGACGATCGCGAACGAGAGCGACTCCGCGATGGTTCCTGCTGACCTTGAAGAGCATTGGCGAGATTCTTGTCGTGCTGCTCGCAATCTTCTTGTTCCAAGCCCTCGGGCGTGGCCACGGGTTGAGGCAGACCAAGCACGGATGTGCTGACGCGAGGCGTGGCTTGACTGACCGAGTCGTCGGGCGTTTCGGTCTTGGCGCTCTGAGGGCTGGCTTGAGATGCAGCCATGGCGCGAGTGAGATTGCTTGGTCCAGCTTGGACGCCCAAAGAAGGAATGGGTGAAGTGGTTGGGCTCAAGTCGATTGAGTTGTTCTTACGCGGAGGCAAGAGCTGAGCGTTGGAAGACGAATTTTCTTGGTCGATATTGTAGACGTGAGAGCCAGCAGCGCTGCCTTCATCATCGGACATGATCATGCCAGCGAGCTGGGCGGTGTGGTCTCGGATGGAAGTCGAAGTGGCGGTATACGAGCCAGGCACCAGCGAGGTGGCCAGAGGGTTGGAATCCTGAGATTGTTGGAAGCGATAGCTTCGGCCTTCGAGCTGGCTGAACGCGGAAGAATTGATGCTGCGACGACTCCAAGTGGAGCTCTGGCGCTCCATGTCGCAGCCAGAGTCGTTATCCTCATCCATGGCGGCGGTGCGAGGGTTTGTAGCTGGATGGTAGGTGGAGCCTCGGTTAGGTTCCTGCTTGGGTCCCGGCGGGAAGGATGAGTTGGGAGAGTTAAAGGTGACGGAACGGGGATACTTGTTGCTGCGTCTGCGCTGGCCTGCTAGCTTGGATTGCGGGCTGTTGGGGTCCACTGCGTTGCTGGGTCGACGGGTATCAAATTGTGTTGAAGCGAAGGCATCAATTCCGGGTTGGGATGTGGAGTTGGCACGGAAGGGGTTGATCAAGCGACCGACGCTGAAAGATTCGCGACGCCCTCTGACGGAAGAATCAGTCTGATAGAGGAGAGACGAGCTCTCGTGGGGATGGCCGCCTGGTGTTCATAGATCCGAGTACAGACGATGCAGGGGCAGATCGATACGGAACAAAGGCGAAAGCGGATGGTGGTCAGTTTGGTTTGATCCATGCCAGCAGACTGTGATCACCTCGCCGCTAAGTATGGGCGTATGCGCGCTGTTCGTTCTACGTACCTGAAGACATGATGGGAGATGTGCACTGTGTGCGGCCAACGAACGCGCTGATTTGGAGGGTGCGGGAGCGGGCGAAGCGTTACTGGGGGTACATGCGGCGGGGTGATGGAGTGTTTTGGCAAGGCGAGTCGAATGGCGTGCTTTGGCAACTGTATCGTACCGGTGGTTGGGGAAAACGAGGTCGGGGATGATTTGGCGTGCTTGGGATAGTGTGGGGGGGCTGTGAAGCTTGCCCAAAACCAACGCTCGTCAATGTGCACCTTGACCCACTGCCAAATTGTCAGGCGAGTAGTATGGAAGACAAAGACGAAGGAGGGGACAAAGGAAGTTGAGAAGGATTGAATGTGCAACACAGTTCAAGCACGCGCTTCATTGACGGCCCGAGTGCGACAAAGTGGAGCGGCCGATTCTCTTCTCTCGCCTTTCAAACAACGCCGCACGAGCCTGCACTTTATAATAATTCCCCGGCTTGCTCTAATGCACACACACTCTTTCAGTCGCTCGACAGCTTGCCATTCCTAATCTCATGTCAAAAGCCAATGTCCAAGGGACGTCTTTGCCAAAGCCTGAGTTACCACGCTGACGACAGACAAACAAAGCAAGAGTCATGCGCTTGAATCTGCACGTGGTGGTTTGGAATTTCAGAGATAAGCCAACGTTGATCCGAATTGGCCGAATTAAGAGCCGCCATGGATGGACGGATGTCAATCATTCCAACCATTCACATTCGAGCATCCAACCCACACATAGCAGTACTGTGCTCTGGTTGGTCTCTGTCACACACCTCAAAGCATCAATGAAATCCTGAATACGATTAGATAGCCACCAATCGACGTCGGCTACAAAGTGATGCATGCTCGATCACGAGTTTATCCATAAATACGAATAACGCCATCTGCACCCGCTGAAGCAAAGTAAGGCGCCGTCGGATGGTACTTGACCGCCAGAACGCCTTCGCCTGCCTTTTTGCGATGCGAGCTGATTTCTTGCCGGCATACCGCTGTCGACGCCACGACCTGCTCTCCACCCACACCACCCTCTTTGCCCGCCAAACTTCCACCAGCGATGTCCCAGAACCTTACACTGCAATCGTGTCCACCCGACACCAGCGTCAATCCACTCGCGTCAATGTCCAAACTCGTCACGGCATCCAAATGAGCCACCATCGACAACGTGCAAGCGCCAGTGTCCATGTCAAACATTCGAATGTACCCATCTTCGTGCGCCGTGATCAGCATCGGCAGCGTTGGGTGTGTCACCAGCTTGTTGATCTGCGTTTCCGCCGTACCGTCAAACGTCTCGTCGCTCTTGAGCTGTCGCACCTGCCGACCTGTGTCCACCTCGAACAGCTTCACCACCGAGTTTGAGTACGACACTGCCACCAGCCGTAGGTCCGAGTGGCACGCCTCGACGCTCGTCGGAACCGGAAGCGTGCCCGACTTTTCAAGGTTCTCGCGTTCCTTTGCCGTGTCGGCCGACGGCTCGCTGCCAAAGTAGTCCCAGCTGAGTTGCAGCACCGCTGGTGCGCCTTGGCTCTCTCCGTTGCTGCTCGAAGCCGCCTGTACACTCCAGATCTTGAGCGTGCCGTCCGCCGAAGCGCTCGCCAATCGGCCTTCTTCGTCTGAGCGGTCGGGCAATACCGCCAGATCCCACACCGCCTGCGAGTGACCCACCAGACAGCCTAGCTCCATCGTCTTTTCGAACGGCGGGTATGCTTCCACAGAGTGATCTGGCAGCGACCACGCGCGAATCGAAGAGTCCAAGCTTCCAGAGTAGAAGCGACGCTTGTTCGGCGAGATTGCCAGGCTGGTCACTGCAGCAGAGTGGCCGCGGAAAGTGACCAGAGGCTGACTCTCGGTACCTGATTTGGCACCGTTCTGATTGAGTGTGCCTTCGTCCAAGTTCCAGTACTTGATCGTGTTGTCGTCCGAAGCCGATAGCAGACACAGTTCGTTTTGCAGGAAAGCGACGGCGCGCACTGCATCCAGATGACTACGCAGCACCTTCTTGGACTTCCACAGCAAGCTGTCGGCGGCGGCATCCGCTGCTTCCTTGGCTGCCTCGTCGTCTTCGGCGGCGAGACTCAGGTTGGCCAGATCATCCTCGTCCTTGCGTTCACTAGGAGCTCCAGCGGCTCGGCCACTGCGGTTCATCAGCTGATTGACTTTTTCCGACGTGATGGCGAGTTGTTGCTGAGCTTCCGAGATGATCGTCGCTTCTTCAGCAGCTTGGCTTTGTCGTTCGCGGCTCTTGATGCCCGCCTCTTTGAGCTTTTGCCAGTCGCGTCCTCCGGGCTTGAAGATAGCCGTCACTTGTTCGTGCTCGTCGACATCCTGATCACTCTGGCTGCTAGCCGAGGTACCGCGGGAGTCAGATGAGTGCGAAGATCGCGAAGAGTCCGACGAATTGGGACTGCTTGGCGATCCATCGTGCCCTGCATCGTCCGAAGTTTCATTGTTGATGGTAGAGTTGCCCGCAGGTTCTGGCTCGGCGAACGTCGCACTCAACGGGTTTTTCATTGTGACTGCTTCGGGCGCGCTCGTGGCAGCAGCTTGGGGCTGGTCTCGTGCATTGTCGTTCTGCTGCGCCTCCCTTGGCTGAAATGACTCGCCAGAGGTTTCGTCGCTCTCACTTGCTTCCTCGGGAACGGGCTCCGAGGCAAACAGAGGCGAACGGCCAGGTCGGCCGCCTTTAGCGTTCGGAAGGCCAAGCGCACTAGCACCCGATGCGCGGCTGATGGAACCGGCCATGGCGGCATGCGATTGAGTGGGAGCAGCAAGAGTAGGCGGAACGCTGTCGAGCATGGTCTTGCGAGGACGAAGCGCGCTTTGCATATTGTTGCCATTGACGGAAGAGCCGGAAGCGATGCCGCGATCCGGAAGCGGGTTGAGTGTGGTTGCAGAGGTGAGATAGGAGATCTCCTGGAGACATTGCTTGAGGTACTCGCGGCTCTTTGCGCGTGATTTAGGATCCTTGGCACTCGAGGTGGAGCGAGACAACAAACCGGCGCCAAGCGCACCAGCGTTGACGGAAGCTCCAACAGCAGACGAAAGGAGGCCTGGCTCTGAGAAGGGACCGGGCGAGCTGCGGCCACTGCTGGATGCTCCCTTCTCGAGTCCCTGCAGGAGTGGGTTCTTGACGGGAGGGGTGTTGGAAGAAAGCTGGGACGAAGTGGCTTGAGCGCTGGTAGTGTTGGCGCCAGAGGAGAGATACTTGGATCGCTCCTGGCGCAGCGCGTATTCGAGCATTTTGACTCTTCTCATGAGATCGGTCTTGAGGTTTTCGACGCCTCTACGCTCACCTTCGAGCAAGGCGATGCGAGCTCGCATCTCGGCTCGTTCGATCTCCCACTCGTTGCGATCCTTTTCGTATCGACGCCATTCGGACTGCAAGTGGTGAAGAATGCCAGCGAGAGTGTACTCTGAGTTAGGCTGGGAGTTGCCGGTTTCCTGGGACTGGACTCCGTTGGCCATGTTGCCGTGCATCTGGTGACCACCATTGTTGTTCATGCCAAAGCCGAGACCGGCGCCGTTGTTGGTGCCATTGGCGTTGGAATTGGTATTGCCCGAATTCAACGACATGTTGCTGGCGTTGCTGAAGAACATGTCGAAGGAGGTTGGGTAGGAGTGAGCTTGCAGCGATGCGACTTAGCTGTTCATAGATGTTGCTCGGGACGCAAGGAGGAGATGCGGATGAGAGAAGAGAAGACGACGTCAAGCTAGTCGAAACTGTGGCCAGCAAGGAGGTTGAATCGTCCAGGGTGAAAGTCGACAGGGTGAATTGGCGCAGTAGGTCGAGCAGTCGCTCGCTGCTGCTGCTGGTGCTGGTGCTGTTGCTGTGGGTGGATGTGGAAGGTCAATGCCGTCGACAATCAACGAGTGCGACTTGACCGGGACCGAGTGGAAGTGCTCTCGAAGGACTGCGAGCTTGGCAATGGAACGAGGATAGCAGCTGTTTGATCTCACGGAATGCAAGGTGATGGGGAGGGTTGATGATGAATCGGGATTGGAGATTGGATGATGTGTGATGTCGCTTCTGGCTGTGTTCGATCTGAGATGTTCGAGCGTGTGAGTGTGTCGGCGTGTGCGTGTGCGTGTGCGTGTGCGTGTGTGTGCTGTGCTGCTCGTCACAGCCAGTCAAGTGGACCGACGCACTCTCCTCATTCCCAACACCACACACACACTCTCTCTCTCACACACTTGGCACTTTGCGAAAATCGAAATGATACAGGAAATGGCACGGGCGCGTGAGACGGCTGTCTTCCGTTTCTGAGCAAGCAAGCAAGCAAGCAAGCCCCAATTGTTGCTCAACTATCGCTTTTGCCCCCTTTTTTTGAAATGCCAATTACGATTCAGAGATTAGCAATTGCTTCACCGATGTATTCGTTCATCCTGGCCTCTGTATCCTGTGATCCCAATACACCGACGACACTTGAAAGGCTTCAAATTCAAATTACAGTATGCGACCTGACTGGCTGCCACACTTCAGATCCTCTACATTCCATCGGGTGGGATCCTCTTGATCAAAACTAGGCACTCATTTGCCAGTCTAACACTTTAGCAAAATCGCCTCGTCTCGCTAAGCAATCTTTCTCTTTCCCGGTCTCGATCTCATTATATTGCTTTTCTTGATCTGGCATCTCGATTTCAACAGTTCCAAAGGGAAGAAACCTTCGACTCACACTGGCTTGCCATGCAGGAGCGACATAGTATGGACTGAGATGGAGACTTGCTATCAACATCCACCATGCTGATCGGAAACGGGACGGCGTAGCGCAAGCTTTACGAACGCGACACGCTGTTATCACCTTTTGCTTCACCGCTCGAGCCGCGGTATTCGAGCTGGCTGAGCAGTTCAGGCCACACATCTGCCAGTCCAGGATGAGCGCTGGGCCGCGAAAAGATGCTCTTCATCACCTCGCTTCCCTTCACCTCGGACCAGTGCTTGAGCAAGAAATCCGTCTCCATCTTGCGGATGGCTGGAAACTGCGAGTTGAAGCCCGAAAACACCTCCCACACAATATTGTCCACCGTCAGGTTCTTAGCCAGCTCCTCCTGTGCGCGCTTCTTGAGCTCAGGAATCTGCAGCTTGTCCGCCAGTCGGTACATCGACTTTGCCGAGCATGGTGCCGGAACATTGGCGTGCGCAGAGCAATAGTCATCTATCACTTGCTGACGAAGCATATGAGCACGCCGACGCTCCTTGCTAAAGCTGCTAGGTGTCGAGTACACATGGTCGGCCGTCATTCCACCCGCCTCCAAGTCAGCGTAGGAAGCAGAGGTTGCACTTGTCTCTTCGCCCAACGTGCTATCAAAGTGGTCCTTGCCATCTTTGGGCGCATCCGCACCGTCAATATTAGAGGCGCTCTGAGAGTAAAAGTGTGAGTGCAAAGGCACAAAGGCAACGGTATCGGTGTACAGGTAGTACAGCAGCGCCTTGTATGTAGCATAGGCAGCGTCGTGTACGACCACCTTGCGTCTCTTCTTGGCTGCCGAAGCGCCCGGTCGACTATCCTCCGACTTGCGACTTTGCGGCATCAATTTTGCCGTCTTATGCGGCACGGCGACCCTGGAATGGGACAGTTGGCTAGGTCGAGCGTGTGACGCGTTGCTTGATGAAGTGAGAGCCGCATGGTCATGCCTGAGTTCACGTGGAGAACGTTGAGGCGTCTGGAACGCCGACATGCCCTGTACACGTGTTGATTCTTCGCTGCTGTCTGTTCCGGCATCGTGCTCGTCGCCCTGCTTACTGCGCGACTGGGGAGGCGTGTTTCGCTGCGGCTGAGGGTAGGCTGAGACGGGGGTAGCAGGAGCGGTGCTCGACAACGGCTGAGTCGTCGACAGCCTTTGCTGCGACGTGTCAGAGCTGGTCTCGCGCATTCGTCGCGGCGTAGAATTCTCAGATACGCCCCCTGTGGATGCGAGTTCAGGTTGAAGAACTGCTAGCGGCGCATGACGTGCCAGAGCATCGTCGCTGCCACTACGCTGGTCGTGAACATCGGATCTACCCAGTTCATACACCTCATCGATGTCCATCTCTTCGTCGGAATCCTCAAGCTCTGCTTCGTCCTCGTCTTCGTCTCCGGAAGAGGAGAAGGCAGTGCCCAGCAGACCGAGCTGGTCTTGTCCGATGCCACGGGATGAAGCGGCGGCGAGGGTATGATTATCGTAGGTCTCGTCATCCGAACTATTGGTGGCATCGGCTTCGAGGAAACCACTCTCAAACATGTCGCGGAAGTACTCGCATCTCGAGGCCAAGATCTTTTTGATGGCGTAGATGCGACGTTCGCTTGTGACAATGGCACCAGTCTTGGGATGTCGGCGCTTGCGACGGATCACGAACACAACATCGCTGTGATCCGGATCGTCGAGTAGCGAGCCCATCGCTTCGATCAACGCGGGCGGCACTGGCATACCCAGCGATAGCGGTTTGGGACGTTCAGCGCTGGCAGTGATGGTGACCGAGATGAGAAAGCCGTTCGACAGCATCACCTCAGGGATTTCGTAGAAGACGGCAGCTCGCGAAGCAAACTGGGCCCAGCCCCAGTTGGATGTTTTGTGACTAAAGGCGTGGTTGCATGCTTCCTTGGTGGCAAGGACCGCGCCCGTTTCGAACGACAGGATCTTGAAGGTGAACCGGAAGAGACCTTGACGCGTCCAGCCTTCATCATAACTAGCGCCAGCTTTGGAGCGCAGAAAGGCCTCCCATGGCGATTTGTTCTGATTCTTCTCCTCCAGTGTAGGCTCGGCGTTGAGGTAGAGGGAACAGAATTGCTGCAAGCCAGACTGAGCATAGAAGAGCACAGTCCACTTGCCTTGACCGAAGGGAACCGACTTGATGACCTTTGACTTTGTGTCGGAAGTGGAGGAGTCAAAATGCTGTTGAAGATCATGCAACGGCCATTCGAATAAGATGCTGTGGGTCTCTGTGGAATTGATCTTGTCTACGGGAGGCGAAATTTCGCCCGAGCGGCGCCGAGCAGGAGTTCGACTCATGGTAATTGACCGTTGGGCACCGTTGGGCGATGTTGCCCAACGAGAGTTGCGATAGGGTTGCGATACAGTAGAGTCGTAATGAGCCGATTGAAGCCTTTTACGCTTCAGTGATGGATCAGAGCATTGCAGCGTATGGCAAGGCTGAGTTCGAGTAGCCGCAGAATGCGAGTTGCGCTCTCCTCTGTCACCATGGACTGTATGTGTGGGTAGTGAAGATGACAATAGGTCGTAGCGCAACGACTGCATGTGCGTGTGCGTGTAGCAACCACGCAGGAGGCGGTCAGTGCGCAGCGTAGCCACACTGTTTGGCACAGCCAGCATGCTGCACTGTGACTGTCACATTTTTGAGGCGTGTGGAGGCCAATCGGTTCGATTCGAGTGCCAGGTGCGCGAATCGGGCCAGATAGCCGGTCACTGGAATCGCGCGCGTCTTTTGAAGAACAACAAGAAGCATCATGCACACACCATCTTCCCCTTGTCGACACCTCACACATCCCTGGCTCCCTTCGCAAGCCATTCCACTTATACCAGTCGGACGTTCACCTGCACGACGCTCAGCATGGCTGATGTAACGCTCGACTATGGCTCGGCGGAGGTCGATGCAACTGCCGCCATGGCGATGCACGAGGAGCCCATGGATGACGAAACCGGCACATCGCAGACTCAAGGCTCCCGTTTCTATGCTTTGCCAACCGACCAAGCCGTCGAAGCCGGTGCACAACGCGGACCGGCTCCGCTCACTGGTGCAGAAGAGCAGAGCCTGGACGATGCCACGCTGGTCGGGGTCGAGGAACCATCCGAGTCACCCGATCCGCCCGCAGTCGAAAGTGGCAGCGACATCCGTCTTGAGACGCTGTTGATTGAGGGCGCACCTATCACCCAGCTATCCACCTCACGCCTCTTTGCCTACCTCACCCACTTTGGAGCACAGCCTCTGGGCCTCGAATGGATCGACGACCAGCGATGTAAGATTGTCTTTGCAGATGAGCGATCTGCACGTTTGGCGCTCGAATACCTGTGTCCAGCATCAACCGACGAGATGCAGGCTACCGATGATGAACCAGCTCCGTTGCCAAACATCGATACGCTGCTCGAGTACGAGCCCGACTCGTGGCATTCCGAATATATCACCTCGCTCGTCCAGCCGCGCAAGGCACACCGTATCCCTGCCAAGCTCTACACCCATGTCGAGCGACAAGCTGCCCTGGCAGAGTGGGAAGCACGAAAGCGTACAGAGCAAGCCGTTTCGTCCCTTCCTGATGATGTCCCCGAGATTTACCGCGAGATGGAGGAGGAAGAGCGCAAAGCCAAGTTCGAGACTCGCGAAGTTCGCGATCTCCAAAAGCTTCGTTCGGTGCTCTGGCTGAGACACGCTGTCAATGATGTGGACCGCAAAGAATCGCGCGCTTACACGCGCAGTCAATGGTACAAGCGTCACGGATTCGAAGCAGGCAAAGAGATTGTGCCCAAGCTGTTGCAGGTTGGCGAGGTGCACGAGAGCAGGGAGTTGTTCCCCGATTACAAGCCATCTGACTCCCAGGCGAAGCGTAGCGGTGATGATCGCAGGTCCATCATGGACCAGCTCGACTCGGAGCTTGATCGACACGTAGCAAGGCGAGGCGACTTTGAGGACGAGCCAGAGAGGAGGGATGGAGAGATGATGGCAGATGCAGTGCAGGCAAGGCAGTCACGTCGTGGAGCAAGACGCGAGGATGGCGATCTGGTGGACCGTTTTTCATCGCGAGGACGCAGGCGACATGGTGATGACGATGCGAGAGGCTCTCGTTCCGAAGGGCGATGGACGCACGATGGTTACGATGAGCTTGCAGGTGACCGTGAGGAAGGTGGCAGGAGGCAAGGTGGCCGGGGACGACGCCCTCGTGGTGGTGAGCGTACGCTGGAAGCCATGGACGAAGAGCTCGATGACTTGCGTCGCTCACGAAATCAGCAGCACCAACGAGAACTTTCTCCAGGCCGAAGACCAGCTTATTATTCGCATTCCGATTATCGAAATGGAGGCGGTCCCGACTCGGGCCGAGTCAAAGTCAAGGGTCGAGGTCGAATGAAGGCTCCAGGCTTGTCGAGCTTGGATGATCGATGGCAGCAGCACGACGACGACGACGGTGACGAGCGCCATGTCCGTGGAGGCAAGGTCAGCTTGGCTTCACGCATCAATCCAGCCAACAACTTGCTTGGCCGTTTGGGCGGCGGGAACAATCTCGCCGATCGCTTTTCTTGATCGCTTGATGCCACGCGATGCGGTCGTTCTCGACAGAGTCAGGTTAAAAGCGGTGTAGTGTTCTGCTAGTCGTTGCTTGTAATTGAGGATGATCTTAGCGATCGTTGCAAAGGCTGTGTCCCAATGTGTTAGCGTGTCGTCGGCGAGTTTATCATTGTATTTTGTGGTCGGTTGCTTCCTTGCTACTGTACGTATCAGTCTGCATGTTCCGTGGACGCAAAGTGGTATAAGCCCTTAGACATGCTGAGTATCAATCAAGGCACAGTCGATCCATCGACGACGACGACACATGGGGCCGGGCTCCGAGACAAATTTCTGCCCTCGGTTTCAACACAATCATCCATATCCAATACGTTCTTGTAGCCTGATAGTACTGCTAGGTGTTTTGCAAGTGCATGGGAGGCCGACATAAGATAAAAATGTTTATGTACTGTATATCCAGGTGTGAGTGTGAGTGAGTGAGTGTGTGTGTGTGTGTGTGTGTGTGTGTGTTTTGTTTGTGCAAGCAAGAACCCTAATGTGTAAGAAACCGGTATGCGAGTACATTGAGTTTGGGTGTAGCGGAAAGCATCTTCAGAACTCGAGCGGGGAATGCGTGGTGGTGGCTTCGACGTGTGCAACGTCAGCAGAAGCCGGGTATGTTTTGGTGGGACTGCCATTAATCTGAAGTTGAAAGCCATGGGACGGTGCGATCGGGGGGCTGTTGGTGCGAGGAGCACCTGTGCTGTTGCTGCTGCTGCCGGTGGAGGTAGCGGTGGCGACTCGTGAGCGTACGGCAAAGTTGCGCACATCGGATCCCGGCGTGGGGGGTCCACGCGGTTGACGGATGAGGTTCGGGTGCGTGTTGGACGCGTTGTGCTCCAGGCCATTCGAGTTGGGATTCGACGGAACCGCAGGAGCGTCGAACGACGAAGCGAACAGGCTTTGAAGACCGGCTGCGCCACCGCCACCGCCACCGCCACCGCCGCTGCTGTGCTGCGAACGACGGCCCGAGGTCGACGAAAAGCCATCGCGCAAGTTGGAGTTGGACCTGCGAGAGGCAAGACTGCCACCAGAGGCACCCAAGTAGCCATTGGATCCAGTGTAGCCCACCGATCCGTCCCGATCGAGACGGTTCATGTCCGGAGCCGATTTCTTGGATCGCAAGCCAGTCCGACCAGTCGTGGCAGCGCTTCCAGGTGCAAGATAGTTGCCGGCAGACGAAGGATCCAGGCGCTGGGAACGGCCGATGGACGACGACTGGGAGCGAAGCGGACGTGCGGGCGCATTGACCTCATTCTTGGTGACAATGACGAAGCGCTCGTCACCTTCGCCCATCGAGTAGTGGAACAGACCCAGTTTCTGAGCTACGAGATGCACGGTGCGGCGTTCCGAGGGAGTGAGACTGCGGGAGAAGGAAAGCTCATCGCGCATGCGATCGTCCTTGAAGAGGAGCACTTTGGAGTAGATCTCGAGGGTGGATGCGTCGTTCATGTTGAGCTCTTCTTTCTTGGCGCCATGGTTGCCGTTGGCGGTGGCACCAAGGTTGCTGGTAGACGAAGAAGGACCTCGCTCTACTGACGGTGCCAGACGCTGAGAGGAGGGGACCCTTCGGAGCGAATCGGCGGTGAGAGGAGCATGCAGGCCAGATTCGAAGCTTTGCTGGAGACCGGCGGGGTCGGTGAGATAGGCTTCAGTAGGATTAAAGTGACCACTGGAGTTGCAAGCGGGCATGAGGTATGCGTTGCCAGCGTAGTCGTCTTGGTGACGACGTCGTTCGCGTTCCCTCTCTTTCTCGAGTTGCATGCTCTGCATGCGCTTGATGGCTTTTTCCTTTTCGATGCGCTCCTTTTCGCCGGCTTGAAGCACTTTTTTGTATTCGACGCGAAGCTTGCGTCCGCTGACGTCGAATCCGTTCAGGGCGGCGACGACGGCATCGGCTTCCTCTGCGCTGCGGAAGTTGGCAAAGGCAAGACCGCGAAAGACGCCTTGATCCATATGATAGTTGAACGCGTAGGGGACAGGGATGCCGAGATCTTGGATGATCTGAAGAAGCTGTTCTTTCTTGACGCTGAAGGGAATGTTCTTGACGACGATGGCGGTGGGGATGACATCATCGTCTGTGCCTGGAGCTGCAAGGTCGTGGTGCTGATATGTGCTGAGCGAGGACAAGGTGTTGGGTGGAGATGCGCCGGTGGGAGGGCTGAGCGAGTTGGGATCGTGAGAGCTCCACTGGGATGGGATGGCGGCACGGCTAGGCGCCTTTCGAGGAAGATTGTTGTTGGAGCCAAAATGGCTGGAGCTGATGCTGCCGCCGCCGCCGCCGCCGCCACCACCGCCAGCGCCCATGCTACCTGGAGCCAGACTGTGGCCAAAGCTACCGAAAGCACTGTTGGAGGCTAGACCAGCAGCCGAGCCGATGGAGCTGGAAGCAAAGGTCTGACCAGCAGAGGAAGGGTTGGAGGCGGTAGTGTTGGGAGAAGATGGGAAGAAACGCTCGAAGCGGGCTGCCGCACTCTGGCCAATCGAGTTGGGGGATGGAGAGGGAACGGCATGCGAGTAGCCAGATTGAGCTGGGAGATCGGAAGTCAGCACGGTAGGTGAACGAAGCGAGGCTGAGTTTTGACGAGGAGGTGTGGGATATTGGTGTTGGTGGTGGTGCTGCTGCTGTTGTGATTGCTTGCTGGAATCGTTTTGAGGGTCGGCAAGGTTGAGATTGCGGAAAGCATGATGAACGGAATCGGTCGTCATCATGACGTGTGTGCGGGTTGCGGGTGGGGAGATGAGGATGAAAGTAGAGACACGAACGACTGGATGAAATGAAAGCCTATCGACACGTGGCGAAGAGCCAAGTCCAAGTCCAAGTCGAAGCTGGGTGGTGTCCAGGATGGAATGCGAATCGATGTGGGTGGTAGATTTTGACGCCGAAGCTGCAGCCCCAAAAAACCAAGTTGAGGAAGGACGAGTAGGAGATGAAAGCAAGCTGGATCGGTGGTGTAGGATCGAGGTGGACGATGAGGATGAGGATGAGGATGGCAAGGGTTTGATCAGGCGAGATGGGGTCGTAACAGAGAAGCTTGAGATTCGTTAAGAGATGCCAAGTGGGAAAGCGTGGGAAAAGCGTTGCAGGTCGTAATGATAGCTTTTGTTGTGTGGGTGCGCGGTGGGTGCGAGTAGTGGTGATGTTGGTGGGGTGATAGGAAGAAGGGAGAGGAATGGAATCCAATGATGGAGAATGAGGATGATTGCGATGACGACAGGTTAAGCCAGCTTAAAGCCAACACTTTTGGCCATAAGCAGCAGTAGTAGAGTGGTAGTGAACAGGCAAAGGGGTACAATACTGTAACTAGGCGATAGGCGAGTTGGAATAGGGAATAGGGAATAGGGAATATGTAATACAGAGAGTAGCGCTCAGGGATGTGGATGTGGATGTGGATGTGGATCTGCGATTTTGTGATTTTGTGATTGTGACTACACTGTGATGTTCAGGGTCGTTGGGTGGTTAAATGGTTGGGTCTGTCTGTCTGACTGACTGACTGACTGACTGACTGATTGACTGATTGACTGACACATCCGGTCCAAGTTCAAAGTGCAATCAATAAAATAAACACACGCCAACCGCATCAGTTGGGTTTGAATTCAGAAACACCTTTTCTTTTTTTCCAGACAGCACACCACCCAATCTGCAAAGCATGCATTCGCCATCAGGGGCACACGAGGTCCCTGCACCAAATCAACCATTTGCTAGCTGCACTCGGAATTGACTGCTGGCGGTGCCACATTCTGCCCAGCTGAAACACATGAAACACACACACACAAGTCACAGTCCACCTGCTACAGTAGATACCGTGCCATGCAGCTGCCCCGCCGTTTCATCCATCAAGTACAAGACAAAGCAAAGCGCAGACGATACATGAAGCAGTTCAAGATGCCAGAGTGTAGTGTAGTTTCTACAATACCACACCAAACAGTCGCTTATTAATAACAGTGGCATAACCGTGGTTTGAGCCAGCGACGCATGCCTCTGTGTCGTTCTTTATGCATGACCCCTGACGTCGCCATTTTCTACGAAAGCGAAAAAAGCCAGCACAACACGTCCTCTTTCCCACTACTTCAATTTTTTTTTTCTTTTTTTTTTTTTTTAATGTTTTTTTGGCAAAATTTCAAGTCTCACTCTACCTACTCTGCAAGCCGAGAGTTGAATGATCCCATTTTCTTGGAATTCCAGCACAGCGGTAAATTGGCACCAATATTAATAATCAAGCGCCCTGTTAGCTTCAGTGTGCAAAGCTCAAAGTGTGGAAGCCAAATCCACCTTAATCTCGTGGAGCGCATGGGTTGGATCTCGAAAGGGGCTATTCTGTCTCGACGCTGCCCCTGCATCCAAGCGATCGTCCCGGCTTGTTTGATGCATTGCACAGACGGCGTAGGATTCTGTATGATTGTATTATTGCTTGATCTGTTGTGTTGTCACCATGCTGATCGCATCGACGCAGCGTACAAGACAGGCGAGGTTGTGTGCGAATGCGTCATGCCAAATGGAAAACAAATCATCCATCTCAACCTCATGACGGTCTCAACCACTGATCGTCGAGACCAGTCGATCATCCAGGCACCCGCTGTGTTGCAGATGCGCCATCACGCCACCTACCAGATGCAATGACCCACTAACCAGGCAGTCCACTCGGCGCGCCTCACCTTCTTGCTGTTGCGCCATCTCCACCACGTGGTTATGCATCGCCTGGATGCTCGGTGTGATGCGTACCTCCGTTGATGATCCAGGCACCAGCTGTTTCCATGTCTCGCTAAGCTGCTTTTGCACCGTCAAGTTGACCAAGTCTCCGTCATCCAGCAGCTTGGACGTCAGCTCAGACGACCATCCGCCTCCCTCAAACGTGATGTTGGTCGTAAAGATCACCTCGTCAAAGTAGTCCTTGGCGAGCGCATAGCCCGACCCCTCTATTCCCAGCTTGCCTCCGCTAAGCCGCATTTCAACAGCGTCGAGCACCGAGCTGAGCAGCTCGTGCGCACTTCGTCCGTTGGTGCAGTTGAACACCAAGACGCGCTTGTTGCGTCGAGCCTTTGACTGACTTTGCTCAATCGCCGTGTACCATCCCAGACACACGCTGAGCGAATCGGTCGTGTGAGCTCCATCCAAATACCATGTCAGATCCGTCCCCGCTCGCGAGCTAACAACAGTCTGGCATCGACCAGGCCACCGAGCTTCCTCCAGACCTTTCTTCTGCCAAGCTGCCAGCGTCCCGGCTTCCTCCCCGTGTGCCGATTCCTTGAAAGTCGTTCGCCCAGCTTCCGACTCGAGGTACGCGTTGACCAGCTCCAACGCTACACTGGCATTGGTACGCTGATGCACGCCTGGCAATCCAAGCTTGACTCCGCTTTGCGCCTCCGTACCCAATGCACTGGTCTCGGAACGGAGCGCAGGATGCACATCGATCATGGTGAGCTTGCTCACGCCCACCTCTTGCGCCACGCGCTTGACTTGATCCAGAACTTTTCCTGGCTGCTGAGCCCAGCACACCGCCGGTGCTTGCGACTTGAAGATGCCCGCCTTCTGCACTGCAATCTCCTCTACCGTGTTGCCCAGAAGCGCCGTGTGGTCCAAACCGAGCTGAACGATACCTGCCACAACACACTTGGGCACGATGTTGGTCGAGTCGTACTTGCCACCGATGCCCACCTCCAGAATGACTGGCTGCACGCCTTGCGAGAGAAAGATGTGGAACGCAAGCAAGGTTAGGAAACGGAAGTAGACAGGTCGCAGCGGTGTCAGGTCAAACTTGCGCGTCGGGTTTTGCTCAAGTCGGTCCCACACTTGCCAGAAGTAGCGTGTAAACAGCTCGTGAGATACCGGCTGGCCGTTGATGCGGATACGTTCTCGTACGCTCGTCATGTGTGGCGACGTGTACAGTCCAACGTTTGGTGGAGCAGATCCATCGATGGGCGTGAGCTGATGCAGAAGCGAGTCAACAAACGCCGATGTACTTCCCTTGCCCTTGGTGCCGGTGATGTGGATCGCATTGAGTCGGTTCAAATCCGAGGTGGTGTAGCCGATGCGTTCCAGATACTCGACCATCTCAGGGATGGCAAAGTCGAGCATGCGTCCGCCTGATTTGCGCAATGCCTCGATGGTGGCAGCGTTGCTCTGCAGCGAGTTGAGAGCATCGATAGCATCATCGTAGGTGCGAGAAGCACCGGCGCTGCTGGTCTCGGCTTGGGGTTGCGTGTCTTGGTGAGTTTGGACCGACATTGTAGAGAAGCGATGGGACGATACCAGAGAAGTGCAGTTGAGTTCTGGTGTTGCTGCTTGCGTATACACTTGCTGTTGAGCTCGAGGACCGTGTAGAGACGACGACGACGACAACGACGGAAATGCACTGCTCGCGAGGCCGAATAAAGGGGAAGGACGGATTGTGCGGGTGAGTCGTTGAACCCACGTGCCTGTCATAGACTCGGGATCAGGTTCGAAGAAGAGCGATGTGGGCTAATGTTGCGGCTGCGCCTTGTGCGTGGTGGTGTTGAAGCAAGTGTGAGAGGAAACCAAGCCTGGCTACAAACGGGTGAGCTCGATTGCCATTCAGAATGTTTCAACGCTATCCGAGTTCTAGTGTGAGCCTTATTTTTCGTCTGTCTGACTCCTCATATCAGTTTCATCCAACTCGGAAAAGAAAGAAGAAATCCAACGAAAAAATAATGCAGCCTTGATTATTTATAATAAATGCAAAGCATGCGTGGCCAGTGCATGTCACTGTCCGTGTGGTCTGAATCATTTAGTGTATGTCTCGAAGCAATGGCCTAACAACGATAACTTCATCTTTTCACTCGATTGGACACGCGCCGCAGATGGCAGACTGTGGGGCCCCAATGCAAGGAAGGCAAAGCAATTTTTTTCGGGCTGCAGGGTTGACTGTTCATCGTTGGCCCGTCCGCTATCATCCGGATCTGCGTGGCTCGTGAAAGGACGGACTCTTCTGCCTATAGTGTCGCACTCCATTATCACCTCGACCATCACTCTACCATCACTCTCTCTCTCTCTCTCTCTCTCTCTCTTCACTCCTTTGTCCACTACGCTCTGGCACCCATCGAGTACTGAACAACGCTACAGAGATGGTCGATTCCAAAAGCAAATCGCTCGATGAGGCCAAGCCTGACGTCGACGACCAAAACGAGCAGGAGCAAGAGTCCAATCGTCAACGCATCGCCTCCATTGCAAGTCGTTTTGGAGGCTTGGCATCCCAAGCATCCGCTCAAGCTGCACAGAAAGGGTCCGAAGTCGCCGCCGAAGCCACTCAACAAGTAGCAGACACGGTCAAAACAACTCGACATGCGGCTGCAACACAGACGGCCGGTCTGCTCCAAGCCATGGCGCTGACCACCAAGAACGTCTTTTCAGACAAGGACAACTCCGCCTCTTCTGGCAAGGCTTGGTATGAGTATGAATCGCCGCTCCATGCCCGCCGCAGGATTGCCGAATTTGAGTCGCCTTTGCATGCTCGTCGAAGGATGGCCGAGTTCGAATCGCCTTTGCATGCTCGACGTAGGCTCGCAGCGATCGCTTCGCAGCTAGGCCTCGCCACTTCCTCTGCTAAACAGGCACCCAGTCTGCTGTCTGCGCTCTCCTCCTCGTCTTCACATCACTCCACCTCATCATCGTCAACCTCATCCACATCATCGGACAAGTGGTCAACCATCCCGCTACCAGACTACCACCAACTCCCTTCCCAAGGCGGTTGGCCCGGTTGTGCCTGGCATGTCTGGGGACCTGGTGATCAACTTGGCACCATCAACCTGCTCACCGAGTCTGTAGTGCTGCGTGCTGCCAAAGAGCAAATCAAGATCGGTCGTACCGTCTCTTTGAACTGGCCCGTCCACCTTCCCCAAGAGCCATTCTTTCGCCGTAAGGCGCTCACCCACAAGCCTTTCGGCAAAGGCGGACCAGCCTATACCGCCCCACGCGACAAATTCATCGCCACCGTCAAAGCCAGCCAGCCCGACGTCGTGGTCACGGATGACACGAAAGTGCCGGTGAGCGATGAGCACCTCGACCTCAACACACAGAGCGGCTCGCAATGGGACGGGTTCCGTCACTTTGGACACATGCCGCTCAACGTGTTTTACGGAGGCGCTTCACGAGCGAGCATTCAGGACACGTTTGAGGACACTTCGCCTCAACCTGCTGATCCCAAGGCATGGAGCACGGAAGAGGCCAAGAAACGCAACGCACTGGGCATTCACCATCTCGCACAGCACGGCATCTGTGGACGAGGCGTTTTGCTCGACGTGTTCGAGTATCTCTCCCATCACGGCACCGACCATGTGAAGCGGGATGATTATGCTTGGTCCAGCTGGCCCGAGTACGGTGGAGGCAAGGGCTATGATCCGCGAACTGGCTTCCGCATCACAGTTGCCGATCTGGTCGCTACAGCTAAGCATCAGAACGTCACCTTTCGTCGCGGCGACATTCTCCTCATCCGTTCCGGATTTACAGCACGATACTACTCTCTATCACCACAAGAACGCACGGAGTGGTCCGATCCAGCTCCCAAACACGGTGGAGAGGGTATGCCATTTGCCGGCGTCGAGCAAAGCGAAGAGATGAAACAGTTTATGTGGAACCATCACTTTGCCGCCGTAGCAGGTGACAGTCCCGCATTCGAAGCAAGACCTACCAAATCGGGCGAATGCATGCTCCACGAAACCTTTCTAGCCATGTGGGGGTTACCCATAGGTGAACTGTTCGACCTCGAACAACTCGCATCCACCTGCAAACAACTTGGCAGGTACCAATTCTACTTTGCCTCCTGGCCCCTCAACCTCTTCGGCGGCATCGCCTCCACCGCAAACGCAAGCGCTACCTTTTGAATCCTCTATTTTGTCAATCTCATCCCCGCGATTCCAAAAAAGAAAAAGAAAAAAAAACACACACACACACACACGCACACGCACAACGTTTTGTCCACACACTACTTCGTATCAAAATCCACACTACTACTGTGAATTGCCTACCAGAGCACCAGGTAGATCGAATGAAACCTTAGGGACGAGCCTTCTCCTTATTCTTGGACAAGATGATCCTCTTGTACTCGGCGACGTCGCCATGGAACTTTTCAACTTTACCATCGTCTACGACCCAAAGCTCGTCGAGACAGTTGTGAATAAACGTCTCGTCGTGCGAAATGCAAATGACACCGCCATTAAACTTCTTGATCGCCTCGCACAGCGCATCCAAACCCTCGGTATCCAAGTGGTTCGTAGGTTCATCCAGCAACAGCACATGCGGACGCATCATCGAGATATGCGCAAACGCCACACGCGACTTCTGACCTCCAGACAACGTAGCAATCTTCTGCAATCCCGTCATGCCCTTGATACCAAACGCACCCAGATGCGATCGATATTCCTGTTCCGTCTTACCCGGATACTTGGACGCGAGAAACGACACCGGATTCGCATTGAGATCGAGTTGATCAATGTGATGCTGCGAGAAGAATCCCACGCGTAGACGACTGTTTCGCTTCTGATCACCTTGCAGCGGCGTGATCTCACCCATCAGCAACTTCATCAACGTCGACTTACCCGCACCGTTAGGACCGACAACAGCAACACGACTTTGCTGCGTAATGTCAAAGTCAACCGACTTGAGCAGCAGCTTGTCCGGGCGGTAGCCGAACGTGACGTTGCTGATCTGCAGTAGCGGCAACGGCAGCTTCTCGGTTTCGGGTAGACGGAAGTGCACCACATCGTCGTCCTCGGGTGGTTCGATGTTGGGCAGCTTTTCGAGCTGCTTGATCTTGCTCTGCGCTTGTGCGGCGCGGTTGGCGTTGACCCTCCATCGGTCAATGTAGGCTTGCAGATGTGCACGCTGCATCTCCACAGCCTCGTACTCTCGCTGCTGGTTGCGACGACGCTCTTCCCTGGTTTGATAGAACTGGTCAAAGTTGCCCTTGTAGTAGTCGAGTCGCTCGCTGTGCATGTGGATGATGTCGGTGGCGACACGGTTGAGGAATGCTCGGTCGTGCGATACGACCAAGAGCGTGCCCTCGTAGTCGTTGACAAAGTAGTCTTCGAGCCAGGCGAGCGCGTTGAGATCCAAATGGTTCGAAGGTTCGTCGAGCATGAGCAGATCCGGTTTGCAGAAAAGCGCACGGGCAAGCGCGAGGCGCATTCGCCAACCACCGGAGAAGGTCTTGGTGGGGCGCTGCTGGTCTTCGGTCTTGAAGCCGAGACCATTGAGGAGCGAGGCGGCACGAGCTGGACCGGTCTCGGCTTCCATCTCGACGAGTTTGGCTTGAACTTCACCGAGACGGGTGGAGAGCTCTTCGCGCTTGATCTCACGCTGTCGAGTGGGCATGTCAACCGCCGAGCCGCGCGAGAGACCGGCAGCAGCTTCGTCCACGTCACCCTGTGCAGCAGCGGCAGAAGCAGCAGCATTGGCAGCAGCTACAGCGGCGGCGGCGGAGTCCTCGAGCTTCTGCAGCTCGGCATTGATCTCTGCCTCCTCCTTCATGAGCTTTTCACGCCAGACATCGGCCTTGAGCACGCTATCGATGGCTGTCGTATCATCACCTACAATCTCCTGCTCGACGTAGAGAATCGAGATCTGAGTAGGGATGGGAATCTCTCGAAGAGCCATGTTACGCAGCAATGTGGATTTACCCACACCGTTGCGACCGATGAGACCGGCTCTGCGGCCTGCCTTGATAGTAAGGGTGGCATTGGAGAGGATGCGGTTGCTGCCAAAGTTGACATCGATGTTGGGAAGATGAATGTCCTTGTTCTTGCCCTTGTTACCGATGCTCTCGAGAGGGTTGACCTTGAGGAAGAGCTCTTCGTAGCTGGCTTGCTGCTTGGACTGCTGAACAAGCTTGCTGGACTCGTACAGGTCACGCTGAGCTCGCTTTGCTAGCTTGGCGCGAGTTTTTGCTTCCTGCTTCTCGAGCTTCCTGACATCGACGGTGGAGCGGTTCTGCTTGGTGGTACCAAGGGCGATATCAACGCCGCCGGCCGAATCGAAACCTTGGGTCCGCGACATTTCGGTGTTGCGCATATCCACGACCCTGTCGAGACGAGTGAGTCCGTTTGCATTAGCATCGACATGATCGGGGAGTTTGGATTGGATAAGTTGGAGCAACTTGGGCAGAAGAGCATTGACTTGGTTGGAAGAGGAGGGATCCGAGATGCAAGCCGACTCGAGCATGGGCTTGACTACGGTCTCGAAGAGGTCTTCGGTGGGGTCGTCGGCAGCATCGTTGATGTAGCCGTCAAGATAGTCGACGACGGGGTCATCGAGTTGAGGCAAAGCCTTTCGAATGAGTGTAGCGGCCATCTTGAGTAATAGAGCACTCAATCAAGAACAGCGATGATGGTTGAATGAGCCAACGCCAACGACGCAGCAAGCGACTGAGCTCAAACCACCAAGATGTCAAGTGCACTCCAAACGGTTCAAATCGGCCGCAAAAGTCCCAATTTGCCGCATCTTCGCCTCCGTCTGAATGACAGCAGCATGACTAAGCAACGCAAGAATTAGAGAAAATTGGTTGGCGCGATTGCTGTACAGCACGGACCCGCACTTTCATGCTCCTAGAAAATAATCTTTTTTGCAAAAAGAGCCAAAAGATGACACCACAAAGGCCCGACGACAACATCATCGAACAATCTTTCAACAGATCAACGGCGTGCAAGACAACACCTTTGGCGAAGGGTCCCTTGCTCTTTATTCCCGTCCCTTTGCAGCCAAAATTTGGATTCAAGGATCAAAGGGTTTTCGTTTTCGTCCTCGTCCCGCTGCTGCTGCTGCTGCCAGGAGATCATCTGTCGAATCGTCCGAACCTTCTCGTTGCCAACACGCGTTGGGCTGGGTGACTCGGACCAAAGCGCCGTTGGCCGCGGTGTCGGCCTCGTGCCAAGCCTGCTGGTGCTCAGGCGAACAGCCTCGAACGTACCATGCCTTGGTCTGATCGAATTGGAGCGTGTTGAGTGAATCAGTGTTTCCAAACAGCAATCCCACTTGCTTCTTTGCGTTCAGCCGGAGTCGGGTCAGTACCGGCCATGATGCGCCATCCAGACCCGTGATCAAGACATGATGTCGCAGCAATGGCGATGCCGCCGGATAGCGCCTCTGCGAGTAGACGTGCCCGGTGGAATTGCTGCTGCCTCTCAGATCGACAAAGAGCTCCAAGCATTGCTTGCTCGAGCTTGCAACAGCTGGGGCCTCGAGACTAGGACCTACGGCTACCTCAAGTTCTTGCTGACTTGGGCGCTTGACGCGATTCTTGACCTGGATCGCAACGTAGCTCAGCTTTTCCGCCTGGAAAGCTTGGTCGTCCGAAGGCGGCTGCTCGCTCTCGCTCTCGTACACAGGAATCAGAAAGTCCCAGCCGGTCTGGTTGATAATGCCTTGCGCTGCGGCGTGCCGAAACCAGAGCTCGACAAGCAGGTCTTTCGTCTCGGCTTCGTCGTCCTGCGCTACTTGCTCGGGCAGCGTCACAGTGTGCTTGAAGTTGAGCCAAGTACGGCTGGCCCATCGCGCTAAGGGTGACGGCATACGTGACTGGGCTGATTCTGCGTTTTGCTCTGCTTGTTGGTGATCATCGTCTTGCTCGTCTTCGGCCATCACAATATCATCCATGGCGTCCGGCGTCATGCCCGTGCTTGTTGCGTTGCGAGGGTCGCAATTGTCCTTGGAGGTGTCGAAATACTTTGTGCCGATCAGCGTCTCGAGCCATTCGCGCACCGAGACCAAGCCAAAGATGGCCTTATAGTCGTTCTTGTCGTCCGTAGAGGGTATCTTCAACGAGCTTTGATGCAGCTGCGGTTGAAATCTGTGGCTCAAGGCTAGATCGATGGCCATGCTGCAAAGCAAGGCCACGCCTTGTTCGCCTTGGGCCCCCACGTTGACGCCGGCAAGCTGGCTTCCGACGACGATGGCTTGCACCACCATGCTCCATCGTGCTGCGGCGCTGTCAGGACCGTGCGTTCGAAACGACCACGCAGCCGTGGCGCTGAGCGAAGGCTCGCTCGGTGTACTCGAGATGATGGAGTCCGAAGTCGAAAAGATGCGACCCACGAAGCGCAGGTGATGCGCAATCTGGCGCGAGACGACTTGGTACCAATGCTCTGGCCCGGGTTTGCTCGATAGCTCGAGGCTGATGCGCCTGGATGCGAGTGCCAGCAAGTTTTGGTTGAGCTTGTCTTGCGGATTCAAGGGGATGCTGCTGGCGTCATCTGGCCACTGCCACTCTGCGGGCCAAACGAGTTTGCCGAGAATGGGTCTTGGTTTGATGAGCC